>CM065591.1:22249263-22696763 GCA_033119425.1 Bufotes viridis
AATAATCACACAGTCTCTAAAGGAGCTCAGGAGCAAGATCCAGTTGTTCCTGGCCCCTTATATTCTGAACAGAATAGTATAATCAGGATAGTGAAGGCCCTAAATGTTAGCTCATCGTGCCTTACAGATTTACAGAGTCCACGAGACCTTATACAAACATGTGTTGTTACTGTATCCAATGTATACCCTCATTAGTTAATACATTTATGAGATGTAGGCGAGTCCCAGATACACCACAAGCTGCATACATTCAGGTAACTCAAGAAAACCCTGGGTCTCCAGAAGATTACCAAAAATATTTACAGAAATATTTTGAAAGAAAGAAACAAGAAAGGAACAACATAAATGAATAATAAAGGAAAAAAACACATTATAATTAGGTGTTTTTTAAGAGGGGATTGAAAGGGTCTATCACAGCTGTATTACAGTGGAGGGTCTATTTTTATAAGCTTTAGTTTCAATATATAGACAGAAGGTTGTAGTGAACTTTGGACTGCAATGTAGCAGTAAAACTGGTTATATTGCAGTCCAATATCTATAAGCTGTACAGGCACATGCGGGTTCTATTATGTGAAAACAAACTATTTTGTTGACATATAGGCACATGCGGGTTCTATTACGTGAGAACAACCTATTTTGTTCACATATGATGAGATGACAGAAAATACAGGAAAAGACGTATGTGATCTGTGATTGGTTAACTAAAACATCATGCCATTCATTACTGCTATATATACCTCATGCTGTGAAATAAATATTTAGAGAGGATTTGAATCAACACGAAAAAGCGTGTCTTGATTGGGTCTCTCTCTCCTGACGTCAGAGAATCTAAAATGATGCCGAACACCAGAATCTGCTAATAGGGGTCTCAATCAGAAAGGATAGTCCTAACAAAGTCCTTGAGTGGACTAATGGATTATGTAATGGAAGAGCCGCAGCGGGGCCCGCGCCCGCTCTGATACCCTCTCTGCCTCTTTAAGAGAGCAGTGGCTGCCGGGGCTCGGAGCGTGCCGCCGCACAGGCTCGTCTTCTGAACGCTGCCAGCTCCGCCCCAGAGCGCTGTGCAGCCACGCAGGGGAGAAGAAGGAGGAGCCACGGCCCTGACCTCAGTCCACAGACAGACAGTGGTGCCTGACCAGTGACTATAAGCCCAATGTACAAGATCACCCTGTACTATGTGCTGCAAGCAGCTGCTTAACCCTGACTGTGACATCACTGTGTATACCCTGTACTGGGATGTCACTCACTGTGCATGTTAACCCTGCACTGTCAGTCACAGTACAGGGTTAATATGCACAGTGATGTCACATACAGTACAGCCAGGGTTAATGCAATGTGACAGCACAGTACAGGGTTAATATGCACAGTGAGGTCACATACAGTACAGCCAGGGTTAATGCAATGTCAATGTGACATCACAGTACAGGGTTAATATGCACAGTGAGGTCACATACAGTACAGCCAGGGTTAATGCAATGTGACATCACAGTACAGGGTTAATATGCACTGTGACATCTCAGTATAGCCAGGGTTAATGCAAAGTGTTAATATGCACTGTGAATATAAGCCCTGTACTGTGTTGCCACTGTGCATATTAACCCTTTACTGTGATGTCACTGCATATTAAAGGGGTACTCCGGGGTAGGAAAATAAATCCCTATCCAAAGGACAGGAGATAAGTGTCTGATTGGGGGGGTCCGGCCGATGGGATCCCCCCACGATCTCCTGTACGGTACTCCGGATCTCCTTGTGCCCGGAGCGGTGGTCAGCACTCCCCCTCCACGTATCTATGGGGAGCCGCAGAGACAGCACTTGTGTATCTCGGAGTCTTTCCATAGAGATACATGGAGGGGGAGTGTTGACCACACCAAAGCTCCGTGCGGTGGATGACACAGCTTATTTCTTGAGGAATGAGCCGGGGCGCCGTAGGGGAGATCACGAGCATCCCAACGATCTTCGTGGGGGGCCTCATGTTCGAGTTTCGCCTAAGGCCTCACAAAGTCTAGAGCCGCCTCTGGTGGTTAAGCAGCGGAAGCTGACGGTTTCCTTTGTGTGATGGAAGGTGCCCAAAGGTAGGAAAGGCCCCAAAATCCCTAGAGATGATGGATGTAATTGTCACGGTGCTCCTTACCTTTGGTGGTGGCGGTGGTCCGAAGCATTGCAAAAGGAAAGGGGTTAACTTGGAGGATGAAAAGTAGGAATAAAGTGCAGACTTGAAAAAACGTTGAATAGTTGATTTTACTTTCAATAAACGGTTTGAACAGCTTACGGACATTCTTTGGGGTTTCTTGTCTTGATCTCCAGCAGGCTTTAGCAATATATTTGGCAGGAGGGGCATCGTTAGGTAAAAACATTCGGGGATTGAGCCCCGGATGTTTTGTCCAGTGCCCCAAATGTTATGCTGGTAGCAAATTTTCTTTTTATTTAGCTATTCCAGGTCCCTTTAATATTGATTAGACCTGGGCAACCCTACAGATTATCCCCCCTTGTACTTGTTCCGCTGATCCGCTACTTGCGAGCTGCATGGGCATGAGTTCAGTCACTTCAGTGCGCAATCCCACCCTGCGGTGCGTGATCACGCGCCGCAGGATGGGATTGCGCACCAAAGTGACTGAACTCATGCCCATGCAGCTCGCAAGTACAGAACACCGGATCAGCAGAAGTACAAGGGGAGGGGGGATGATCTGTGGGGTTGCCCAAGTCTAATCAATATTAAAGGGCCCTGGAATAGCCAAATACCAAAAAATTAATTAATGAATTGCGATTCTACCTCCTGAAAGAAGAAGAAAATAAGAAGAACATCTGGAAGTGCTGCAGTGATTTTTATTTTTTCCCATTTACATCAGTTCCAGATCCCTATTTAACCCTCCATCCCTGTCCCTGGATGTAGGGTGTGTTCCAAAAGGGGGATAAGGAAAGACAACGTTCACCATTGCGAAACCTGCCCTGAAAAACCTGCCCTGAGCATCAAGGATTGTTTCAGAATCTATCTCTCATCCATGGAATAATTTCATCCCTGATGTAACCTGTAATTTTATCACCTTATAACTGATTTTGTCCTCAGAGCTTACATATCTACTTTTCACCAACCACTACATATTCATTTCTGTAATACACCTGTTTGGTCAAAGGTGCCCTTTCCACCACTTAAAATGTCCGCACGGGGCTGCTCTTTCCAAAATGGGGTAACTTATTGGGGTTTTTAATTTCTGGGGACCTCAGGAGTTATTTAACATGTGACATGTCACCTAAAATCCATGTCTGTTTATTCAGGCCTACAAAATCCATATTTTGCACTTTGCTTCTAGAGCCCTGCCGTGTGCCCATACAGCAGGCTACAAGCTCATATGGAAGAGTGATGATAATAGAAAAGTGAGGAACCTAAGATGTCTGTTTGGCAAATTCTGCTGAGACTAGACGCGGTTGAAATAAGTTTTCTGGTCCGAATGGAGAAGAAGGGGAAAGAAAATGTCTACATCAGAGGAGACGTCACCTGTGAGGCACTGGATGTGAGAGGTATGTGGTGCTGTATGTTTGGTAGTGTACATGCAGCAAGTAAAATATGTCTTTAGTTCTAGGACGAGCTTGTGTGTGTTTAGGGCAGATAGTTTGAGAATATGGCAAATATGTATTGGGGCTTGTGCTACGGCTCTTTTGAGACCCTAGCAACGCAGGGACTCTCTTACTCTGCTTGCAAACACTTCTCTGCTGTTTCTCTTCTGTAGCTCTTTCAACTTGGCTAAGTCGGTAGTCATCAGTCCTAGGAACTTCTGGTGCTGGCATATAGGACCTTAAGCTTGCTTATGCTTGGAATGGAGGCAATGCAAACCCAGGAGGGGGAAGGAACCTTGTGCTCAACCTCGAGCTATACGGTTGGCTGGGGCAGTAGACACTGGTCCGGGCACGGCCAGGCCTGCGCCCTTCTCCCTGGGGGGGGGGGGGAGTAAGAACACTTCCTCTCCTTAAAGAGGTTAAACTAAGACTCCCTCACCACTAACTAAGCTCCTCCTCTCCTCTAAGAGAGTCATAGAATCCGGAACAGAATTCCAGACTCAGCTACATAGGTCTGCCAAGTACACACCGCCACCTAGTGGTAGATCAGGTAATGGCATGTATTATACAGTTACATGGAAATGAATAGCAATATTTATGTACAGTAGAATATGCTTTGTCATAAAAATAGTGGTATTAAGGTGTAGAAAAGAGTAGTGATGGAACTTCAGGACATTACAGAATCTAATTGGTTACTATGGGCAACTAATCCAGTTTTCCTTTACCCCGGTTTTGATAAATCTCATCCCTCATCTCCTAAATCAAAAATTGAAAGCCGGTCAATGTTCCCTCCACAAGTACTGCATGGGAACAGCCATGGTAGCTAATGGTACCCCGCACCATGACACTTGGTGCTGTCCTGTGCGTCTCCACACTATACATGATGGCAGTAGACGCTCTACAGACCTCCAGGAACTCTAATGTGGCCAACAATGGCAAACAATAATGTTCAGTGATGAAAGCAGGTTCTGCCTTGGTTCTGATGATGGTCTCATCAGAGTTCACTGAGGGCTGGAGAGCATCTGCTGCCGTCATACATGGGGTGGGGACAGACAGGACAACAGCAGGTGTCATGGTGTGGGGCGCCATTAGCTACCATGGCCTTTCCCATACGGTGGCCTTTTTTGAGAAGGGATTAATATAAACAGGTTACGCAGCACAAAACCAAATAGGGAGTAATGGACGACATCAAATCCCCTAAAAAAAGCCAACTCAACAAAGAGCCAACAAAAAATAAGAGTGATTGGTTCTGTTCACCAGTCACTCTTTATTCATTATTTTTTACTTGCACTTATCTATATTCATTGATAATATGTCCATTTAATGAGTTTGTTTCAAGTTTTTCTGCAATCATGTCACTATTATTCTTTTCCTATTGTTTTCTATTTACTTTTTTGTCCAATGATATTTATCTATGTAAAGAATTTGCTTCATTTTATTCTCTTCACCATCACGTCACCATCATTCATCTCTTAGTGCTTTTTATATTTGTCTAATCATGTTCCTATTCTGCTTAATTATATTTGTCTATGCAATGAATCCTTTTTATAATCACGTCACTATTCACTTTTTATTTGCTTTTTATACTTATTTAATCATGTCCCTATTATGTTCAATGATATTTGTCTGTTTGTTCTGCTGCCTTTGCACTTTAGTACTTCATGTTTGCATTATATGACTTCTATTCTAACGTCCTCCATTCCTCCTATGAGGCTTGTACCGGTGTATATTAGATTCCATCATTGCGCGTACCCACATATTTCCTGGTGACGTGGACCGGTACACGTGACTGACCATCATGTGCCCGCCCAGCGTCTTAGAGACCCGGTTGCGCTGGCGATCACCTGACTGGCTATCACGTGTTCGCAGCGTATTTCCGATCTGATGCGGGCGGCGCGGAGATGTTGATAGATTTATTCGCGCATTATGACGTGACATGCACACAGGGATTTTTTTTATTATCACATCAGCCAATTGGTGAGTTCTTCATTTAAATAAAGCACATTTTCAAAAAGAGCCGCGCCCCCAGATGAAGGCGTTGCCGAAACGTGCGTCGGGGTATGCAGTTCTCCTGAGGTGATTGCCCCACTTATGGGGAGGTAAAAGACTGGTGTTAAATGATGCTTGCTATCTTTTTGAGAGAGGGGTTAAATACTTTTGTTTAAAACACAGGTTTTGATATATCTATATATTCCACTTGTTCCCATTGATCATTTTCTTATGGCTAAGGCATACGTAATCATTGTATTTCCCTCTGCCTGTGAGAGCCTTCCCATCGTCTTCCCTCAGGTCTATACCGCACCTTCCTTCTTCATGTATTTTGTCTCTATTTTTATCATGTTTATATATACACTATTAGAAGGACCCGGCTTTGCACGAGTATATTTCATCTATTTCATTTCATGTTTTCATGTGTCGTAAAAATATATTAACAGTATCCCCCATAACAGTGACCTTTACAGTACCCACTTCTTTAACAGTGACCTTTACAGTGGCCGCCCCTTTAACATTGACCTCCACGGTGCCTGCCCCTTTAACAGTGACCTCCACTTTTCCTGCCCATTTAACAGTGATCACCACAGTGACTGCCCCTTTAACAGTGACCTTCACAGTGCCTGCCCCTTAATAGTGACCTCCTAAGTGCCCGCCCCTATATCATTGACCCCCACAGGGCCTGCCCCTTTAACAGTGAACTCCACAGTGTCCGCCCCTTTAACAGTGACCTCCACAGTGCCCGCCCATTTAAAAGTGACCTCCACAGTGCCCGCCCCTTTATCATTGACCCCCCCACAGGCCTGCCCCTTTAATAGTAAACTTCACAGTGTCCGCCCCTTTAACAGTGACCTCCACAGTGCCCTTCCCTTTAACAGCGACCTTCACTGTTCCTGCCCCTTTAACAGTGACCACCCCTTTAACAGTGACCTCCACAGTGCCCGTCCCTATAACAGTGACCGCCTCTTTAATGGTGACCTACACAGTGTCTGCCCCATTAACAGTGACCTCCACAGTGTCCGCCCCTTTAACATTGACCAACCCTTGCCCTTTAACAGTGACCTTCATAGTGGCCACTTCTTTAACAGTGACCTTCATAGTGGCTGCTTCTTTAACAGTGACTTTCACAGTGCCTGTTCCTAAAACAGTTACCTTCACAGTGCCTGCCCCTATAACAGTGACCTCCACAGTGGCTGCCCCTTTAACATTGACCAACCCTTCCCCTTTAACAGTGACCTTCATAGTGGCCACCCCTTTAACAGTGACTTTCACAGTGCCTGTTCCTAAAACAGTTACCTTCACAGTGCCTGTCCCTAAAACAGTGACCTTCACAGTGCCACCCCTTTAACAGTGACCTCCACAGTGCCTGCCCCTTTAACAGTGACCGCCCCTTTAACACTGACCTCCACAGTGGCCGCCCCTTTAGCATTGACCTCCACAGTGGCCGACCCTTTAATAACAGTGACCTCCACAGTGCCCGCCCCTTTAAAAACAGTGACCTCCACAGTGCCCACCCCTTTAATAACCGTGACCTCCACAGTGCCCACCCCTTTAACACAGACCTCCACAGTGCCGGCCCCTTTAAGGCTAGGGCTACATGACAACATATGTTGCACAAGATTTTGTCGTAACAATGTCGTGCAACAATTTTTATAATGTTAGGCTATGAAGTCACTGTGACACGCAACATGCTGCGGCTGTGACACGACAGTCGCAAAATATCCATCCAAGATGGATGCTTGTAGCAGTGTAGTTGTGCCCTATGTGTCATGCGACTTATTGTCGTCGTGTAGCCCTAGCCCAAAGCTGACCTACAGCAGTGAAGAGAAATGGCTGGGTTGTTATGGAAACCTGGAATAAATCAGTGTGCGTGTGACCGTGTGTACGACAGTTAGGATTTCACTTAGTGATAGGCTTACTGGCTTGTATTGGCTAATGCAGGTCATTTTTTGAGAATATCTCAGGAACGGTAAGTCCTAGAGAGCTGAGACCTGGTCTAAAACCTTCCCGGACATCTGATGTACCCGTGGGCAAAATTTGGTTAGGATCGGTCTAGTAGTTTGGTCGCGCATAAAGAACAGACAGACAGACATTCGATTTTATATATATAAGAGACTAGCAGAAGGACCCGGCTTCGCACGGGTATATTTCATCTATTTCGTTTCATGTTTGTATGTGTCGTAAAATGATATCGACAGTATCCCCTGTAACGGAACCGCCTGGCACCCTGACTGGGCACCATCCGCTGACGCTTGCTCCTAGCGCTTCCCGAGGGCTCCAAGCACTCCACCGGACACCATAACCACCTCTCCTAACTCCAGAAAGCAGGAACCAGGAACAAGCTCTTACAATAGCTTATACTCAGGGGAGTATTGTGGTATAGCAATCCCCAAGAGCGTAGTTATCCCATCCCCCAACCATGAGCCAAGACTTCATGAAGGGGTAAAGCAGAACTTCTTTATTGGATGGCCAAAGCTTGGCCTTTTATGCAAGTCCTCCAGCAAGGGCTACTCCCCCGGGGACCTGATAGAGGACAGGCACACAAAATACCGTGACCAATCATCCTACAGCCAGATATATCACAACCCCACAGGCAATGTCCATTGTGCTTACTAACTGGGGCCTTAGTCACAGGGCAAGAGGCTGGCAAGCAGGCCTCTCCAACTCCCCGTGACAAAGGTGCTTTCGTCACACATCTTCCCTCCCAGGGGAAGACTAACTAGGTACCTGACCTCCTGTCGGTCAGTACCTGAGTTAGACGAGAAGCCCCCCACAACCGAGTACTGCACCTGTAGTTCTTGAGTGTCCAGCTTCATTGGGTCTGTCCTAGGCTGCAGAGGGTGCGGCTGCTGCCCCTGATCTCCCTTGTGTTCCCAGGCATGGAGCTGTAGGTACGGGGTGGGCAGAGGCCGACTGCACTCTGCCCATATGCCAGCTCTTCCGCTGAGGTAGCCTGTGTGAAGTCAGGCTCAGGACAGGATAGGGGAGGGCAGAGGCCGACTGCACTCTGCCCAGATGCCCGCTCTTCCACTGGGGTAGCCTGTGGATAGTCAGGCTCAGGACAGGAGGATAGAGGAGGGCAGAGGCCGACTGCACTCTGCCCAGATGCCAGCTCTTCCGCTGGGATGGGGTCAGGGAATCCTACCCCCAGGACTTGGTTGCGGATTGGCTGTGGAGAGGAGGGGTCGCTTACCTCCTCCTCCTGGCACCCCTGTGGGTTTGGTCGGTGATCTGTACCAGCCGTCCAGCATCCCTGTAGGTCTGGTGCAGAGACCGCTTTCCCATCTGCACCATCGGAGTTAGGGGTGCTGTCCCCCTGGGGTGGGGGAGAGGGACTGGGTGTCTCCTCTCCCTGCAAAACATACTGCCACTGGGGAGCAGAACCGACTGTCCCTACTCCCTGAAACTCCGGCTGCCGTTGGGGATCTGAGCCGACTGCCCAGAATCCCTGTAGGGCCGGTGGAGAGACCTCGGTCCCATCTCCGTCTGCCAGTTGGGGTTCCCCCCAGGACAAGTCTATGAGCTACCTCTGCAGCTGGTACTGAAGCAGGGGATACCTCAGTTGGGTCTTCCCAGCAGTAGGGGCGTAGGTCTGGGACCACCACCCAGCTCTCCGGCAGTGTATATTGGGGCTGAATTGAGCTGAAGAAGTATTGGTAATCCTGCTCCAGCTCCCACTCCCTTGTCACTAGAGATGCCAGGTCTTGTCTCACCTCTCTCACTGTAGCCCAATCATGCATACCCTCCCTGTAGTCATAGATATCCCAGAACCGAGACTCCCCAGCATCTCCGAACTCTGGTTCTGCGAAGGCTTCAAAAAACAGACCAGGGCCATCGTAATCCTCACCCTCGAGTCTGTTGTGCTCACCCATCCAGCGGGAGTGCCGAATCGAGTACCACTAGAGGGCCTGGTAGGCGTCATCTAGCCAAAGCTCCTTAAATACCAGGCCCCGGAGCTCTGTTACCCACTCGTCCAGGGGCTGTTCTCCCAAGAGACCCATCTGCATCGCCACACGCTTCTGTAGCCGCTGCTTATAACTGGGGAGACTCTCACCTCGCCACCGCTGGGCATTTTCCAGGGCATCATACCAGACTGCCTTTCTGTCTGCATCCCTGTAGTCCGCGGCTGCCTCCTCCTCCTCATCATGGAACACGGTCTGAAGACTAGCCGATTCCATCCTGCTGTAGCCAGGGGCGCTGTACGGATACTAGCTTTGCCCTTAATCCACGAACGGTGTCTCCGAGCTGCTTCTCCTCACACTAAGACGCCATCCCACTGCTGCCACCAGTGTAACGGAACCCCTGGCACCCCGACTGGGCACCTTCCGCTGACGCTTGCTCCTAGCTCTTCCCGAGGGCTCCAAGCACTCCACCGGACACCATAACCACCTCTCCTAACTCCAGAAAGCAGGAACCAGGAACAAGCTCTTACAAGAGCTTTTACTCAGGGGAGTATTGTGGTATAGCAATCCCCAAGAACGTAGTTATCCCATCCCCCAACCATGAGCCAAGACTTCATGAAGGGGTAAAGCAGAACTTCTTTATTGGATGGCCACAGCTTGGCCTTTTATGCAAGTCCTCCAGCAAGGGCTACTCCCCCGGGGACCTGATAGAGGTCAGGCACACAAAATACAGCGACCAATCATCCTACAGCCAGATATATCACAACCCCACAGGCAATGTCCATTGTGCTTACTAACTGGGGCCTTAGTCACAGGGCAAGAGGCTGGCAAGCAGGCCTCTCCAACTCCCCGTGACAAAGGTGCTTTCGTCACATGCCCCATAACAGTGACCTCTACAGCACCCCACGGTCCCCACCACACGGTCTGCTGAGCTGTGTATCTAATCCTGTCCAGGGTGATACTATCTGCTGAGCTGTGTATCTAATCCTATCCTGTGTGATACTGTCTGCTGAGCTGTGTATCTAATTCTGTCCTGGGTGATACTATCTGCTGAGCTGTGTATCTAATCCTATCCTGTGTGATACTGTCTGCTGAGCTGTGTATCTAATCCTGTCCTGGGTGATACCATCTGCTGAGCTGTGTATCTAATCCTATCCTGTGTGATAACATCTGCTGAGCTGTGTATCTAATTCTTAAGTCCTGGGTGATACTATCTGCTGAGCTGTGTATCTAATCCTATCCTGTGTGATACTGTCTGCTGAGCTGTGTATCTAATCCTGTCCTGGGTGATACTATCTGCTGAGCTGTGTATCTAATCCTATCCTGTGTGATAACATCTGCTGAGCTGTGTATCTAATCTTATGTTGTGTGATACTGTCTGCTGAGTTGTGTATCTAATCCTGTCCTGGGTGATACCATCTGCTGAGCTGTGTATCTAATATTATGTTGTGTGATACTGTCTGATTAGCTGTGTATCTAATCCTATCCTGGGTGATACCATCTGCTGAGCTGTGTATCTAATATTATGTTGTGTGATACTGTCTGCTGAGCTGTGTATCTAATCCTGTCCTGGGTGATACCATCTGCTGAGCTGTGTATCTAATATTATGTTGTGTGATACTGTCTGCTGAGCTGTGTATCTAATCCTGTCCTGGGTGATACCATCTGCTGAGCTGTGTATCTAATCCTATCTTCTGTGATACTGTCTGCTGAGCTGTGTATCTAATCCTGTCCTGGGTGATACCATCTGCTGAGCTGTGTATCTAATATTATGTTGTGTGATACTGTCTGCTGATCAATGTATCTAATCGTGTGTGATACTATCTGCTGAGCTGTGTATCTAATCGTATCCTATGTGATACTGCCTGCTGAGCTGTGTATCTAATCCTATCCTATGTGATACTATCTGCTGAGCTGTGTATCTAAACTTATGTTGTGTGATACTGTCTGCTGAGCTGTGTATCTAATCCTAGCCTGTGTGATACTATCTGCTGAGCTGTGTATCTAATCCTATCCTGTGTGATACTGTCTGCTGATCTGTGTATCTAATCCTACCCTGTGTGATACTGTCTGATGAGCTGTGTATCTAATCCTTATTGAGCTGCGTATCTAATGTTATCCCGTGTGATACTGTCTGCTGAGCTGTGTATCTAATCCTATCATGTGCGATACTGCCTGCTGATCTGTGTATCTAATCATATCTTGTGTGATACTGTCTTCTGAGCTGTGTATCTAATGCTATCCTGTGTGATACTGTCTGCTGAGCTGTGTATCTAATCCTATCCTGTGTGATACTGTCTGCTAAACTGTGTATCTAATCCTATCCTACACGATGCTGTCTGCTGAGCTGTGTATCTAATCCTGTCCTGGGTGATACTATCTGCTGAGCCGTGTATCTAATCCTATCTTGTGTGATACTGTCTGTGAAACAGTTTATCTAATCCTATCCTGTGTGATACTGTCTGATGAGCTGTGTATCTAATCCTTACTGAGCTGCGTATCTAATCCTATCCTGTGTGATACTGTCTGCTGAGCTGTGTATCTAATCCTATCCTGTGTGATACTGTCTGCTGAGCTGTGTATCTAATCCTATCTTGTGTGATACTGCCTGCTGAGCTGTGTATCTAATCTTATGGTGTGTGATACTGTCTGCTGGGAGGTGTATCTAATCCTATCCTGTCTGATACTGTTTGATGAGCTGTGTATCTAATCCTTACTGAGCTGTGTATCTAATCCTATCCTTAAAGGGGCCGGCGCTGTGGAGGTCTGTGTTAAGGGGTGGGCACTGTCTAGGTCACGGTTATTAAAGGGGCGAGCACTGTGGAGGTCACTGTTTTTAAAGGGGTGGGCACTGTTGAGGTCACTATTATTAAAGGGGTGGCCACTGTGCAGGTCAATGTTGCCTGCCCCTTTAACAGTGACCGTATTTTTAATGGTGACCTCCACAATGCCCACCCCTTTAACAGTGACCTCCAAAGTGCCCGCCCCTTTAACATTGACCTCCATAGTGCCCGCCCATTCAACAGTGACCTCCACAGTGCCCGTCCCTTCAACAGTTACCTCCGCTGTGCCCGCCCCTTTAACAGTGACCTCCACAGTGCCCACCCCTATACAGTGACCGCCTGTTTAACAGTGACCTCCACAGTGTCCGCCCCTTTAACAGTGACCTCCAAAGTGGCCGCCCCTTTAACAATGACCACCGCTTCCCCTTTAACAGTGACCTTCATAGTGGCCACTTCTTTAACAGTGACCTTCACAGTGCCCGTCCCTTAAATAGTAACCTGCACAGTGCCCGTCCCTTAAACAGTGACCTTCACAGTGCCCATCCCTTTAACAGTCACCTCCACAATGCCCGCCCCTTTAACAGTGACCTCCACAGTGCCTGCCCTTTTAACAGTGACCGCCCCTTTAACAGTGACCTTCACAGTGGTCGCTCCTTTAACAGTGACTTCCACAGTGGCCACCCCTTTAATAACAGTGACCTCCTCAATGCCCACCCCTTTAATAACTGTGACCCCACAGTGCTTGCCCCTTTAATAACAGTGATTTCCACAGTGCCCGCCCATTTAAAAACAGTGACCTCTACAGACAGTGCCCACCCCTTTAATAACCGTGACCTCCACAGTGCCCACCCCTTTAAGGCTAGGGCTACATGACAATATATGTCGCACGAGATTTTGTCGTACCAATGTCGTGCAGCAATTTTTATAATGATAGGCTAGGATGTCACACTGTGACACGCAATATGCTGTGACCGCGTCACGACAGTCGCAAAAAATCCATCCAAGATGGATGCATGTAGCAGTGTAGTTGTGCCCTATGTGTCGTGCGACTTACAGTCATCGTGTAGCCCTAGCCCAAAGCTGACCTACAGCAGTGATGAGAAAAGGCTGGGTTGTTATGGAAACCTGGAATAAATCAGTGTGCGTGTGACCGTGTGTACGACAGTTAGGATTTAATTTAGTGAAAGGCTTGTAGGCTTGTATTGGCTAATATAGGTAATATCTCAGGAACGGTAAGTCCTAGAGAGCTGAGACCCGGTCTAAAACCTTCCCGGACACCGGATGTACCCGTGGGCAAAATTTGGTGAAGATCGGTCCAGTCGTTTGGTCGCGCATAAAGAACGACAGACAGAAACTCATTTTTATACATATAAGAGACATATATTTAGTAAAGGTTATTATCATTTTGAGTGATCTTAGACTTTTTGTATAGGTACAGTATACTTTTCTTCTGAGCTCCGACCACTTTAAAAAAAGTCTCAGCAGAATAACCCTAAGTTCACACTTGCGCGTTTTGCGCTGTAAAAAGCTCAACACATGCTCAACACACTCAAACCAATGCTTCCCTATGGGACTGGTTCACATTTTCGTGTTTTACAGCGCGTTCAAACGCGCTGTAAAACGCCCTACGCATAAACAAGTACTTGAGCTTTTTTTGGGGCGTTTGTCGCGCGTATTGTGATTGACACCACATTAGTCAATCACAAGAACGCGCGTACGACGCGCGTTTCCTATTTGCAAAAACGCGCTGTAATACGCGCGACAAAAACACGCGTTTTACACGCGTTTCAAGAACGCTCAGGTCTGAACCCAGGGTAAGGGGAAAAGAAAGATAAAAATGGCTTTTGCACCAAATTTAGTGATTTTCTTTTACACCAAGAACCAGTGGAAAACCACCAAACTATTTTAGAAAGTGTTTCATTTATGCAGCAATGAAGATATTATAAATATATAGAACTTTTTAAGAGATAAAGTAAACTATTTTATAAAAAAAGCAAAGGTTAAACATCACCATACAATACAGCAGACAGAGCTCGCTGTTCTTCTGTGAAGCTAAAGGGTTAACTCAGCGTGCAAAAGCGAAAGTGAAACTGTGGTCATTTTCCCGCCAAGAATCATAAAGCAGAGATGTCTGTACTTGGTACAGTCGCTATCCTTGTCTGCCTGCTCTCTCCTGTATATGTGGGTAAGTACCGTACAGTGCGGGCGAGGGTTAGACCAGTGCCCCCAACTATGTAGAAGAGGGGCTCAGGGGCATGCCACCATGGCCGCAGTGCAAAGGCAAAGAAGGACTACAAGTAGCAGCACACTGCTGTATGCAGCACACATGCATATGAATGCGTCAGGCCCATCTACCTACGACAAGCCGGCTCTTATCAGACCGGAGCAAGTACCGTACAGTTGTGTGTTAGGCTACTTTCACACTTGCGGCACTTGTATCCGGCAAGCAGTTCCGTCGTCGGATGTGGATCCGTCTACAAATGCATTGCAAGAACGGATCCGTCCCTCCGCTTGTCATGCGGATGGACGGATCCGTCCTGCACTCTTTTTCACAGCTTTTCCAGTCTGCGCATGTTTTCCAGGATCCGTCCTTTATTTTTTCCGCAATGTCGGATCCGGCGCTAATACAAGTCAATGTAAATTAATGCCGGATCCGGCATTCCAGCGACTGATCAGGCATTTTGGATGGCCATAATACCGCATCATGCTGCGGTATTATGTCCGCCAAAAACGCCTGACAGTGACTGAACGGAAGGCATACTGATGCAAACTGAACGGATTTCTATCCATTCAGATTGCATTGGGATATGCCTGATCCGTTCTTTTCCAGCATAGGGCCCCCGAGAACGAAACTCTATGCCGGAAAAGAATAACGCCAGTGTTAAAGAGCCCTTAACCGCAGGATGTGCATGCATTAACCCTTTCCCACCCTAGACCAGTGTTCCTCGGCTCCAGTCCTCAGGGTCCCCCTCTCATGTTTTCAGGAGTATTGGGCAGGTGATATAATTAGTGTCCGTGCATCAGGACTTCCCACGGGTCTTCATTCTGTGGGATCTTCTCAGAGCATGACTTGGAGTTGAGGAACACTGCCCCAGCTTCTGCTCCTCCTTCACTTCCCTGCAGACGGGGCTCGTTTCAAAACAGAAAATCTGTTGTGTTTTTTTTTGTGTGGATTTCTGTGTGTTTCTGCACCAAATTTGATGTGGATTTTCTGCAGATCTCACTCTTGCATTAAGAAGGGTAAAATCCGCAAGAAAAGTTCACACAAAGAATTGATAAGGTGTTCCGGAATTTTTTGCTACCCACGTCACTTCCAGTAGTGACGTGGGAGGCGTGTCTCTCACCTCGGCTCCTGATTGGCTCTGCCGGGGGTTTGTCAGCGCAGGCGCGGAGGTTCACCCGTAACGTGAACGCGCCGAAGGTAGCGGAAAATTCCGGCCCACTGCGCATGCGTGAAAAAAAACGGCTCAGTGCAGGCGCAGTAGGAAAATGCGCCGAGTCCAGTTAATAATAAAGGGGTACGGCGCATGCATGCCTAGGGTAGGGTAGCAAATTTTTACAGGTCAGTGCGCAAGCGCGAGTATAACAGGCTCACTTGCTGCACTGAAGGTAGGTTTAAATAACAGGCCACACCGCATGCGCGCCTAGGGTAGCAAAATATTACAGGCCTGTGCACAGCGAGCCTGTTATACTCACGCTTGCGCACTGACCTGTAAAAATTCGCTACCCTACCCTAGGCGCGCATGCGCCGTAGCCCTTTATTGTTAACTGGACTCGGTGCATTTTTCTATTGCGCCGAGCGGTCTTTTTTCGCGCATGCTCAGTGGGACCGAGTTTTCTGCTACCTTTGCCGCGTTCACGTTACGGGTGAATCCTCTGCGCCTGCGCCGACAAACCCCCGGCAGAGCCAATCAGGAGCCAAGTTGAGAGACACGCCTCCCACGTCACTACCGGAAGTGACGTGGGTAGCAAAAAATTCCAGGTAACAAAAAGTTCCGAAACACCGGTCAACGTGTGCAGCTAGGTGCAGCTTAGTGCTCCCATGGGCTTCTGCTCCGTCCCTCCGCTCCTCACGGCCCCGTATCTTGCAGAACCATATTTTGTTTCCTCGTCCGTTACGTTTTTTTTTGCTTATAGGATGCGGACCCATTCATTTCAAAGGGTCCGCAAAAAATGCGGACAGCACACCATGGGCTGTCCGCATCAGTATGTCCGTTCCGTAGCTCCGCAAAAAAAAATAGAAAAAAAAAAATAGAGCATGTCCTATTCTTTTCTAGTTTGCGGACAAGGATAGGCATTATTACAATGGATCCACAAAAATAACAGATCCGCAAACAAAACAGATGCCAAACAGACGCCATCCGTTTTTTTTGCGGATCCACAATTTGCGGACCGCAAAACACATATGGTCGTGTGCATGAGGCACAATACTGATTTTAAGAGCACGACTCCGAGGTCCGCACAGAATCCCAGAATAGGCCAAGAAAGGATCTCTCTATTCTTGGTGTGGTTTACCCCTGGAAGCTGGGCCGGGGGGTTAGCCCCATCAGATGGCGATAAGGCCGTAGGCAGACACACCGCATTCAGATTTCAATGTCTAAAAAGTCCACTGTGTAATCTTACAGTAATACTGCGGGGGTTTTATGTCTGCGCTGAGTGAGGCTGCCCCCTACTGGACACGGTAACTATGTCGTCTCTAAATCAGAGGAGAATGTCAGTTGTGGGCTCCGGTACAGCTGAACCCGCTTCACAGGCGGTATGTCCACCCCTTCCATGAGTCCGGCAGTAATAGTAGTATAGTGTATAATAGTACCCTGGTATAATAGCATCAGTGTGTAATAGTACAAGTGCATCATACTACCAGTCTATCATAGTACAGGGCATGGGCGTAGCTATAGGGGGTGCAGAGGTAGCAGTCGCTACTGGGCCCAGGAGCCTGAGGGGGCCCAAAGACCTTTGTGCCGCATAAGAAGACACAGAAAGCACAGATGAAAGGGGGGCCCAAGCTGAACTCTTGCACCAGGGCCCATGAGCCGTTAGCTACGCCCCAGGTACAGGGTATAATAGTACATACAGTAATGCAGTATAATAGTACCAGTGTACAATATCATCAGTGTATAATATTGGATCCACCGCCAGCTATGGGGGTTATTAAGACCGGTGACTAAAACGCCGGCCTTAATAAATGTGCCCCAAGTCTAGTTCATGAAGTGCTTTTAATAAATACTAGGCAAAAGACTAACTGCCAAATCCAATAGGCCAGTCCAGTGTTGGACGGGTTCCTGGGGCCACCAGAGGAAAAGATTTTTGAGGCCAACCCCTATATCTTCAATAAAGTTTAATAAGTTTTGAATCAAAGTGATTAGCTCCAAAATAAACCAAATTTTTTTATTTGATTCCTGTATCATTGTGGCCCATTATGGTATCAGACCCTGGGCCCACCGGAGGACTCTCTGGTACTCTGGTGGGCCTGTCCGACCCTGCACCAGTCTAGTTTACTTCTACAAACAGGTGAGCTTTATAAATGTGCCCCATTATGTGTATGGGGGTAGCTAGCGGCAGGGTAAGACGGTAGGAAGTCATACTAATACTCCCCTATTCACACTAGGAAAGGAGGTGAGGCTTCTAATACCGCTAGGAAGACACAATGCTAAATTACACTTCGATTGATCAGAGACACAATAGAGTACTCTGGATCTCAGTGGTCTAACCTGAGACCAGGGACCTCAACCACAGACGAGTCCTACCTTAGACTTGTAGTGTTAAGGAGAAGCAGATGACAGCACAGCTGCCTGTGTCTCTGTAGGGCACAATGGTGGCCAGCTTCTATCTCACGGTCTCCCCCAATGTTAGCACTATTCTTTCTTTCTTACTGCGCCACATTAGGGGGTACTGCAGGACTCAATGGCTTTGACTGTGGCAGCGTCCTAAGAAGACACCTCAGTCACAAGTCACTTTCTGAACTCTCTGCCCCTGTAAGTAAGGAGTTTCATGAAATGGGTTTCCATGGTGGAGTAGTTGTACACCAGCTTCAGACCAGTATGCTCAATGTCTAGTGTCTGCTGGATTACCTGGTAGCCTGCAGGAGGAATCTGGATTTGATGGATACCCAGAAAAAGTAACTTATCGGAATGCCTATGTCTACTGCAATAGGTGATTGAGGAGGGTAGTGGTCTGGAGCTCGGGGTTTGTCTCCTCATTTACAGTGAAGGGTAATGTTAATACTACAGCATATACTATTGTCGCTACCAGCTTTGTGGTATAAGTTTGGGGAAGGTCCTTTCCTGTTCCACATTACTGTGTCCCTAGGTCAGGGGTGCACAACCTGCGGCCCGAGGGCCACATGCGGCCCTCGATACCATTCTGTGCGGCCCCCAAACATCTGGTAAAAGACATGTAGGTCTATGTCTTAAGGCTTCTTAGGCCTCTTTCACACTTGCGTTCTGAGGATCTGGCAGGCACTCTCATCCCGCCGGATCCGTCAGAACGCAAGTCGCTTGAAGCATTAGAAGACTGATCAGGATCCTGATCAGTCTTCTAATGCTTTCAGGTTATTATGGCAGCCAGGACGCTATTAAAGTCCTGGTTGCCATAGTAGTAGTGGGGAGCGGGGGAGCGCTATACTTACCGTCCGTGCGGCTCCCGGGGCGCTCCAGAATGACGTCAGAGTGCCCCATGCGCATGGATCACGTGACACATGCGATCACGTGATCCATGCGTGTAGGGCGCCCTGACGTCACTCTGGAGCGCCCCGGGAGCCGCACGGATGGTAAGTATACTGCTCCCCCGCTCCCCACTACACTTTACCATGGTAACCAGGACTTTAGCGTCCTGGCTGCCATGGTAACTAGTGAGAAAAAGCTAAACGTCGGATCCGGCGATGCGCCGAAACGACGTTTAGCTTAAGGCCGGATCCGGATTGATGCCTTTCAATGGGCATTAATTCCGGATCCGGCCTTGCGGAAAGTGTTCAGGATTTTGGCCGGAGCAAAAAGCGCAGCATGCTACGGTATTTTCTCCGGCCAAAAAACGTTCCGGTCCTGAACTGAAGACATCCTGATGCATCCTGAACGGATTTCTCTCCATTCAGAATGCATGGGGATAATCCTGATCAGTATCTTTCCGGCCTAGAGCCCCGAGGACGGATTTCTATGCCGGAAAACAAAAACGCAAGTGTGAAAGAGCCCTTACATGTATCCTTCATGTATTCTCCTAGATTGGAGTCCTAGAACTGTAACTAGGCATTTATAGTATATACTGTGTGTTCAATATGCCAAAAATACAGTATTTCAGTTAGTAATACCCCTTGAAGTTTTATTTTCGGCCCTTGGAATTGGTTCAGGCTGACAATGTGGCCCCCAAACAGAAAAGGTTGTGCACCCCTGCCCTAGGCATATGGTAAGCTCCATAAAGACATGGTGTGGTAGAACTTAACCAGCAGGCGCAGAGTTATGATGAACTGGGATGCTGATTGTAAGGTAGTCTAGACCATCTTCTCTAACTTCAGTGTCGGACTTCACAAATGTTTTTGTTTTGTTTTTTGGCTGAATCTGCAAAGATGAAATGTTCCGCTGAACTGAAATGCTCCAAAGCCTTGAAGGAAGCCTTACGAGTAGAGTGAAGGATGTTATAGACACAAAAACGGTCAACTCTATATTAACACTTATGGTTTTGAAATGTCCAACAAGCTGAGATTGGTGTGGTGGTCAGGGGTCCAAATACTACTGGCCATATAGTGTACATAATACTATATTATTGCAATGTAATGTCACACAGACCTTCACAATGAGCTCTTCTTTTTAGTAATCAAGCCCCATGTAAACTGCACAGCAAAAAGCCAGGGAGGCGAGGCTCAGCTGACGTGTAAGATCTCATCTCCTATGGATGTCGTACAAGTCACCTGGCAAAAGAGAAGAGGAAATTCTTTTGAGACTTTGGTAACGCACAGTAAAAGGTTTGGGGTTAAAATTTCCAAACCATATGAAAACCGCCTCTCAGTTCTACAAACCGAAGTCCCCGAGACGTCGTCCATCACTTTGTCACAACTAGAAAAAGAGGATGACTCCTGTTATACTGCCATATTCAACATATATCCAGATGGATCTCTGAAGGGAGAGACTTGTCCACCAAAGCTTCGTAAGTACAAATTATAGATGGGAGGGGGGGGGGGGAGAACTTAAAGGGGCGTCCCATCTCAATGTTACTAAGGTGAGATGGGACTATGCACTGACCACCAGATAGCCAGGAAACAAGGGCACAGGCATGAGAGCTACGGAAAAGGGATGCACCACTCCGTCTTCTTGTTTCCCAGCCACCTGGTGTTCGGCGCTTAGTGCCATCTCGCCTTAGACTTATTTTTAGAATGAGTACCGTTTTATGTTTTTTTTTCTGTGCTGTCTTTTTCATGTCATTTCCAAAATGGACGCTCCAAAAACTCAACATTAGTGCCTTTTGTGTTTCCTTGATCGCAAGAATGATCATTCACTCAAGTTCCTGTGGATAATTCTAACATGAAAACGAAAGTAAACAAGCACCAGTCAATTAGCGCTCGTTAAGGGCAGTTTAAAAAGATATTAAGCTGGAAGCAGTCTATGGACATGTCCTAGAACTACATTATGGTCCTAAATGTCTCTTGTAATTTACACAACCCATGATAGACACATTAATAGCTGTGCTGCAACAACACCCAAACCGTAATGTCTTTTTCTGTGCATTTTACCAAAAATCATAAAATCATGTTTCCAAAAAAGTTATGAGTTGTCCTGCAAAAAAGAAAGCCTTCATGCTTTCATCAAAAACTAAATTTTATCATATGTTACTGCTGCTGCAGCATTATGCATAAAGCAATCTTTAGTTTCTTCACATACCACTGTTTTCCTTGAGTTTTCCCTTAGTTACAGCTGTTTAAACCCCATACAATATGAGGATCTTCTCAAGATGGCTCTTCTTCAAGTTCTCTGAGGCCAAAACTGCTTTCCCTCACTTCACATACACACTTGCTGTAGCCAGCAGCTCCCTGCCAGCCAATCAGATTGGATTACTGAGAGACACGCCTCCTCACTCTGAAGCCTAATGCAGGTGTGCAGTGACTGTCTTCTGTTTATAGTAAAGGGCAGACAGAGAAGCCAGTGGAAAGGGACAGGGGACATAAATGAGCACTTTTATAAGGTAATTACAGATCTTTTGACAATCATTGACAGACTAACGCGGGTATACATGCCTAGCGCTAATAAACTAGCAAATAAAAAAGTCACAGAGTATCCTTACCAGTAGTGTTGAGCGGCAGGGGCAATATTCGAATTTGCGATATATCGCGAATATTCCTCATATATTCGCGAATATTCGTATTCAAGATTATTCTTTTTGATTGAGAAAAATCGGCAATGTAAAAATCGCATGATGTGAATTACAGGCTTGGGTCACTTTGGCTACATTTTTCAAGCTGCTAGAAGTTTCCTGAGTTTATCCCAACAAAATTAGAATATTCTTCAGTATTTAATTTATTTTTGCTTATGCGAAAAACCGTCAATGTAATATTCGTCTTTTTTTTAAATCTGAATCCATTACATGTACTACTCTAATGGGCTTAGATGAAAAAAACAAATGAATATTTGTTTTTTACGAATATATATCACACTATATTCTACATATTCACGAATACTAGCAAGCCAACCCAATAGGAAAGTTGCCTATAACCCGCCCTTATTCGATTAACGGTCATATTACATTACATTGCTGATTTTTCGCATAAGATGAAATAAATTAAATAATGAAGAATATTCTAATTCACTAGATTGCAGCCTTCTCACATACATATACAATTGAATATACAGGAAAGAATGTTTCCTAACAATTTTTCCTGTGAAATACATGTGTTTTTTTTTTTTTGGGGGGGGGGGGCTTGTTTGCTAATTTTTGTCAGTCTGTAAAAGTGGCATACAACTCGGACAACATGGTTCCCAGCAGCGACCTTGGAGCCCAAGATGCATCCAGTCATCCTCCCCATGCTGTTCCCGATCCATTTTGGTGGTGTTTCTGTCACTTTCTGACCTTTTCCAATTGACCAGGCACCCCCCCTCTCTTCAGAGCAGGGGGTGCCTGGTTGTCTCCCATAGACTTCCATTATACTCAAATACTTTGGTGCTCGCACATCACTTATCCTGAGATGTCTGGATCAGTTTTCAGAAGTGACCAATATTTACCAAGAACATTTCTCACCTCCTGTGCCAAGGAATCAAAAGTTCCAAGAATACAGTGCGTATAGTTTTGTCCTCTTGTTTTCTGCTTTTGGGGGTTAATAGCTTCGTTTTGTTGCATTTCGGTGCAAATTCCCATGCCTGATTTAATACTTTTCTCGGGTATCCTTTTTCTCGAAATCTCTGATATAGAATGGTACCCTCTTTCTCAAAACCCTCATCTCTCGTGCAGTTCCTCCGTATTCTGACGAACTGTCCCATTGGGATTCCCTTCTTTAGATGAAAACTCCCCCATTGCAAAAAACTGTTAGTGGAGGTCTCTTTGCGATGTAAGGAAGTCTGAATCATATTATCTTTTTTCCAGCCTTATTGTCAATTGCTTTTTATGGGCACAATCTGGGTGAGTTTTAATCCTCATCAGTAAGGATCTGTGATAATATTATAATTAAATTACCCTAGTGACTACCTGACGTCTGATGTCTATATTATATCTATCAGAACTGTGATAAGTAAATAAAAATATGACAGTTACACTTTAAACAACTGTCCTTTAAAAAAAAATAGCTATGACTAATAGCCAACCAACCATTGGCCCCAGCAAGACGATGCCACCACTGCAGCGAACCACTAGCCTCAGCAGTACACCACACATCACGCTGCAACCAACCATTGGTCTTAGCAGTACACTAGATCTCACAGCGGCAGCCAACCACTGGCCTCAGCAGTGCACAGGATGTCACTGCTGCAGCCAATTATTGGCCTTAGCAGTACTCCAGATGTTACTGCTGCAGTCAACCACTGGCCTCAGCAGTACACTGGACATCACTGTAGGAGGACTGGAGCTCAGCACTGGAAGAAGCTGGTAACAAAAAGGGCGAGTAATGATTCTAATGTTATTTTACTACATGTACACGGGTGACTTGAGTCTTTATATAACTCTGACAACCCATTTAAGGACAAAATTGGCTTAGTTTTCGAATGGAAGATTCCCGAGTGTCTGAACCAAAGTCCTGATCTAAATCCCAGTGAGATGTAGTAGGGGATGTGAAATGCGCCGTGCCTGCAAGAAACCCTTCACACGTCACACAGCTGAAACAGAGTCTATTTTAGAGACTCGTATACAATTGCTGTATAAAAAAAACACCTGACGAAGGGCGATTCTGCCAAATTAGGTACAGTATTTCCAGGCACGAGAGTCACAAAAGGAGGTGACAGATCTGTATTTCTTACAATGTCTATTTGTCATATATTTTTGTAGATATCTTCAATGTGTAATTTTTGTATTAAACTTCACTTTGGTCCATTTTTCCCAATTAGATGGAGTCAAAGAAGTCATCTGTAAGAGTCCAGTGGACTTCAGTGTCACTTTAGACCCTCCACAGATAAAAACACAGAACTCGCAACCAAATAGAGCCACCATTCAGATAGGCAGATGGATTAATGACGCCATATCTCCAGTGTGTAACTTCCATCCGCCAAGGAAAGAAAGCATGTCAGGTGAAAAGAAAGAGAAGAAAAAGAGAAGTGTTCCAGGTGAGCGCTGAAGGTTATAAGGAATGGGCATCAACAGGTCTTTCCTATTTCCCAAACCTCCTTCACACTATGCCTTTGTAGTTTCAGCCAATCTCAGCCAACATTTTCAAACTTTTCCTTCTGAAAAATGGCATTAGCCATGATGAACATTCTTGCCAATTTTTCGTATGATGATCGTCCATTTCGGCCAATTTTACCCTCATGTTTGGCCAGCTTTTTCATATTTTCAAAAACATCTAGGTGAACAAAAAAAAATCCTCCAGCCTCTCTTTTTCCGCACAGGGAGACTTTTGCTCAGTGTCTGCAGCTCTCACTACTATTAGGACCTTGTGAAAGCCGCTATTAAGGGGGCACCTTGACAGGCCCTGATATTGGGCACCATATGGGCACTATTATGGGCATGCTGTTATATGGGCATTATGGGCAGAGCTGTAACCAGCCCTGAAAACTGGGGTTATGTATAGGGTTGTGTATGTATGTCTGATGGGTTGGGAGACTATCTTCAAGCCTAAACCTGTCTGTCAACCCTAGAAATTTAAACCTATCCCGGTTGTGCCCTCAAATATCACCTACCCTGTTGTCGCAAGACGTCTCCATATTGCCGGTTCATCAGTGGATCCTACATGGTTCTTCAATGTTAGCTAAAGTACGGCAGGGAGCTATTATTGATATCCAGATGTTGGAGGTTCTTTCACATCAGTGTATGATATTATTATTTCTTTACAGAATTGAGTAAGCTGAAGGTCATTATAAATATAACGTTTTTACATTTTCTTTTCTTGGTAATTTTCTGAAGACCGGGATGACCCAGTTACCATAGAGTGTTACGCATCTGGAACACAAAAACCTACAATAATCTGGAGCAATGAAGGACGACCCATCAGTAGAGAAGAGAAGGTCAACACAACCGGCGACTTCATCATAGTCACAAGCACGCTGCTCTATTCGTGGTCAACTTTATCCGAAGGCAAGAATGTAAGCTGTAATATAACATACCACACAGGTAAGTACACATACGAGGCCTCTATTATATAGTAGAGATGAATGAATTTCCTAAAATTTGTTTCGGTTCCGAGTCGATCCATTCGGCCATTAGATTTGATTGAATAAATTCGGTCTCAACTGAAAATACCCTGAAAAGTGGACCCTCTGAGGTCTTCTGAGACGGGACCAACCCATTTCAAGCTCTTTAACGCAAAGACAGCATTAGTAATGTCGCACTGACCACAACATATATTGCTGTGGGTAAACGGATGGCAGCCGGTGGTAGCAAACAACCACTTCCAGAACAGACCATTTTCCCCCTTCCTTGATGTTTTTTTCATCACATGCGACTTTGAAAGCCATCATTTTTGTATCTTTTTTAATTATACATGGAGCTTTATACTTATGGCATTTATCAGTATTTTTGTATAACATTATTATATTTATAACCAGAAAAATATAAAAGTAAAATGGAAACTTTGTTTTTCACCTTTTTTTTTTTTGTTACTAGCACAATGTGCAACTGTCATTTTTTTTAATTTTATTATATTTGCTTGTCATTTTGATATATGGGATGTATGGGTTACGGTCACTGGGGGCAGGAATAGAAGCTATATGCAATAAGTCAAGTTGTGGCGAACCTATGGCACGGGTGCCAGAGGTGGCACTCAGAGTCCTCTCTGTGGGCACCCAAGCCTGGAGAGAGCCTAAGGCATGCCATTCATCAGCGCCGGGCGCACTATGAACGGCACAGCAGCCACATTTTCTGGTTGGACTGTTTTATGGTGTCTGTGACTGACACCCTTAGGAAGACTGCCTGTAATGGATTGTGGGCAATCTCACCAGGCGCACACCCGATGTCATGTGTCCCTTTATTTACCTTCTCGGTCTTCCGATTTGTAAAATGCCAGCTGCTATTTTAAGCTATTTGTGCCCCAAAAGTTTTAAAATGTACAATTTTGTAAAATTCTCCTTGGCTTCCTAATGTTTCTCACAACATTGGTGGAATCAGTAAAAGTACAGCATTCACCTGTGGGCCAGCAATAAAGGGGCTATCCGATCCTTATAGCAATAACAAATGACAAAACAGGTGCACACTGTGGTCTTACTAAGCCCTCAAACTGATGTTAAAATTGAGAGGTTAGTCAACATATCCTACAGTGGAGGACATGTCTTAAGCCCGAGCACCGCGCCAAGGTCTCTCAAGTAGCTCGGGACCTAACACTCACCTACCTGTGCCATATGGGCAATACCAGGGACCAGTGGGCAAAATTACAGGAATGTATTAGCCGACTTGCAGCAGACTCCTCAGTTACCTCCAGCATGTAACCATGCCTGCAATGGGAGGAGGGAGATGTCTGTGAGCCCCACCCAAGACTGGCTGATATGGCCCAGGCCTCACAGGTGCACCTAAATGTAGCCTGTGGATGAAAAACAGGCTACATTTACATGGGAGTTTATACACCTCCTAAAAATTATATATACACAAACCAACCGAAAGGTGGCATGAAGCAGGATGTGCTCAACCCAAAAATGCAGTTGTGCATATATATACAGGGGAGCAGATCCTGCACTTGTGGCCCGTTGCTAATGGCGATCCCCAGCAAAAATGCATACAGTGGAGGATGCCCGCAGCGGACCACAAGTACCACAATATACATCTTTACAAGATAGCAATAGTGTGGATGTGATAAATAATATAACAATATAGCAATAACAAATGACAAAACAGGTGCACACTGTGGTCTTACTAAGCCCTCAAACTGATGGTAAAATTGAGAGGTTAGTCAACATGTCCTACAGTGGAGGACATGTCTTAAGCCCGAGCACCGCGCCAAGGTCTCTCAAGTAGCTCGGGACCTAACACTCACCTACCTGTGCCATATGGGCAATACCAGGGGCCAGTGAGCAAAATTACAGGAATGTATTAGGCCGACTCGCAGCAGACTCCTCAGTTACCTCCAGCATGTAACCATGCCTGCAATGGGAGGAGGGAGAAGGCTGTGAGCCCCACCCAAGACTGGCTGATATGGCCCAGGCCTCACAGGTGCACCTAAATGTAGCCTGTGGATGAAAAACAGGCTACATTTACATGGGCACAGGTAGGTGAGTGTTAGGTCCCAGGTAGGTGAGTGTTAGGACCGTTATGGCTATGAATTATTGCTTATCGTTATAACATGGTTATATCGGAAAATAACGGAATCCATAAAACGGAAGTCAAAATGGAAGCCTTTAAGAGGCATTTCATTTTGAACCGTCATAATAGAAGTTTATGGGCAAGAATAACGGATCCGTCCTGGTTTCCGTTATGCAGGACTGGACTCCTGATAAAGGCGGATCCGTTATGCTGCCCATAGACTTCTATTATGAAGGATCAAAACTAAATGCCTCTTAAAGGCTTCCGTTTTGATTTCCATCCTATGGATTCCACTTTTTTCCGTTATAACCATGTTATAACAGAAAACAATAACGGAATCCATAACGGTGATGTGAACCCTAAGTTGCCTGCTAAGGTATGCCCGAGACAACACCTGACGTGAAATCCCATAGACTGCAGTCTATGATACAAGCAGAACGCAATTACAAGTCCCCTAAGGGGACTAAAAGGTACACTGAAAAATATATATTTTTTTAAAAATGCTAAAATATTAGAAATTCAAATCACTCCCCCATTCGCAATTTTACATATAAAAATAAACAGTAAAAAAATAAAAATCACTTGTATCACCAATCACCATGTATGAAAATGCCCAAACTAATAAAATATGTAAAAACTATTCCTATGCAATGAATGCTGCAATGGAAAAATATTGCAGTTTTTATGGCTATGTGAGCAGAAAAAAATGTAAAAGTGGTGGCTCTTGGAAGGTAGAGAAGAAAAAACAAAAAATGCAAAAACTAAAAAAATTTAATCTATGTCTATACAGGAGATTTGGAGTTCAGCAACAGAAAAGCTCCATCCACTAATAAGATTTAAGAATCAATCACTTTAACCCTGGGTTCACACCTGAGCGTTTCTGAGACGCGCGTTTTACGTGCGCATTTGTCGCGCGTTTTACGCGCGTTTTTATGCGCGTTTTTGGCAATAGTAAACGCGCGTTTGACGCGCGTTTGTGTGATTGACTGCAGTGTTGTCCAATGACCAAATATCCCTGTCTATATGAAGTTTGGCCAATCAGAGCTGGGGTTTGGCCTTTCCAGCATGTTGCAAATTCATAAACGCGCGTTCGAACGCGTTTTCTGTGTCAAAAACGCGCAAATTTCAAGCGCTGCGCGTTCCCATTGAAGTCTATGGGCCAAAACGCGCGACAAACGCCCAAAAAAAAGCTCAAGAACTTGTTTAAGCGTTGGGCGTTTTTCAGCGCGTTCGAACGCGCTGTAAAACGCGAAAATGTGACCAGTCCCATAGGGAAGCATTGGTTTGCATCGGTTATGCGTTTTACAGCGCGTTCGAACGCGCTGTAAAATGCTCAAGTGTGAACTTAGGGTAAGTGACTATCCAAACTACCAGATGCACACAGCCAGTTATACACATGAGAGAGCTAAACACAGTATCTTCACTGGGGACATGTACACATAGCTGAGCATGCATGTCCATATTCGCATGGAAAGGCAGATAAGCTGCTGCAAAACATTTCAGATTTAAAAAATCTCCAAGGAAAAATACTGTGTATTGCAGATAATGTCCCCAATCCACCACAAATAGGCCAGTAATGTCTCACCGCACATCCTGTAACCTCCTCATGTAGAGTAATGACTCTTTCCTGTATTGTAGATGATAGGTTTCTCGGTGAATGGAGGGATTGTACATATTGGGAGATATTTACTATCCAGAAATATGCCTAAATTTCTGGCGCAGATTGCAGTACAAAGGTTAGTTGCGCCGCAATCTGCGACTTTTCGACGCCCACACAAGGTCTAAAATAGTTGGCGGGGAAGGGGACGGTCTGGCAGGCCCGTCTCATTCATTATTTTGTACGCCTGTTTTAGGCATAGAAAATGGTCTAAATGTAAGACAGCAAGGAAGCTAGCTTAGATTTAGACTGGTGCAGGATACGCCAGCGCCTCTTCATAGCTTTGGCAGATCTACCACCAGCTATAGGGTTTATAGACGCCGGTCTTAATAAATGACCCCCATGGTCCCTTCATGTATAACACATTCCATGATGTGTCGTGCATGAGTGAGATCTGTTCACAAGATGAAGCTGTCCACATCTTGACACTATCCACTGATTGTTACTATTATGTGGTGTATCCTAGTGGCTGGTAAAGTATTGGAGTGGATGCACATCTCACCCAGAATGCTCAGATCGGTAAAAAGAGGTAAAAAGTTGTTTCAGCAAAGTGTAGTTATCTAAGGCACTTTTCTTTAAAGTGATTTGTTGGTGTGGATTTCTATAGAATGGTGGATATGTTGGTAGAGGGACCTGCCATTCCCTCCCACTCCAGTACAACATTTTCCCCTAGCATGAAGTAATTCCCGGTGTAGAGGCTAGGTACGGGGCTGAAATGCTCATTCAGGGCCAGAATCTGGAAGCTGCATGACCTGTGGTGGCTGTGCAAAGCCTGACCTCCTCCTGTGTTGGATCTAAAGTACCTGGATAAGGTAACCTGATGTATAGTTTGTACCTAGACAAGCAAGGTGATAAAAGTTGTTTGGACTCTTAACCCCTAAAATCTGTGAGTCGGTCATTGCTGTCCCCACCACAAGTACACAGACCCAGGACAAAAGGTACTGTGGCTGTCACTGTTACGTGGGGGGGGGGGGGGGGACATTGTGACTGTTGAGGTTAGAGGGACACTGTGGGTGTTACTTTTTTGGGAGTTCGTGTTTGCATTTTAGTTGAGGAGCTTTAAGTTAGATCTCTGCCCTGTAGACATGCACTCCTGGCCACATTATGTCCATACAGAGTGGGGAAAAGCTGCTGCCAGACATTGCTAATGCTGCTTATCTCCAGGGACCAAAGGACTGCATATGATGAAAGTCAATGGCGGTGAGAATCGGCATCAATACATCCTGTGTGAACATAGTTGTGTTGTTTGATGCACTGTGTATCCTTACACGTTGTTGTCTTATGTATCCCGGTCACCTATAATCATGTCTTCCTTTCCTTTATTGTAGATGATGACAATGTACAAGGCGATGGGAGTGAAAAGATAGGTAAGAATTGTATATTAGTCTCCTCATCCAGTGCCTGATGATACGGAGGTCACTGTTATGGGGGTGTCACTTTTGCCTGTTGTTTACATGATTAACATATATTGTTCCTCCCTATCTCATCTCCCACGATCCCTCCCCAAGAAAGACATGACTACTGTAAGTGGAATTAACAGCCATTTCATTAAACAAACACATAAATAATATAAATAACATCCTTCCCAAGACCTTCTCCCCTGAAGGCCCTCCCCAGCACCAACACCCAAAACATTCCCTGAGGGAATGTCCTTGGAGCCCCAAACCTGATGGATATCTGCCCCTCACTTAAATTACCTCTAGCCGATAATCGCCAGCTCAGAGGCAGACCCATGTAACTATGGGCAACAAACCTGGACAGATAACCTGGTCCAGAGCCCCCTTTGGCTCCCTCCCCACCATGCTAGAGCCACCATTAACACCAACTTCAACAACCCCCTACCACCTTGACGAAAACCTTTTTGTTGCCCAGCCAATCCCAAAATCCACCTGGTAGGGAGCGCATCAACCCAACCCCAACATTCCCCCTCCCAGGAACAGATACTCACTTCCAAAATTCCACTGCTTGGGCGGGTGGATGGGGGCTGCTGCTACTACGCTGTCCCTACAAAATGGCCCCTTTCCTGCGCCCCTACTCCCCTTTTTAAGGCCTCCCACTAATTAAACTGCCCCCCTTGCTCCCAATTAACCCTTTTTGGCCCCTTATCCCACTGCCTCCAGACTTAGTCATGTAAGGCCTCCCCCAGGCTTGCAGCCCTGGTCCGGCCTGAATTACAGTGGGGCCTGAGGACACAGATGCAATTGAAAGTAACACCACCACCAGCAGCCCCTACCCCCCGACAGAAGCTCACAATGGCAGCGCAATCGAAGACTTGTGGTTATGTATTGTGCTTTTCTGTTTGTAATCATGATTCTGTGTCTTCTAGATTTTCTAGATATCTGTCAAGAGAGAAATCCAGAACTATCCATCGTCAGAGGCATAGTTCCATCTCTAATACTAGTTGTGCTAGTCTTGGTGGTTTTTATATATGTTATGTGCCACTTCTCAAAAAGGTAAGTCACCCCCCTCTAGTACACGGTGCCAGGGTGGTGGAGGTTGTCCTATCAGCCATTTCTAATGTGCAAATCTCGTCTGTTCTGTACATTATACAGTACATGGACTCAAAACTGGTGGCACATGGGAAACTCCAGAGACATTATGTTCCTCGGGTGTCCAGACACAATACGATGACTGTTAAGGGGGTTTTCCAGGAGTACAATATTGATGGTCTGTCCTCCGGATATCTGATCAGTGGACGTCCAGAGTATCCGGAGCACAGCGCCGTACATTATGTAGTGGCTGTACTACGTATTGCAGCCCATGTATTCATAGGACCTCTAGGTAGAAGATGGCTAACCTAACCCATACCAATATCGTGCTACAAGTTCAGCCATTACTAAATTTTGTATATTTTGCCCCATATGTATGAGCTCACACTTATCCACAATGAGCCTCATCGGGCAGTTTGGTGCCAATATGAATGATGCAGAAGTTGGGCTTGGTTGAACATTTTCTGCATGTGACAAAGTGTCGTAGATACCATTCATGAGGTCTCACTGTCCTTCAAACTTTTTGCCCATTTTTTGTTTTTGTTTATAACAGGAAACAGCCTTATTCCCCAAAGAAATATGACAGAATTGAAAAAGGCTATTTAACCCCGGCCAATGGCAGTAAACATCAGGACAGGGTGAGTTTTATAGGAGTCAGATAAGTGTATATACCGTATTCTCCCGGTATTTGGGCTATTTCAACCTCCTATTCAGTCTTCTATGTGTCCTACTAGAAGGCAATCTTTACCTCCTTTACATTAATAGGCCACCTCTCTAGATCATGACAAACACATTTGGGATGAGGTTTCTGGCTGGGAGGCAGCTTGCTGCGGCAGTAAGCAGCCTCTTCCCCACTGTGGTCTCCATTGTAGACCAGCCAAGCTAAGTTGAAAATTGAGGGGAAGAGGACAAATGTTTTCTCTGTCAAATTTGGTAAATCTGCTTATGACAGTCCATTCGGTGTAGTACAGAGCAGCTAGGGATGTTAGATCTCTAAAACTTTGGTGAAGCAGAATGGAGATAACGGGTAAAATTGGTTGCTGATGCTTTTTGTTGATTGCTGTACCTACATAGACAGTATATAAGGAGGTTAGTGTTGAGTGAATCAAAGCGTACGAAGTGGAATTCGATCCGAAGTTCTGGAAAAATTTGATTTGCAACTAATCCAACATCTGAGCATAGAGAGAGATGTGACAAGCGCTAGGGACAGTGTTGCTAAAAGCTTTTAATTATGGAATATTGGATAGGGAGAGTGCAGGGAGATCGTAGGGAGAGTTTTTACACACTGTAAGGACAGCATAGGGAGACTGCAGGGACTGTAATCTGAATCTGAATGGATGAAGGGATGTTAGATCTCTAAAACTTTGGTGAAGCAGAATGGAGATAATGGGTAAAATTGGTTGCTGATGCTTTTTGTTGATTGCTGTACCTGCATAGACAGTATACACTCACCTAAAGAATTATTAGGAACACCATACTAATACGGTGTTGGACCCCCTATTGCCTTCAGAACTGCCTTAATTCTACGTGGCATTGATTCCACAAGGTGCTGATAGCATTCTTTAGAAATGTTGGCCCATATTGATAGGGTAGCATCTTGCAGTTGATGGAGATTTGAGGGATGCACATCCAGGGCACGAAGCTCCCGTTCCACCACATCCCAAAGATGCTCAATTGGGTTGAGATCTGGTGACTGTGGGGGCCATTTTAGTACAGTGAACTCATTGTCATGTTCAAGAAACCAATTTGAAATGATTGGAGCTTTGTGACCTGGTGCATTATCCTGCTGGAAGTAGCCATCAGAGGATGGGTACATGGTGGTCATGAAGGGATGGACATGGTCAGAAACAATGCTCAGGTAGCCCATGGCATTTAAACAATGCTCAATTGGCACTAAGGGGCCTAAAGTGTGCCCAGAAAACATCCCCCACACCATTACACCACCACCACCAGCCTGCACAGTGGTAACAAGGCAGGATGGATACATGTTCTCATTCAGTTTACGCCAAATTCGGGCTCTACCATTTGAATGTCTCAACAGAAATTGAGACTCATCAGACCAGGCAACATTTTTCCAGTCTTCAACAGTCCAATTTTAGTGAGCTTGTGCAAATTGTAGCCTCTTTTTCCTATTTGTAGTGGAGATGAGTGGTACCCGGTGGGGTCTTCTGCTGTTGTAGCCCATCCGCCTCAAGGTTGTGCGTGTTGTGGCTTCACAAATGCTTTGCTGCATACCTCGGTTGTAACGAGTGGTTATTTCAGTCAACATTGCTCTTCTATCAGCTTGAATCAGTCGGCCCATTCTCCTCTGACCTCTAGCATCCACAAGGCGTTTTCACCCACAGGACTGCCACGTACTGGATGTTTTTCCCTTTTCACACCATTCTTTGTAAACCCCAATAACTGAGCAGATTGTGAAATACGCAGACCGGCCCATCTAGCACCAACAACCATGCCACACTCAAAATTGCTTAAATCACCTTTCTTTCCCATTCTGACATTCAGTTTGGAGTTCAGGAGATTGTCTTGACCAGGACCAGACCCCTAAATGCATTGAAGCAACTGCCATGTGATTGGGTGACTAGATAATTGCATTAATGAGAAATAGAACAGGTGTTCCTAATAATTCTTTAGGTGAGTGTATAAGGAGGTTAGTGTTGAGTGAATCAAAGCGTACGAAGTGGAATTCGATCCGAAGTTCTGGAAAAATTGGATTCGCAACTAATCCAAGATCTGAGCATAGGGAGAGATGTGACAAGCGCTAGGGACAGTGTTGCTAAAAGCTTTTAATTATGGAATATTGGATAGGGAGAGTGCAGGGAGATCGTAGGGAGAGTTTTTACACACTGTAAGGACAGCATAGGGAGACTGCAGGGACTGTAATCTGAATCTAAAGGGATCCATAGAAGACAGTGAACAGTGTCCACCTTGTTTAATAGATAAGCAATTCTATTACACCTTGATTCCTAAATTGGGGTGAATAAGCTGTGTAATACTATTGTTATTGGGGTGTCCACCTGCCTGTCACAGTAACTGTTTCACTACCAAAATGGACTAGCGATGCATGTAGCTACAATGCACAGTGATGTACACTGAGATACACTTTCTCTGCTGGCCAGGATATAGCTAATTTAACTTGCTTCTTGACCAATTAGTTTGGAAAATTTGGCAGAGTCCGAATCAAATTTTGGAAAATTTCGCTCATCATATATACATGAAAAGCTAACTGGTTCCAAATTCGAAAAAACGCTGACCAAAAATTAAACAATGAAGAATGAAGGGAAAAAAGGCAATAACTAATATAACTAAAACAGGTGCTTAAAATTAAAAGTTTAAAAGAGGTTCTGGAAGCTGGAAAACAATTTATGTGGAGGACAGGGACTATTCCAGGGTGCTTTACAGTATATACCTTCACCTGGTGTCCAAAGAAGCAACTCATTGTGTAACAGGAAAGGAAAGAGGATAAATAGTACAATAGTGTCATCTAGAGAGACATATTCGATTGTAGATTGTGGTCTCTTTGTAGTAGTTTTATGTGCTCGGAGCCCATCAGATGTCTCCTCCCTGTTGGTCCCGCTCCACCTCATGAGGAGTGGTATAGGCTAAGCCAAAGTGACTTTACCATGATCCACCTCATCCATCTCCCCTCTCACAGCCTGAACTCTCCCTGCCTGCAGCTGCATCCCCCTCCTCCCTGTCTTCTATTCTATTTTGAAAATAATATGTTTGATATATTCAAATGTACTGTTCAGGGGTTCAGGGTTTCATAAAAATTATGAAGATAGGTACGCTATTTGTCATTCTTTGAAGCATTCTTAAAGTATTTTTAATGTGATACATTTGCCAGAAAATGTCAAGTGCTTTTTGTTTCATTTTTATGTGTTTGTTTCTTAGAAAAATGCAGGGAGCCAGGGAACTGAGAAGAAACACAAGAAAGGACCAACTGTGAAAAAGAGTGAAGAGAATAGAGAGTGGAATAGCCCGAATCCCAGTTATACTCTTATTAACACTACTGAGGTACTAAGACTTCGATTACTCCAGAGATAGACAACCACAGTGAGGGAGAGATCTACTGTAGTGATACAAGATGTTCTTAAAGAGGACCTTTCACCAATTTAAAAACTAAAAACTAACTATATCTGTGGGCAGAGCGGCGCCCAGGGGTCCCCCTGCACTTACTAGTATGTCTGGGCGCCGCTCTGTTCGCCCGGTATAGGCCCCGGTGTCTGCAGCTCCCTCTGTTGTACTGGGCGGAGTTTTTGTATTAGGCGTTTCACTTGCTGCAGCACTGGCCAATCGCAGCGCACAGCTCCTTAAAGGGGTTGTCCGTGTTCAGAGCTGAAACCGGACATATCCCCATCTTCACCGCTCCAGCCCCTCTGATGTGGATTGTGCAGGGATAGGGCTTGTTTGTTTACCTCGGCACATTGCTCGGTGGAGGCTTCAGCCCAGCAGTGTATTCGGTGACGTCTTCGGCACTGATGGGCCGGCTTTAGCACTGCCCTAGTCGCTTTACAGGCAAGGGCAGTGCTAAAGATCGCCCATCAGTGCTGGTAAAGTAACTTGGCTCACTGCTGGGCGAAGCCTCCGCCTAGATAACACTATGGAGAGCCCGGTACGTCACCTTAATTTCATAAAAAGCCTTCACCCTGCGCGATACAGCGCAGGGCAAAGAAGAGCATCAGAGCATTTCGTATCAGGGGGGGCTGCCTGGGTGAAAATGGAGATATGTCCGAGTTCAGCTCTGAATCCGGACAACCCCTTTAAGCTCTTGAATACAATAACCTCAATAACAAATAATGTCAGAGTGACACTGACATACACAGCTATGAGTAAACGCATGATGATCATTTTAGCAAACAACATGTTTAAAATATTGTCTCTTATAAGGGGTAAATAATGCTTAAACACACATGGTGTTATGGGAAATAACAGTGGGTTGTTGGAACCAAACATCCAAAAATGATGCCTTTAACAGGGGCAAATCGCTTCTCCTGTTTCTACACACACACATGTTAATGTCATAAGAAACAGTGGCTTGTTCTGCACAAGCATCCAAAAATTATGCATTAACAGGGGCGGAATGCCTGCCCCTACTCATACCCACTGTGAGGATTAGCGTCAGCAGAGGTAGACAAAACAGGTTTACAACAGATAGAGACAGTGACACTGGAGATAAAAATCCAAACGTGTCTTGCCTGTATTTTGAACTACACTACACTGCAGTACTACACGGATATAAGGAGGCAGTTTTTTTTTTTAGCAAAATGGGTTTGAAGAATATGAACAGTGGTATAACAATGCAAGTTTTGCAGTAAAACGTGGTATCTTGCAGTAATACAACACTTTTTTTTGCAGTAAAATGAAATGCCTTCAATAATGACTATATAAAATGGCTTTATACATTTGCTGTAACTACAGTACCCGTTATCTTGCAGTAATATACAACACGTCCGGAAAGTGCAATGCACTGCAATGCCCAGTTAAAAACAATTTATAAGTAAATTTAAACTAGTTTTTAGGGGAGGGGAGGGGGGAAATGTGCAATTGCTCAGTGTTTGCAGCAACATGTATGCTATTGAGGTGCTGGCAATAAGTCTATAAACTGTAGAAACATTTTTTTAAAAGCTTGGCTGGATGTTCATGCAGAAAAATGAATTTTTTTGCCAGTTTCGGCAATTCAGACCTGTAGGTACCAGCAAGTCCTCTTTATATGCTTTCCATGATCAAATCTCTAGCCTCTGAGCAAATCAGGGCATGCCCTACCCCACTTCCAGCTTCATATTTTCCTCCATCTTTTTCCTTTCTACTAGTTTTCCACTCCAATTAAACGGTAAAATGGGGATGTGTACATTTTTACGCAATTCACCCGAAGCAAAGCATTCATTTAAACACTGACTGGTGGAAACCAAGAATGGTGTTAAGTCCAGGAACCAGTTTTAGCCAATCTAAACATAACTGAGATACTGACATAATCTAAAGATATTCATATAGAATGGACAGACTAGATCAGGCATGGCCAACCTGCGGCCCTCCAGCTGTTGTAAAACTACAACTCCCACCATGCCCTGCTGTAGGCTGATAGCAGTAGTTAGTCTGGGCATGCTGGGAGTTGTAGTTTTGCAACAGCTGGAGAGTCTCAGGTTGGCCATGCCTGGACTAGATGGACCTGGCTTTCCTCTGCTGAGAATAGGATCTAATGTTTTGATTAGCTCATGTGTGATGGTATAATCCTTATTACATGGACATGTTGCCCACTGATTTGTGCTCTTCTACCCTTTTCCAGATCAATACACCACAGAAATCCTACGTAAGTGATCAACATTTACTCAACATTTAACCCCTGTACAGGGATTGGGACTCCACTGAAAGTGAACCACTAGAGCTCTAATCTCTATCAGTGGCCACTGACCCATGGGAGTCACTGGTGCGGGGCAGCAAAGGATCAGGCAAAACTGTAGTCGGGAAACAAGCTATGGTCAGGACAAGCAGCGTTTGTGCAATCCAGTAAACAGTCCAAAGGTCAGGACGGGTATTACAGGGTCAAATTAGTTTCATAGGCAGGGGACATATGAACAGAAGAATGGCTCACCTTTGCAGGAAACTAGAAGAAGGAATCTTTGCTCAGGCACCCTCCCTCAGAAGCAGGCCAGTGTGGAGTGGACAGAGCAGCAAGATGCTAATAGGAATGGCCCTCATCACACCTTTCCTCTTTTTGTTATTTTGTAACTTTTCTTATTAGATATATCAACTCATATATATTGTTTAGAAACCAATCTATCATTGTGTTCATAAGCCTCATCTCTTTGTTGCAGTGGAGAGTGGTTACAAAGAGTATCTTACTCTGGAGGACCTGTCCTGTCCTGTATTGCACAGACAAACTATTGATTTGAATGGACACTGTGTAATACTTCATTTTTTCTGTGGTGGCGCTGCACTGAAATTTAACACTTGCTAGCAGGTTGCCGCATAAATTAAAGCTGATGATTGGGGGTCCCAATAGGGGGACAATTTGTGATCAATTTATCAAGGGGCTCTCCTAAAAGTTGGGAGAACCCCCTTTACTGACCTGCCTATTTTGGGTCTTTAGTCTTGCTATACCCATTAGATAGCTGTAGCCCAAAGGCTGTTCAGCTGACCAACCCCTCTATACATGTGCCTCTTTAGCTCAGCCAAGCATCCAACCAGCATGTGTCCTGAATGGGGCAGGAGGGATAGAAAGCTGTTGCCACGCTTTTCTGGTGATAGCTTACCGTACCGAGAACAAAAGTATTGGCCAGGCCAAATCCAACAGCTTGATTCTCATCTCCCCCAACTTTTAGGATAACGTAGGAACTCCAGGAACTGGGATGAAACAAAGAAAAGGATCGACTGTGAAAAAGAATAAAGAAATCAAACAGCGGAATATCGCGGATGCCTCTAATACTGATGAGGTGTGTAAAATTCCTCGCCAACAATATACATCACTACCGGAGGTAGACAATCATAGTTGGGTTCTACTGGAAAGACATAAAATGTAGATTAGGGTTTGAATACTAGGATCCCTCACAATCACAAGAATCACATCTCTCTCATTTTAAACAAGAGCGAATAAGCTGTATCGAGTAGAGAGCATGCCCACAAGAAAAATAGGCCGCCCAATGGACTTTGGAAATAACAATTGTCTCTGGTTCAGTCTAAGGGTCCATTCACACGTCCGTGTGTGTTTTGCGGATCCGCGGATCTGGAAAACTCGGAAACCGTCAATATGCGTTCCGCATTTTGCGGACCGCACATCGCCGGCACTCTAATAGAAAATTCCTTTTCTTGTCCGCAATTGCGGACAAGAATAGGACATGTTCTATTTTTTTTCGGGAACACGATTGCGGACCCGGAAGTGCGGATCCGCAATTGCGGACCCGGACGGGACATCGTCTGTCCCCATTGAAATTAATGGGTCCGCAATTCCGTTACGCAAATGCGGAACAGAATTGCGGACGTGTGAATGGACCCTAAGACTCCAAGGCATTGGTGATCTATTCAAGACCTGTCCAAAATCTACCAGCAGGTTGGAGCAAGGCTGGTGGAGGCCCCTGCTAAAAAAATTGTTAGGCAGCAGCACCCATGCCATTTCTGCAGGCAGAAGACATTTTTAAGCCACATCTTCAATATCGGCACTTAGCAACATCCTTAGCAACCAATAGGAAAGTTGCCTACCCCTTAGTGTGGATCGCGAATATTCTAATCGCAAATTTTTATTGCGAATATATTACATTGCCGATTTTTGCAATCAAGTAAATAATGACCGGAGATCACGAATTCTCGAATTTGCGAATTTATGGCGAATATTCGGCCACAAATTTGCAAAGTATCGCGAATTCGAATATCGTCTATGCCGCTCATCACTAGACATGTTATACATCATTCAATCCATGTAATCCATCCATTTATTCCTTTCTAACGGAACAGAAATGCAGAAAACACTTCTCTGGTGTGAACAATGCCTTATATTGTTTTCCTATTGTTTCTCAAGTCATGACTCATTTTTTGTTGTTTATTTTAAGGTCACTAATGAAACGCCCAGATCTGAGACAAAGCAACGAAACAGTCCGAGCGTGAACAAAACAAAGACGAGCGCAAAACGGCTATTTAACTAACGAGAAATGGCGGAAATCGTACACAGAGCATAGGATCAGAAGCCGGGCAGACTCATGTACAGTTGTGTTCAAAATTATTCAACCCCCAATGCTGTAAAGGGTTTTAAAGAATTTAGTGTACATTTGTAATTGTGTTCAGAATGAAATCTTACAAGGACTTTTTAAAGAACCAAATGCAACTAAAATGACATCAATTGTTTTTGTAATACAGGATTAAATGTTTTTTTTGTGATTTCTTCATTGACACAATTATTCAACCCCTTAAAGACGACCACTCTTAAGAACAGAGGTTCATTCAAGTGTTTTCGATCAGGTATTGAAAACCCCTGTGGATGTCAAGGAGCAGCAATCAAGCAGAATAAGCCCCAATTAGGCAGATGTAAAATGACTGTGATACTCAGCTCCTTCTAGACATTTACTGGTGTGTTTACAGACATGGTGAAGTCAAGAGAATGGTCCAGGAAGACAAGAGAAGAGGTGATTTCTCTTCACAGGAAGGGCAATGGCTATAAGAAGATTGCAAAGATGTTAAACATACCAAGAGACACCATAGGAAGCATCATTCGCAAATTCAAGGCAAAGGGCACTGTTGAAACGCTACCTGGTCGTGGCAGAAAGAAGATGCTGACTTTGACTGCTGTGCGCTACCTGAAGCGCAAAGTGGAGAAAAGTCCCGTGTGACTGCTGAGGAACTGAAAAAGATTTGTCAGATGCGGGTACTGAAGTTTCAGCTCAGACAATAAGGCGCACACTGCGTAATGAAGGCCTCCATGCCAGAACTCCCAGGCGCACCCCCTTGCTGTCTCCAAAGAATAAGAAGAGTCGACTGCAGTATGCCAAAAGTCATGTGGACAAACCACAAAAGTGTTTGGGATAGTGTTCTGTGGACTGATGAAACAAAATTAGAACTGTTTGGGCCCATGGATCAACGCTATGTTTGGAGGAGGAAGAACAAGGCCTATGAAGAAAAGAACACCTTGCCTACTGTGAAGCATGGCGGGGGTCAATCGTGCTTTGGGGCTGTTTTGCTTCTACAGGTACAGGGAAGCTTCAGCGTGTGCAAGGTACCATGAATTCTCTTCAGTACCAGGAGATATTGGATGAAAATGTGATGCAGTCCGTCACAAACCTGAGGCTTGGGAGACGTTGGACCTTTCAACAGGACAATGATCCCAAGCATACCTCCAAGTCCACTAGAGCATGGTTGCAGATTAAAGGCTGGAACATTTTGAAGTGGCCATCGCAGTCACCAGACTTAAATCCGATTGAGAACCTCTGGTGGGACTTAAAGAAAGCAGTTGCAGCGCGCAAGCCTAAGAATGTGACTGAACTGGAGGCTTTTGCCCATGAAGAATGGGTGAAGATACCCGTAGATCGCTGCAAGACACTTGTGTCAAGCTATGCTTCACGTTTAAAAGCTGTTATAACTGGAAAAGGATGTTGTACTAAGTACTAAGATTGAATGTCACTTGGGGGTTGAATAAAACTGATAATGATGTGAGCACAGAAAAGACATTTGTGGTTATTTCATTATAGATGTTATGTTATATTTGTCTGACTTACAAGTGCCTCTGTGATTTAATTGTAAACAAGATGACTGAAATGATCAAAATCAATGTCAAACTGGCCAAAACACTCAATTTCAGTGGGGGCTGAATAATTTTGAACACAACTTTACATGTTACCATTTTTTTTTCCAAGCAATTTTTTTATTGATTTTTACAAATACAATAAAACAAATAACCATTATTCAGAAGGAACTGGTACATATGACATATTTGGCTCCATGCAAGGGGCCCAAAAGAGAGCGTTATAGAGAATACGTGTTTGTACACGGCTCATTTATAAATGTAAAATAAGAAAAGGAAAATAACAAAGAAACATCCATTAAGGACAACAATCCAAGTAGATGATGATGTTTCGAAAAAGAGTAAGGCCTCTTGCACACGACCGTATTGGTTTTTCAGTATTTTGCGGTCCGCAAAAAATACGGAACGGAACAGCTGGCTCCTGATAGAACAGTACTATCCTTGTCCGTTATGCGGACAATAATAGGACATGTTCTATCTTTGAACAGAAATACAGAAACGGAAGGCATACGGAGTACCTTCCGTATTTTTTTTGCGGATCTATTGAAATGAATGCTTCCGTGGACCGTCTGTATACGGAATGCAAAAAACGGTGCATAAACAGAAAAAAAAACGTGTGCAAGAGGCCTAAGAAAGTGGGGGTATATAATTTAGCTCTAGGCTATTTAACAAGGGGTTCTCTCTAGTTTTGTGGATTGTATAAGCCAAGTAGCCAAGGATTTTTGATAGGGTTAGGCCTCTTTCACACGAACGTTTTTTTTTTGTGTACGGCCCGTTTTTTGCGTTCCGTATACGGTCCGTTTACGGAACCATTCATTTCAATGGCCCAGCAAAAAAAAACGGAAGGTACTCCGTATGCATTCCATTTTTACGTTCCTTTCAAAGATAGAACATTTTCTATTATTGTCCGCATCACAGACATGGATAAAAACAGAATGCACACTTTCATCCGTTTTATTTGTGGATCCGTTTTATGCGGACCGCAAAACCATACAGTCGTGTGCACAGTTTCATGCCTTATTCACACGTCGGTGTTTGGTCAGTGATTTCCATGAGTGATTTTGAGCCAAAACCCGGACTGGAGCTTCCACAGGCATAATGTATAACGGAAGGATCTGCACCTGTTCTGTGTTTAGAGCCAGACCTGTACGGTGTCCATATTAGGACATTGTCAGACATAATCCACAACTCCATCCTCCGTCAGGCAAAACACCCTCCTTCGTCAGCCCAAACTCCATCAGTCCTCTTCCCTCAGGCAAAACTCCATCCTCTGTTAGCCAAGACTCCTTTCTTCCTCATACAAAACTGCCTCCTCTCTTAGACATCAGCCAAAAATGCCCTCCTCCCTCATCCAAAACCGCCTCCTCCCTCATCCAAAACTGCCTCCTCCCTCAGACCTCAGCCAAAAATGCCCTCCTCCCTCATCCAAATCTCCATCAGATGTCAGACAAAACTCCCTCAGACCTCAGCCAAAAATTCCGTCAGACCTCAGCCAAAACTGCCTCTCCCTTTTGAGTTAGGGAGGAGGGAATTTTGACTGACTTCTGAGGGAGAAGGGAGTTTTGTCTGACATCTGATGGAGTTTTAGATGAGTGAGGAGGGCGATTTGGCTGAGGTCTGAGGGAGGAGGCAGATTTGGATGAGGGAGGTTTGGAAGATGTCTGATGGAAATCACTGACTGTACACTGACGTGTGAATGAGGCATCAGGGTTCAGGAAAATCTGCTTATTGCATTTGCTATTGAGTTCTCTTGTAATCTTTTCCTAACATCGTACAATCTTAGGTAGTAATTAGTGTTGACCAAATTGAAGTCAAGCAAATTGATTTGATTCCGAATTTCAGGAAATAATTTCCTTGCACTTCGTGGTAACGTATCTATTTTTCCTGAAATGGCAGTAAGAAAAAATACATGCTCACCTTATCCATTTGCTCGTGGAGAGGCTCTCGCCGCCATCTTGATTTAAGAAACTTCACGAGATCTTGCTCTCAGTGTTGCGTGATATCACCAGTGAGCGCGCTGGCCGGGCACGGTGATGTCATCAATGATGACGTCACCATGCCTGGTCAGCGTGATGATATCATCATGTCACACAGTTTCTTCAATCAAGATGGCCACGACTGCATCTCTGCGAGCAAATGGATAAGTTGAGCATGTATTTTTTTTAACCCTGATTAACCCCTGAAAGGCCTCAATTTTAATGTCAGATTCCTGCTATCAGCGATGAACACGGTATCTGGGGGATTCAATGATGGGGGGTGGCGCTATAGCCATCTCCCGTGATTGTGCCCACTACTTACAAAGAAATGCGCTTCGTGACGAAGTAATTAGTAACAAATCAAATTACACTGTGTGATATTCGGCAAACCAGCCGAATATAATTTTTGTTGACTTACTACCAGAGATGAGCAAAGTTACGAAGCGCATTCCTTTGTATGTCGCGGGTGCAATGATGGTGAACTGCGATTGCGCCGGCCCCCTCCATCATTGAACCCCTCAGATGCTGCGTTCATCGCTTCTCACGATGTCTGAGTTTAAAATTAAGGCCTTTCAGAGGCTAATCCGGTAAAACATACTCACCTTAACCATTTGATTGCGGAGAGGCCATTGCAGCCATCTCGATTGAAGACACCGACGCCATCACGCTGGCCAGATATGGTCATCACTGTGGCGATTTTTTTTTTTACCGCCATTTCATGAAAAATAGATTCATTACCACGAAGCACGAGAAAATTCGGCTTTGCAGAGTATGACATTTTTTCTGAAATTCGGATCGAAGTCCACTTTGGATACTTCGATTCACTTAGCACTAGTATCAATCTTCGATGGCTTTTCATTGTCAGCTGTGGTTGGGATGAACCCAGGGGCGTAGTTAACGGCTCATGGGCCCTGGTGCAAGAGTTTAGCTTGGGCCCCCCTTCCCTCAGTGCTTTGTGTCTTCTTATGCGGCACAAGGGTCTTTGGGCCCCTTCAGGCTCCTGGGCCCGGTAGCGACTGCTACCTCTGCACCCCCTATAGCTACGCCCATGGATGAACCCTAACTAAACTTTGTGTGTCTCCAGGATTAGTACTCTAGTGCAGGCATCCTCAAACGGCGGCCCTCCAGCTGTTGTAAAACTATAACTCCCACAATGCCCTGCTGTAGGCTGATAGCTGTAGGCTGTTGGGGCATGCTGGGAGTTGCAACAGCTGGAGCGCCGCAGTTTGAGGATGCCTGCTCTAGTGAGTGAGGAGAGCTTAATGGAGATCTTCAGAAACTAGAGAAACCGAGGTTTAAGTGGGAAGATCAAGTGTCTTCCTAGGACCTAGGTCAATGTGTATTGGCACTTTAAGGAGCTTCGGTGGAGATGTTAAATCTAGCGTGTAAGTGCATGGCCTTATAATAGGAGTAGAGGTCAGGGAATGTGGAGCTGCCCTTATGAGAAGGGATTGACCAATTCTCTGCCTTCTGCCTCACCAAAGAAAAGAACAAATCAACTTTCGTAACTCTGAGAAAAAGGAATGTGACAAGGCTATAGGGACTGTTTGCATACGTAGAGAAGTCTAGGTAGTAGATATGTCTTTAATATGTACCTGTTCCCTATCCAAAATGCATAGCAGAATCACATGAGTTATTTGGTCTTTCAGTTTGCAAGTAACGGTAAGAAGTTCCAAGAAAGTAGAAGGTATGGTTTTGATGGGATCAAAACGCCAAAGACTTTTATGTAGCCAGAAAGCCACACAAAAGGAGTGAAGAGTTGTAACTGTCGAATAATAGAACGTAGTTAATTTTAAAGTTGAAAACTTTTTTGAACTGTTGGAATGCCAACAGATTCTGGAAAACGGTCTCACCTAGAGACCACAAAAACATTGATGTGGCAAGAAATACAGCCGAATAGTGACAGAAACAGGTACATGATCAGAAACCGTTATACACCCAATGCCACAGCGCTCCACAGTAGACAGCAGTTTATCAAAGTGAAAAATATTATACATTTTTTGATGACTGGTGTCTGCCTGAGTAAAAAATATATTCCCTTAAGTCAGTGTTGGACAGTCTCCAGATATCTCCGAGGAGAAGTCAGGAAAGGGAAGACTACAGTTTGCGAAGAAGTTTTGAGTGGGAAGAAGACAATTATAAACAATCTAAGATAGGATCCAAAGTGATATTAAAGTTGCCCCTCAGAACTAGTAGGTGTCCCTGAAAAAGAGAGTGACCTGAGTGTTGGAAAGCGACGCTGCATCTACAGTTGCAAGAAAAAGTTTGTGAACCCTTTGGAATGATATGGATTTCTGCACCAATTGGTCATAAAATGTGAACTGATCTTCATCTAAGTCACAACAATAGACAATCACACAAATAATTAAATGTTACCATGTTTTTATTGAACACACCATGTAAACATTTACAGTGCAGGTGGAAAAAGTATGTGAACCCCTAGACTAATGACATTTCCAAGAGCTAATTAGAGTGAGGTGTCAGCCAACTGGAGTCCAATCAATGAGTTCAGATTGGAGGTGTTGGTTACAGCTGCCCTATAAAAACACACACCAGTTCTGGGATTGCTTTTCCTAAGAAGCATTGCCTGATGTGAATGATGCCTCGCACAAAAGACCTCTCAGAAGACCTACAATTAAGAATTGTTGACTTGCATAAAGCTGGAAAGGGTTATAAAAGTATCTCCAAAAGCCTTGCTGTTCATCAGTCCACGGTAAGACAAATTGTCTATAAATGGAGAAAGTTCAGCACTGCTGCTACTCTCCCTAGGAGTGGCCGTCCTGTAAAGATGACTGCAAGAGCACAGTGCAGACTGCTCAATGAGGTGAAGAAGAAACCTAGAGTGTCAGCTAAAGACTTACAAAAGTCTTTGGCATATGCTAACATCCCTGTTAGCGAATCTACAATACGTAAAACACTAAACAAGAATGGATTTCATGGGAGGATATCACAGAGGAAGCCACTGCTGTCCAAAAAAACATTGCGGCACGTTTACAGTTTGCACAAGAGCGCCTGGATGTTGATGTTCCACAGCAGTACTGGCAAAATATTCTGTGGACAGATGTAACCAAAGTTGAGTTGTTTGGAAGAAACACACAACACTATGGGCCAGATTTATCATTACACTTCCATCTTACTCCAATTTCACATAAGCCCAAAGTCACTTTTGGCTCAGTCAGATTTATTAATGGTCCTTTAATACTGTGATAAATGTGGTTTGATGGCAGCAGTTCATCCTTCACTAAACGGCTTTACAAAAGTCGCACATATTTACAACAAAGTCGCATGTTCTATGAAAAGGTGGAAAAGATAAGCATGGTCCTCACTGGAGTGAAATTGAGACTTTTTTGCGACTTTTTTAAAAAGTCCCAATGATAAATCTGGAGTGAAACTCATTAACATGGCTAACCACGCCCATTTTTACAAAACTGGAGTGAGTGGTGTACACATGTAAAAAAGTCGCAAAATTATGCGCAAATGAGTGTGAAAAGTCGCAAATGCCCTATTTTGGGACTTTTTGATGCCAGAATTCTGGAGTAAAGGTATGATAAATCATGGCCTATGTGTGGAGATTTAGAGGCACAGCACCCCAACATCAAAACCTCATCCCAACTGTGAAGTATGGTGGTGGGGGCCTCATGGTTTGGGGCTGCTTTGCTGCGTCAGAGCCTAGACGGATTGCTATCATCGAAGGAAAAATGAATTCACAAGTTTATCAAGACATTTTGCAGGAGAACTTAAGGCCATCTGTCCACCAGCTGAAGCTCAACAGAAGATGGGTGTTGCAACAGGACAGCGACCCAAAGCATAGAAGTAAATCATCAACAGAATGGCTTCTGAAGTGGCCCACAGTCAGAGTCCTGACCTCAACCCGATTGAGATGCTGTGGCATGATCTCAAGAAAGCGATTCACACCAGACATCCCAAGAATATTGCTGAACTGAAACAGTTCTGTAAAGAGGAATGGTCCAGAATTACTCCTGACCGTTGTGCACGTCTGATCTGCAACTAAAGGAAATGTTTGATTGAAGTTATTGCTGCCAAAGGAGGTTCAACCAGTTATTAAATCCAAGGGTTCACATACTTTTTCCACCTGCACTGTGAATGTTTACATGGTGTGTTCAATAAAAACATGGTAACATTTAATTCTTTGTGTGTTATTATTTTAAGCAGACTGTGATTGTCTATTGTTGTGACTTAGATGAAGATCAGATCACATTTTTTGACTAATTTGTGCAGAAATCCATATCATTCCAAAGGGTTCACATACTTTTTCTTGCAACTGTAAATGCTATGCTACTGCTTCTGGAAGCTGAGGAGCAGTATATAAAATGAGGATATAAAATGAGGATGCTCGGACTAGGAGAAAATGTCTGTATGTGGGTAAGTAACTGGCTGAGTGACAGAAAACAGAGGGTGGTTATTAACGGTAGATACTCGGATTGGGTCACTGTCACTAGTGGGGTACCTCAGGGGTCAGTATTGGGCCCTATTCTCTTCAATATATTTATTAATGATCTTGTAGAAGGCTTGCACAGTAAAATATCTATTTTTGCAGATGACACTAAACTGTGTAAAGTAATTAACACTGAAGAGGACAGTTTTCTGCTACAGAGCGATCTTGATAGATTGGAGGCTTGGGCAGAGAAATGGCAGATGAGGTTTAACACTGACAAATGTAAAGTTATGCTCATGGGAAGGAATAATGCAAGTCACCCGTACATATTAAATGGTAAAACACTCGGTAACACTGACATGGAAAAGGATCTAGGAATTTTAATAAACAGCAAATTAATCTGCAAAAACCAGTGTCAGGCAGCTACTGCCAAGGCCAATAAGATAATGGGTTGCATCAAAAGGGGCATAGATGCCCGTGATGAGAACATAGTCCTACCACTTTACAAATCACTAGTCAGACCACACATGGAGGACTGTGTACAGTTCTGGGCTCCTGTGAACAAGACAGACATAGCAGAGCTGGAGAGGGTTCAGAGGAGGGCAACTAAAGTAATAACTGGAATGAGGGATCTACAATACCCTGAAAGGGTATCACAATTAGGGTTATTCACTTTAGAAAAAAGACGACTGAGGGGAGATCTAATAACTATGTATAAATATATCAGGGGTCAGTACAGAGATCTCTCCCATCATCTATTTATCCCCAGGACTGTGACAAGGGGACATCCTCTGCATCTGGAGGAAAGAAGGTTTGTACACAAACATAGAAAAGGATTCTTCACTGTAAGAGCAGTGAGACTATGGAACTCTCTGCCTGAGGAGGTGGTGATGGTGAGTACAATAAAGAAATTCAAGAGGGGCCTGGATGTATTTCTGGAGTGTAATAATATTACAGGCTATAGCTACTAGAGAGGGGTCGTTGATCCAGGGAGTTATTCTGATGCCTGATTGGAGTCGGGAAGGAATTTTTTTTTCCCCTTAAGTGAGGAAAATTGGCTTCTGCCTCACAGGGGTTTTTTGCCTTCCTCTGGATCAACTTGTAGGAAACAGGCCGAACTGGATGGACAAATGTCTTTTTTCGGTCTTATATACTATGTTACTATGTTACTATGTGCAGTGGAACCATAAAGGAAAAGAGGTGTGGGACTACGATGGGTTGAGGTGAGGGCAAAAATCTGTCTTAGCATTCCTTAATAAAGTGAAAACTTGACTGCCCTTTTGGGGTGTATTAAAACCCTTAACATAGTACCAGAACCGAGAGATTAAGAAGGGGGATCCATAGATAAATGTGGAACAGTGGCGTGCCTAGGGTGTTTGGCACCTGAGGAGGCTCCTTTCTCTGCACCCTCCCAATACTTGACTACATACCTCTTACATCCAGGAACATCTCCTGTCATATAGACCTTCTCTTTCCTCTTCTCCTCCGTTAGACCGCCATGACAAATTCTTTCAGCCGCATCTCGTTTCTACAGTGTTTGTAACACAGAAACGTTAGATTTCTCAGTTTTTCCATCAACCTCCCCATCCTGGTGTCCCCACAGTGTCATCCTGCTGCCACCCCCAATACTGTGCCCTCGGTGCCTCCTAATGTCCCAGGTACTATACTGCTAAAAAAAATAGTGACCCCAGTAGACATAATTGGGGCCATTTATCAAACTAGTGTAAAGTAAAACTGGATTTCCAAAAGAGCTGTCAAATATGAAAGGTGGAATCTGATTGGCTGCTATCGACAACTAAGCCAGTTCTACTTTACACCGGTTTGATGAATTACCCCAAATGTCCCTATAGTGTCTACAGCAGCTATAATGTCCCCTAGAGTGCCCCCAATATTAATAATTGATTCATTTTTTTACTCCACCTAGACGTAGAGGCATATAACTTTATCACCACCAATAGATTTGCCTACTCTTGCCATCTAGTACTAATTCACTCTAAAACTTAACTTTTAATTTATCGATTGTTACTAAACTCTAATATTAACTTAAAAGATGGACGCCAATCCTGCCTTTTAAATGCACCTATTTTGGTATTCCTGAGCTATAATCTCTGGCTCTAATTGCTGAGAGATTGCGCGCTATGTCTCAGTACTGATATACTGGGTGAGGTGAGGATTGTATGTCACATTTAAAATCCGTGCACACTACCCCCGACATGTTTCGCCTGAACTGGACGCTACCCGGAACCCCTGAAGATACCAGTTCAGGCGAAACATGTCGAGCAGTAGTGTGCACGGATTTTAAATGTGACATACAATCCTCACCTCACCCAGTATATCAGTACTGAGAGATAGCCCGCACACTCTATTAGTAGTGCCAGATGCCCCCTACAGTAGTGTCCCCCACACTGCCCCCTACAGTAGTGTCCCCACACACTGCCCCCTACAGTAGTGTCCCCCACACAGTAGTGTCCCCTACACTGCCTGCCACACAGTAGTGTACTGTACCCCACACAGTAATTTCCCCCATACAGTAGTGTCCCCACACTGCCCCCATACAGTAGTTTCCCCACACTGCCCCCATACAGTAGTGTCCCCACACTGCCCCCTACAGTAGTGTCCCCACACTGCCCCCATACAGTAGTGTCCCCACACTGCCCCCATACAGTAGTGTCCCCCACACTGCCCCCACACAGTTATGTTGCCCCCACACAGTAGTGTCCCCACACTGTCCCCACACAGTAGTGTCCCCACACTGCCCCCATCAGTAGTGTCCCCACACTGACCCCTACAGTAGTTCCCCACACTGACCCCCACAGTAGTTTCCCCCACACAGTAGTGTACTGTACCCCACACTGGCCCACACAGTAATTTCCCGCACACAGTAGTGTCCCCCATACTGCCCCCCCCCAAACACACAGTAGTATCACTCCACTGCCCCCACAAAGTAGAGTACCCCACACTGCTCCGACACAGTAGTTTCCCCACACAGTAATTTCCCCACACTGCCCTCACACAGTAATTTCCCCACACTGCCCCCATATAGTAATTTGCCCCACACAGTCATTTCCCCCATATTGCCCCCATTTAGTAATTTGCCCCCCACATAGTAATCCCTCCCATAATTATTGCCCCCACACAGTATTCCACCATAATATTTTCTCCCCACATGTCCTCCTGTGTCCCCCAAAGTTACTTGCCACATAAAAATAAAAATAAAAAAAAATAAAAGCAAAATACTCACCTATGTCCAGGCACTTGCTCGCAGAGTAAGGCGCGCACACTTCACTGTGCTGGTGCGTCCAGGCACAGGCGCGCTTGATGACGTCATCACGCACGCCTGCTCTGGGATTTCACTACAGCATAGGCCTCAGGCCACTAGGTCTGAAGCCTATGGTGAGCGGTGATCCGCAGCCGGGCAGGGATACTATGCGCTCCCGTGCCCCGCCGCAGTATGTGGGCATCAGCGCTCCAGCAATGAGCGCTTCCATCTGTATTGATGGAAGTGCTCATTGCTTCTCTGGCACCCCCCTGAGAGCTGGCAACCAGGGCGGATCACCCCCCCTTTCCCCTGGGCATGCCACTGATGTGGAAGCTGACATCTTAAGATGTGAACCAAAGCAGTAAACAGTAGTTCTTTGAGAGAGAAAATCGACTGCACTTAGAGAAGTCATCATAAACATTGAAAAGTCGGTCAGAAGAACACATATGCATGTATCTAGAACATTAGGACTAGAGATGAGAGAATTTCATATTTTGAAATTCGTTCACACTTCGTTTACCGGTTAAAGGTGAATTGCGTTATGGATTCCGTTACCACTGACCATAACGCAATTCTATGACGGAATGCATAACGGAATGTCTTTAGAGGCATTCCGTTATTCATTCAGTCATAATAGAATTCTATGGCCTGCATAAGGGATCCGTCCCGTTTCCGTTATGCAGGGGAGTCCTCTCCATTATGCAGCAGATAGACTTCTATTATGACGGAATGAATAACGGAATGCCTCTAAAGGCATTCCGTTATGCATTCCGTCATAGAATTGCGTTATGGTCCGTGGTAACGGAATCCATAACGCAATTACCTTTTACCGGTAAACGAAGAGTGAACGAATTTCATAACCGGAAGTTCACTCATCTCTAATTATGAACAATGTCATAGTTTTAGATCATTATAGGAAAAAGACTGTGGCAGTTTTTTGCACCAATGGCTGTAAGAGGAAGGAATCACACTTTAGGGTTGCCGGGGTGTTCCTAGGTTTACCCTGCGCCATTTGACCACGTTACATTAGAGAAGACTGAGGGCATTTGACCACCTGGCAAAGGTTTAGATCTCACATGATGAGAGCTTACAAATATATCTTGGAATTGAGAGTCAGAGCCTGCAAAAGAGATACTGTAGCGGAATAATGGGCAGCACGCTAAATGCAGTGGCCGGTTCAGGGGCACTAGACATAGACATTGGGGACAGGTTCTTCAAGAGGATGCAGTAAGGCTGCCCCATCAGAGATGCAGAGTGGTAGGGCGGTGCTTCATATGAAGAGGACAGTCAATGCAGGATTCTATGTAGTAGGCTTGGACTGGCCCACAGAGGAACAGGGGAATCCACCAGTGGACCCCTGAGGAAGTTGAGGCCCTAGTCCAAACCCCCTTCACAAGTGGCACAGTAGAATGACTGTACTACATAAATAGGCAAAGTACAGGATCTCAACCAACCCATGTTCATGTTAAAAAAACGGGTAATTATTTGTCAAACTACCCAGTTTTATTAGCATAGATTCAGAGATCTCCATAATCAACCATGTGTGAACAGATCATTTTTGCATGTAGCTTTACATCAGGCACTGAGAAATGTTTTCCTGATGGGCCATAGGCAGCCCAGTCCAACACTGCTAAGTAGTATAGATATGGTGAGGTATTCGAAGCACAGCAGGCAATCCCAGGCAGAAAGCACCAAAATAGCATAGTTTCTGAATGGAACCACAGAGTGACAGTGTTGTCACAGAAATGGCTCAGAGCACATGTAGATTAGGAGATACGGTACAGTATTAATGGCTGGTATATTCTGCAGACTGTACCTTTTCGGAGTTAGCCATGTACGTTGGCCCACTCGGTGCAGCACGAGACTCAGCACAATGTTGGCAATAACTGTCCACTCCATCTACCAGCGCTCCCGCCAATATCCAATGCAGGACACCAAGATAAAGGGCAACAGAGTCTGCACCAGGCCCTACTGTCCTTCACTAGCAGCAGAAAAGGTGGTCTGCCCGGAGGTGCCCCAGAGAGATGCAGTGTCCCATGTACTGTATGAGTTCGGGTGACAGCAGTAGATAGGGACAGCAACCACGCTTTATTGATGAAGGCCTGGCATTTCACTCTAGGTTCAGGCTGCGGGTCAGCAGGTAGGCCTCAACTAACTTTCGGTGGTGCAATGTCCAGCAATAATGACCACAAATAGTTTAGGGTTGTAGATAATCATATTCTGCTTTGCTTATTAGCTTTTCCTCGTCAACGAAAAACCCTAAAAACTAGGCTCCAAGCTGAAGCAAAAGACCTCCAAGGTTGTATCCTCTGGAATACACAAATGGTGTGCGGGGGTTAAGGATTTACTTCCACATAATATATTGGAACCAATGACCAAAAGATTTAGGCACCATATTCTCCTGTCAAAAATGAAGTCTTCACCACTTAGAGGAAGCAATGAGCGATGAGGAAACCTCAGGAATCCCAGAGATATTTCTTTTTATAAGTTCCTCTTCTTCACTTATCAATATGTAACTTTATCTCTGACAATGATGAGCATTATGAGTAGCTGCCGCTTAGGACTTCCCATCTGTTTAGGATTTTTTTTTGTTAAGATACTATAACTGTCAAATATCTATGAGTAATTACCCTGCACAATCTTCCTCTTGTAGTCCATAAAGGTGTTTTCCAAGCACTTCCTTCCACAGGAGCCCAACTGAATTCTCATATATTCCACCACAGTTTTCGATTTCCAACATTTGGTCTCAATCATTTCTCATCCATTATAAGAATAGCCAAATATACTCATTAGTGGACTATAAAATCACTGTGGCTCCTGTAGAAATGCTGTATAAACCAGGGGAGACATACAGCTAATGCATATCTATAGTATTTATGACTTAAAAATTTTGATTTTATTTTAAAAATGTCCAAATGTTTCCAGGTCAAAAGTTTTCACGTCACTAACGGTATAGATGGCAAAGGTGGAATTCCGATTAGGCCAAAACCCAGACTCAGACCAATGGTGCATCTAACATAGACACACTCCATAGAGCCACTATGGGGCTCATGCATACAGTGGACCTATTCCAGGGGTTGAGGACCTGCACAGAGATAAGTTCTCCACACTTTATCTAATTTTAGCAAACAATGGCTCTCCTCGGCTATCCCCCACTCTTCTTTTGTCTGAATTAGGCATATTTTAAATGCGGGTCAGTAGAATCCACAGTGTACAGGGGCATAGCTAGGGTCTCAAAAGTTTTGGGGCCCAAGCCCCAATGCATATATATTAAGTTTTTGACCAAACCCCCAGCCCCAGTGCTAAAGTTATATTTGGAAGGACAACATTACATTCAGGAGAATAAAGCACTACATACCTATTACTTCCAGTGAAGTCTGCTCCGATGTAGATGTTCTCTTTCTTCGTTTTCTCCATTCGGCCCAGACAACGTATGACAACTTCTTCTAGTCAAGTCTCCTCCCTGCAGAGTTTGCCACACAGACATCTTAGGTTCCTCAATTTTCTATCAACCTCCTCGTTCCCCAACAGTGTTATCCTGCTGCTACTCCCAATACTGCACCCACTATGCTCACCAATGCCAACAAATACTATGCTTACGAATTAATAATGCTATACAGACAGTCCCCCCATAGTAATAGTGCTGCCTAAAGTCCCACCAATAGTAATAATTATCTTGCAGAGTGCGCCCATTAGTAATAGTCTCCCCTACAGCGCACACCAAGAGTACCTCTATTAATAGTAGTGCACTCCACATTGTGCCCCAATAGTAATAGTGCCCCATATTGTCCCAATTAGTTATAAGGCCCCCTAGTAGAGTCTTGAGTAGTTATAATACCGATGTTGTGCCCTCAGTAAGTATAATGTCCCTCATAGTTTCCCCAGTAGGTATAATATCCCTTGTAGTACTCCCAGTAGTTATAGTATAATGACCGCCGGTAGTGCCCTCAGTTGATATAATGCACCAAGTAAGTATAATAGCTCCTATGGTGCCCCAGTAGTTATAATGGCCCTCTGTAGTGCCTCCATTCGGTATAATGCCCACCTATAGTGCCCGTTTGTAGATATAATACCCATTTGCAATACCCCTAGTAGTCCCCCCTAGTATTATAGTGCACCCTGTAGTGTCTCCAGAACTTATAGTGTCCCAGTCCTATCTTCTGCCATTACATCACTTCGCGACCGCCTGTGCCGTTCTATGAAAGTGAACGGTGGAGGAGGAAGCCATGTGCTTCAGTGTCACGTCACAGTATTTCCTGATGACAGCAATACAATTGTATAGTTGGCGGCCACTACATTCAGGACCCTGGTCAAAACATCTGGGGCTCAAACACTAGATGTTTTGACCTACCAACATTCCTGGCGGTGTTGGTAAGTAGCAGAAGAGCAGACTGGTGTCTTACTACCAGAGTGCGTGTTTTATGTAAAGACAGGGAGAAATTGAAGCACTGCCTTACACTTGTAATAGAGGTATATGCAGACCAGTGGTGAGAGACTGGTAACTGTGGCAATTTACACACAGCAAGCCCTGGTAGCATACAAACACCTGAGCTGCACAGAGCTTGGCAAGATAATTACATTTTAACACTTTTAAACTATGGTGACTTCATCTGGAGGGCATTCATTGACATTAAAGCTCAGAAAACGCCTGTGAAAATAGCTTTCTTTGTCTCCCCATCTCCAACCTAGCAAGAACCTCAGAGATAAGTGAGAATGGCCTCCGGGTGGCAGTATGGTATCTATGTTATGTCTTGGTTGTCCATCCTTTTTAAAATGGGCAGTTCTTGTTTGTGAACTGCAAAGGAAATAGCTGTCAGAAGGATGCGAAGCTTTCTATGGACATGATGGTAAGATGTGAGCTGGTGACCACTGACAAGCTGTTTTTGCTTTAAATTTGCTTTTTTCTTGCTTACTATTGTCTTCCATTCAAAGCTTTATGAAATAACGAAGCTGCTCGATTCCGGCAGCGTCTGTAGGAAATGGGCATGACTGCTAAATAATGACGATGGATTAGCACTGATGGGATGTAAACGTCCATTCACTTTATAAAGCCAGATCCTATAAAGCTGATAGATTGTTTTTAATGTTATAATGCTTTTGTTTTTAATTATATAAATGGCAATTATCTATTACTTGAAATTCCTCTTTGAAAAATATTGAATCTGGATTTTTTTTTATCTTTTAGGCGGTAGATTATAATCATTTCAAATCAATCAGATTCAGAGGTTTATTCCTACCATAGTTTATTGACAATCCTTCTAGACTTCTAATGAGGGGATTTAAAGGGATTTAAAGGGAATGAGTCCCATAGACTATGAATGGAGCACCAGGTTACATACTCAACCGCAGCTTCGTTCAAACTATGGGAAGCCCCCTTCTAGTGATGGTGGGGTTCCCAGCAGCGGAGTCGCCAGCCGTCATCATACTGTGCATCCTGTAGATTGCTGGTAAATGTACATGGTGGGAAAACCCTATCATATAGGTAGTAACACTGAAAAAAAATTCCCATAGAAGTGAACTATAGAATGAAGAATAGAGACATTACAACATGTATTGCATTTGTAGCAGTGTTAATTTAAAAAAAAAAAGAAATAAAAAAAACTTTTATCTTTGGTACAATCAGCAGCAGAGGATGAAACTTGGTATAATAATAATTCCGTAAAATGATCAATTACACTGATAGTATATCTGTACCTGAAAATTTTGTGGCTGTTCTTTTTCGATTTACAATATTTATGTATTTATTCATTTACTTATGTATTAATTTATATATATTTATTATTTTTTATTTATCATTTATTTAATATATTTTATCTTTGATTTACGGTTTTTATAAGGCAGTTTTTATACTTTTCCAGTCCCAGAGTTTACTGTGTAGAAATATTTTGCGCATACCCTATGACACTGTAAGAAAACGTATATGCGATGTATCCACTTACTAATATTATTATTAGTAGTATTACTATTACTTGAAATTATTACAGTGACCTCCGCATACTTACCAACTTAAAATGCTTAAATCAGGACAAAATGGCCATTTCTGGGCAATATGGTTTGTCGGATTATCCTGCCAAAATCGGGACTGTTGGCAATTATTTGGTGATTTTATTTGTACATTTTGTACATTTTTAATGTCCCCTATCTATATTTTTAAAAATCCCAAAATCATGCAGTTTCTGCACTGGCCTCTAGGTCTAAATTTGTCTTTTGAGAGCAGCTACATGGATCATAGACACAATGGTCAGAGATGTCTATGAGAGTTTTCTGGGCATGTTGAGTGACCTGTGCAGAGGTCAGGAGGGAGCAGATAAGCTGTGATATTACCTATTGTAAATGGTGGATCCTGTGTTATCTATACAGAGGTGATATTTGTCATTGTACTCCTGCCTTTGCTGATAATGAGATGACTGCTGAAGAGCGATCGGATAGGAAGTCTCAACATATTATTAAGCCTAGTGGTCAGCGAAAAAACTGTAGGAATTTAAGTATTTTTTTAAAAAATAGATAGCAACATGGAAAAAAAATGTAACATCAGCAAAAATTCTATAGGAATGTATTTAACCTAAAAAAGTGATTTAAACAAACCACTGAGTTATTCACTAAAATGTATCTGTATAGCGCCACCTGCTGTTAGTTTTTTTCTTATTTCTTTGTCCTGCTCACTGAGGTGGCCGCACATGCTCAGTTTCATCCTTCAGCTGCCTCGTGAGCTGTGATAGGGAGAGCATGGACACGCCTCTGAGCTGTGATAGGGAGAGCATGGACACGCCCCTTTATCTGCAGCAGAATAGACACTCCCTCTGAGCTGTGATAGGGAGAGCATGGACACGCCTCCTGAGCTGTGATAGGGAGAGCATGGACACGCCCCTTTATCTGCAGCAGAATAGACACTCCCTCTGAGCTGTCAGCTTGATAAAAATCTAGCAGAGCAATGAATGGGGAGATCTCTGGATCCATGTGAAGTACAGGCCTGGTTCTCGCTTTGTTAGAAAGAGATTGTCATGTCCTATATGATCTCTGATTTTCATTTTTTACATTAAAAGGGTCCTCCAGGCTTTTAATATTGATGACCCATCCTCGCCACTGCAATATTGACAGCGAGCAGACGGAGAGACAGGAGAACGCTCGCGTGCCGTCTCCTCATATTATATTATGATATTGATGACCCATCCTTAGGATAGGTGATCTATATTAAAAGCCTGGAAAACCCCTTTAATCATGGGATAACCCTTTAACCCCTTCACGCATTTGGACGTACCTGAACGTCCAAATCTCAAGTAATTTACTGCATTTGGACGTACAGTCACATCCAAACTGCTTACCGTGGCTGTGACACTATAAAGTGTCAACGCCACGGAGACTCCGCTCTCTCGGAGAGCAGAGACACACCGGGGAAGCCGGCAAAGGACCAATCAGAGTGGTCTCTTGCAGACAGGCGCTCCGATTGGTTAGTCTCTGCAGATTAACCAATCGGAGCGCTTTAGTGTTAAATGCCGGTTTCACGCTGTGATCTCCAAGTCATATGTACCCCAAAATGATACCAATAAACGCTACAGCCCGTCCCACAAAAAAACAAGCCCCCACACAGCTACATTGGTAAAAAAAAAAAAAAAAATGTTAATGATGTTAGTATATGGTGATGCAAAATATAATTTATTTTAAAAACAAAAGTGATTTTATGCTGTAAAAGTAGTAAAACAGAAAAAAACGAAATAAATTTGGTATCGCCATAACCATATCAACCTACAGAATAAAATTATCATATTTAACACAAGAGGAACCCCATAAAAAATAAAAATAAAAAACACTGACACAATTGCCATTTTTACCAACTTCACCACCACAAAAAATGGTATAAAAAATGATCAAAAAGACTTATGTTTTTAACCGCTTCAGCCCCCCTAGCTTAAACACCCTTAATGACCAGGCCACTTTTTACAATTCTGCACTACACTACTTTCACCGTTTATTGCTCAGTCATGCAACTTACCACCCAAATGAATTTTACGTCCTTTTCTTCTCACTAATAGAGCTTTCATTTGGTGGTATTTCATTGCTGCTGACATTTTTACTTTTTTTGCTATTAATCAAAAATTACCGAAATTTTTGCCAAAAAATGACATTTTTCACTTTCTGTTGTAAATTATTTTTAAAAAAACTACATTTCTATATAAATTTTTCTCTAAATTTATTGTTCTACATGTCTTTGATAAAAAAAAGTCCAATAAGTGTATATTTATTGGTTTGGGTAAAAGTTATAGCGTTTACAAACTATGGTGCAAAAAATTTGCACGAATTTCCGCATTTTGAAGCAGCTCTGACTTTCTTAGCGCCTGTCATGTTTCTTCAGGTGCTAGAATGTCAGGATAGTATAAATACCCCCAAATGACACCATTTTAGAAAGAAGACACCCCAAACTATTCGCGGAGGGGCATGGTGAGTTCATGTATCATTTCATTTTTTTTCACAAGTTAGCGGAAAATGACACTTTCTGAGAAAAAAAAAAATAAGTTTCAATTTCTGATAACTTCTGGCAAAAAAAAAAAAATCTCAGACGGACTCACTATGCCCCTCAGTGAATACCTTGGGGTGTCTACTTTCCGAAATGGGGTCATTTGTGGGGTGTGTTTACTGTTCTGGCATTTTGGGCGGGGCTAAATTGTGAGCCGCCATGTAAAACCTAAAGGTACTCGTTAGAATTTGGGCCCTTTGTGCACCCAGGCTGCAAAAAGTGTCACTCATGTGGTATCGCCGTACTCAGGAGAAGTAGGGCAATGTGTTTTGAGGTGTATTTTACATATACCCATGTTGGGTGAGAGAAATATCTCTGTAAATTGTCAACTTTGTATAAAAATTTTTAAAAGTTGTCGTTTACAGAGATATTTTCACACAAAGTATGGGTATATATAAAAATACACCCCAAAACACATTGCCCTACTTCTCCTGAGTACGGCGATACCATGTGTGCCACTTTTTGCAGCCTGGTGCGCAAAGGGCCCAAATCCAAGAGTACCTTTAGAGTTTCACAGGGCATTTTTACGCATTTGGATTCCAGACTTCTTCTCACCCTTTAGGGGCCCTAAAATGCCAGGGCAGCATAAATACCCACATGTGACCCCATTTTGGAAAGAAGACACCCCAAGGTATTCCGTGAGGGTATGGTGAGTTCATGTAAAATTTATTTTTTGTCACAAGTTAGTGGAATATGAGACTTTGTAAAAACAAAATAAAAAAAAAAAACAATTTCCGCTGACTTGTGCCAAAAATAAAAATTCTGTGGACTCACCATGTCCCTCACGGAATACCTTAGGGTGTCTTCTTTCCAAAATGGGGTCACATGTGGGGTATTTATACTCACCTGGCATTTTAGGGGCCTCTAAAGTGTGAGAATCCAAATGCATAAAAATGGCCTGTGAAATCCTAAAGGTACTCATTGGTTTAGGGCCCCTTTGCATCTTGGCTGCAAAAAGTGTCACTCATGTGGTATCGCCGTACTCAGGAGAAGTAGGGCAATGTGTTTTGGGGTGTATTTTTACATATACCCATGCTGCATGTGAGAAATATCGCTGTAAACGACAACTTTTTACATTTTTTATTCAAAGTTGTCAATTTACAGAGATATTTCTCTCACCCAGCATGGGTATATGTAAAATACACCCCAAAACACATCGCCCTACTTCTCCTGAGTACGCGATACCACATGAGTGACACTTTTTGCAGCCAAGATGCGCAAAGGGCCCAAATTCCAATGAGTACCTTTAGGAGGGCATTTTTACGCATTTTTCTTCTCACGCTTTAGGGCCCTAAAATGCCAGGGCAGTAGAAATACCCACATGTGACCCCATTTTGGAAAGAAGACACCCCAAGGTATTCCATGAGGGCATGGCGAGTTCATAGAAGATTTTGTTTTTGGCACAAGTTAGTGGAAATTGATTTTTTATTGTTTTTCTCACAAAGTCTCCTTTCCGCTAACTTTTGACAAAAAGTTTAATTTTCATGGACTCATTATGCCCCTCAGCGAATACCTTAGGGTGTCTTCTTTCCAAAATGGGGTCACATGTGGGGTATTTATACTGCCCTGGCATTTTAGGGCCCTAAAGCGTGAGAAGAAAAATGCGTAAAAATGCCCTCCTAAAAGGTACTCGTTGAATTTGGGCCTTTGCATCTTGGCTGCAAAAAGTGTCACACATGTGGCATCGCCGTACTCAGGAGAAGTAGGGCGATGTGTTTTGGGGTGTATTTTTACATATACCCATGCTGGGTGAGAGAAATATCTGTGAGAAATTGACAACTTTGAATAAAAAATTTAAAAAGTTGTCGTTTACAGCGATATTTCTCACACCCAGCATGGGTATATGTAAAAATACACCCCAAAACACATTGCCCTACTTCTCCTGAGTACGGCGATACCACATGAGTGACACTTTTTGCAGCCAAGATGCGCAAAGGGGCCCTAAAACCAATGAGTACCTTTAGGATTTCACAGGGCATTTTTACGCATTTGGATTCTCACGCTTTAGGACCCCTAAAATGCCAGGGCAGTATAAATACCCCACATGTGACCCCATTGTGGAAGAAGACACCCCAAGGTATTCCGTGAGGGGCATGGCGAGTTCACAGAAAAAAAAATTTGGCACAAGTTAGCGGAAATTGATTTTTTTTTTTTTTACAGTCTCATATTCCACTAACTTGTGACAAAAATAAAATTTTGCATGAACTCACCATACCCCTCACGGAATACCTTGGGGTGTCTTCTTTCTAAAATGGGGTCACATGTGGGGTGTTTGTACTGCCCTGGCATTTGAGGGTCTCCGCAATCATTACACGTATGGCCAGCATTAGGAGTTTCTGCGATTCTCCGTATATTGAGCATACGGGTAATGAGATTTTTTTCCGTTCAGCCTCTGCGCTGAAAAAAAAAAAAATGAACGGCACAGATTTTTCATTCGCATCGGTCAATGTGGATGAAAAAATCTCTGCCAAAATCAGTGACTGCGGTGCGGTGGGCTGGGCGCTAACTACCTAACAAGTAGCTAACTAACTGGCGGTGATAAGGGACCCTTATGCCCCATTCACACGTCCGCAATTCTGTTTGCGGAACGGAATTGCGGACCCATTCATTTCTATGGGGACAGACTTTGTCCCGCTCGGATCCGGAATTACGGATCCGCGCTTCCGGGTCTGCACTTCCGTTACGCAAAAATATAGAACATGTCCTATTCTTGTCCGCAATTGCGGACAAGAAAAAGCATTTTCTATATAGTTCTGGCAATGTGCGGATCTGCAAAATGCGGAAAGCACATTGCCGGTGTCCGTGTTTTGAGGATCTGCGGATCGGATCCGCGGATCGGATCCACGGATCCGTGAATCCACGGATCCGTGAATCCACGGATCCGCAAAACACATATGGACGTCTGAATGGAGCCTTACAAGGGGTGTGATCAATGACAGGGGGTGATCAGGGGTCTAGATGGGGTGATCAAGGGGTTAATAGGTGAGGGGGGTGGGGGGTTAGTGTAGTGTTTGGTGCAACTGTACAGTGTTACCTGGTCCTCTGGTGGTCGATCCCAGCAAATGGGACCAGAGGACCAGGTAGCAGGTATACCAGACGCTGTTCACAAAACAGCATCTGGTATACATGTTTGATGCGATTTATATCGCATCTACAGCCTGCCAGCGATTGATCATCGCTGGCAGGCTGTAGTTTAACTCTCCAGACGCGCGCCCCTGTGAACGCGCGCGCGCCTGCGCGCTCGTTTACAGGAACTCACGGGTCTCGCGAGAGGACGCGCCGATGCGTCCACTCAGAAGATTCCGGCCGCCCGCAGGACGCAATCCTGCGTACGGCGGTCCGGGACTGGTTAAATACCAATAAAAACTACAGCCCATCCCGCAAAAAACAAGCCCTCACACAGCTACATGGTGAAAAAATAAGAAAGTTATGGACTTTAGTATATGACTAGAGATGAGCAAATTTCGTTCACGTTTCGTTTGGTGGTAAAAGCAGAATTGCGTTATGGATTCCGTTAACACAGATCATAGAGCAATTCCATAACGGATCCGTTATGCAGGCTATAGACTTCTATTATGACGGAATAATATGCATTCCATCATAAAATTGAGTTATGGTCCGTGGTAATGGAACCCATAATGCAATTCTGCTTTTAACATCAAACGAAGCGTGAACGAATTTCAAAATATGAAATTCGCTCATCTCTATATATGACAATGCAAAATATAATTTATTTTTAACGCAAAAGTGATTTTATGCAGAAAAAGTAGTACTGCATAAAAATTATACAAATTTGATATTTGAATTGCGAATTTTAATCGCAAATATCGGCACATCAAGAATTCACAAATATTTAGAATTTCGCAAAATATATTCGTAATCGCGAATATTCCTTTTTAAATACCAGTTATTGCGAATTTTTATTCTAAGTTTCGCAATCAAGAAAATAATGACTGGAGATCACGAATTCGCAAATTCTCGAATATATGGTAAATATTTGCCCAAATAGTCGCAAAATATTGCAAATTCGAATATTGCCCCTGCCACTCATCACTCGTTCTGACCACAAGTGGGGTGTTTCTGTAAACTGCAGAATCTGGGCAGTAAATATTGAGGTTTGTTTGGCTGCAAAAGGACCGTTGATGGCATAATCACGCTTGGTGAGCGTGATGACGTCATCAACGGTCCTTTTGCAGGTCCTCAAAGAAGAAGAAAGAAGACGATGCCCGGCTGCGAGATCAATTGGATGAGGTGAATTAATTTTTTTATTTTTTAACCCCTTAAGCCACATTTAGGCCTCTTGCACACGGGCGTCATGTTTGACGCCCGGATAAGAGGCGGGTGCGTTGCGGGAATATGCGCATTTTTCCCGCGCGGGTGCAAACGTTTGCAACACGTTTTGCACGCGCGTGAGAAAAAACGCCATGTTTGGTACCCAACCCGAAGCCAGACTTCATCACTGAAGTCCGGTTTCGGGTCTACTGGAGAATTGATTATTTCCCCTTATAACATGGTTATAAGAGGAAATAATAGCATTCTTAATAAAGAATGCATTGTTAAATGAAGAGGAAGGGGTTAAAAATAATAAAAGTTAACTTACCTTAGCCACTTGATCGCGTAGTCGCGATCTGTCCTCTTTCCCAGCATCAGCTAAGATCTAAAGGACCTGTGATGGCGTCACATCACATGGTCCAATCACATGGTCCATTACCATGGTAAGATGGACCATGTGATTGGACCATGTGATGTGACGTCATCACAGGTCCTTTAGATCATAGATGCTGCATGAAAGAGAGGACAGATCACAACTACGCGATCAAGTGGCTAAGGTGAGTTAACTTTTATTATTTTTAACCCCTTCCTCTTCATTTAACAATGCATTCTTTATTAAGAATGCTATTATTTCCCTTATAACCATGTTATAAGGAAAATAATAGAGATTGAGTCCCGTCTGCTACTAGCAACAATGCGGGAAAATCACATCGCATCCGCACTTGCTTGCGGATGCTTGCGATTTTCCGCAGCCCCATTCACTTCTATGGGGCCTGCGTTGCGTGAAAAATGCAGAATATAGAACATGCTGCGATTTTCACACAACGCAGAAGTGATGCGTGAAAATCACCGCTCATGTGCACAGCCCCATAGAAATGAATGGGTCCGGATTCAGTGCGGGTGCAATGCGCTCACCTCACGCATTGCACCCGGCATCGCCGTGGAACGGGCCTTCACGAATTCTCGCCTGTGTTAATCTGCCGCGATAGAAGCCTGGTATTCATTAGCAGTGAGCTCTCCCACTTCTGATTGACAGCTTTCTCCCTATACAATGTATACTGTAAATTTATGACCCGAGATCATGTCAATGATTCCAGAACACGGTCCCAGCATTACAAGGAATCAGCGCTCGGCAGATATAGACAGAGTAAGCAACCCAGAGAGCAGTGGCGTAACAAGAGTTCTATGGGCCCCAGGGCAAACTTTGAATTGGGGCCCCCCCACCCCAAACAGACGCCCACCCACCCCAAGCAGCCGCCCACCCACGTTGTGAAAGTGTTGTAGTCGATTATTGAATAGAAGGAGGTAATATTGTCTGAAATTAGGGTCGTATGGATCATCAGTGGGCAGCAATAATTTATTACCGCCCACTGATCATCCATCCATCCGCCCCACCCTGATTTCAGACAATAGCATTGGCAATAATAATGTCAGGGAGTGGGCGGATGGATGGATCATCAGTGGGCGGTAATGTCTGAAATCAGGGTCCGGGTGGGCGGATGGATCATCAGTGGATAGCAATACTTTATTACCGTCCACTGATGATCCATCCATCCGCCCACCCTGCCCTGATTGCAGACAATGGCAATAATAATGTCTGAATTCAGGGTGCGGGTGGGGCGGATGGATGGATGGATTGATGGATCATCAGTGGACTGTAATAATGTCTGAAATCAGGGCCGGGGTGGGGCGGATGGATGGATCATCAGTGGACTGGACAATAACAATGTCTGAAATCAGGGTGTGGGTGGGGCATCAGTGGACAGCAATAATTTATTACCGTCCACACTGATGATCTATCCACCCCACCCGTACCCTGATTTCAGACATTATTACCGCCTACTAAGTGATCATCCATCCATCCATTTGGCACAGAATCAGATCCATTATTCCACAAGAATCTACCCTATTCCACAAGTATGTGGATTGTGCGTGTCCCAAAATTCATAATATAAAAAATGACATTACTAATGCTACCTACTAGTAGTCCTGGCCAGGCAGATGGAGCAGTAGTATGGATTCGGTCCGGTGACGGTGACCACGTGCGCCCTAATCCTCAGCCTGACTGAATCTGACGTGACCCCAGGGCCTCTTTTAAATTGGCTGGTGGCGGGCTCTTGCTGCGCCTGCGTCGGGAGAGACCAGGCAGTCAGTGTATGAGAGGGCCGGGCCCTGCATCCTTAGCTGTCCTGGTCATGTGGGCTACTAGGGGTGTGTGTGTCTTTGTAGACGAGGAGGGCCCGTCATGCCACTGTAGCTTGGAGGGAGGGGAGTGGAGAAACAGCTTCGCCGGCAGCTGGCTGAACCGTGGTCCGCGACACACAGATCAGCACTGCAGCACTCACAGCAGGTGAATCAAGCAGGCTGCAGCTGCTGTGCTGACTAGTGTCGTGCCGCAGACAGCATAGACTCCAGACCAGTCCAGTCCAGCTGCACATTTGTCTGTGCTGCCGCAGTGCCGCTGAAGAAGGGTGGGGACTGGGAGTGACTCCACTGAAGTGAGTGACAAGGGGACAGGGGAGGGGAGGGGACTCGGGCCGGGAGCATAGTTTGTAGTAGTGTAGGGGAGGAGCTGGCCAGCGTACATGTTGCAAAGCTCTGAATCGCCTCCCTCTCTCGCCCGCCCGACCCGCTTATAGACTCTATGGAAAATGAATGCTTACAGCATGGCCTGCACCTGGATTAAGTTAACTCCGCTCTGCCGCAGGGCCCGCCTGCCGCAGCGGGCCCCCTCCCCCGCCGGGCCCGGTCGCGGTCGCACACTCTGCGACCGCGATCATTACGCCCCTGCCAGAGAGGACAGCAGGTACTTGGTAACAAATTCCCGTAAGCGACTGTTCATAATAATAATAATGAAATACTAAAACTGAGCAAGAAAAAAAAAATCTGTTATTGTAATAATAATAATAATATTTTCATAATATAAAAAATATACAAAAAATAAACAGTAAGGTAATATATGCTTTTTCATGAAACACGGTCAGCAGATGTGGAGTCTGTGCAGAGCAGCTTTATCCTCGCTAATGATTAGGTTGTATGTGTACGGTACTATTTGTAGAGAACATTTCCTGCCATGTTTCCCTTTGTAGCACTTTTATCTTTGAGGCTCATGTTTCAGAGCAGACATGACGGGATGTATTACTTTCAATCTCAGCCCTGAAAGAAGGCCGAGGGCTGGGCCCACAGATAGAGAGGGTGCACGATGCGTCACAGACAACGGTTCTTTCCCAGCAGTTGAGTTTACTGAACAATGTAGTGAACAAGAAGCTGAGAACATATAAAACAGATTGGTACACAGAGAATAAACCAACAGTGACTGTCTAACAATAAACCAGTAAATGTGATGTTTTCCCCAAAGTCCATTAGGCAGCCTAGCTGCACTTGTATGTTCCTGGGCGAGTTCCTCGTTGGGGTGCACCCTAAGTATTGCGTGATACTATTTGTAATCCACAGGTAAATGTCTGTCCCTTTAAATCAGACTTCCCGATTTGTAATCCACAGGAAAATGATGTTTGTCCCTTTGATTGCAGCTGTAATCCTTACTCCAGCTCCCAGTATATAACACTCTATGAGCCACCAGTGAGATAGGAAGGTGTCAGCGTATGAGTCCCTTAGGGCCTTGCATTAGCTTGCAGCCCGTACACCGCAATGCACCCGTAGTTGGAGCATTATTGACTTGTATGTCCAGATGCCACTTTAACAGTGTGGTGCAATGTGACGCGGCAGAGCCGCATTTACAGTTCCTTGAGCAGGTTCTTGGTGCTTTATCTTATTTCCTGGTCCACTCCAGAACTGGATCCTACAGACACGACACTCCTAAAGTAATAGCTACAAATCTCCCCTTCGTGCTGTCGCCAGTCTCCACCGTGAGCCGGTCCATTCCCTACCAGACTCTGCAGAGAAGATCTCTTCTGGTCTCCAGCAGCACCAAACCTGCATAATCAGTCTGCTATCCCACTTGTAGGGGTCAAAAACAGCCCATAAATTAGCTAATTAACAACTTTGCAAAGAAAACAGGTTATTAATATTACTCTGATAGGCAGCTCCCATATAGACTTTTAGCATGTTATCCTTTGCTGCCCTCTACTGACCAAACTGAATATTGCAGTAATTATACAATTTACACATGCAGAGTAATACATTTAAGGTCCCTTGCCCCACATCCTTCAGCCCTATAAATGCCTAATGTGCGTTATTTTGTTTTGCTCAAGTATATTTGGCAAAATGCACCAGTAATAACTATTCTGCTTCCAGTTAAAGGGGTTCTCTGGGATATTGACAGTGATGACCTATCCTTCACTATAGACCATCAATATCACATCGGTGGAGATATGACACCCTACATCCATGCCAATCAGAAGTTAACTTGTAGCTCCTGTGCTGGAATTACATGTCTCTGTGGATGAAGGTGGCATCTGCAGTGCCATTTCCATTCACTTCACACAAAGGACAGAGCTGTGTAGTTCCAGGGCCTGAGCTACAAGGTAGAAGCTGATTAGCGAGAACGCAGGGAGTCAGACCCCTACTGATGGGATATCGGTGGTCTATCAAAATCCTGGACAACCCCTTTAAAGGCTCTGGAGACCTTTGAACGAATTAGTTTTATTGCACTGCATGTAGTTTTGTAAATGAAACAGATTTTCAATTGATTTTCATTAAACATTTTCTACCCTATGAGTTCTGCTATAGCTTGCTTTTATATACAGTACAAGACAAGCTGCTCTCTGCCATTCTCTGCTAAATCTGTCAGACTGCAGCCACTTTCTGACCTCTCCTGAAAGTAAATCTCTAAAGGTTATGCTCGAATCTTAACAAATAAAATATACACCTAAGGGCTCATGCACATGACTGTATGTATGTTGCGCTCCGCAAAAAATGGATCTGCAAAAAATACAGATGACGTCCGTGTATATTCCATATTTTGTAGAACGGAACAGCTGGCCCTTAATAGAACAGTCCTATCCTCCAGAAATGGCATGTACACAGCGTAACTTCCTTTTTTTTGCGGAACCATTGAAATAAATGGTTCCACATACAGTCCGCAAAAAAAATGGAACGGACACGGAAAGAAAATACGTTTGTGTGTATGAGCCCCGAATCTAATAGGATTGTATAAGAGGGGTTGCAGATGGAGATGCCATAGAGTTGTCTGATGATTTAGCTCAGAAAGGCTTCGAGCAGCTTGCATTGTAGTGTATATACAGCAAGATACAGAAGACAAAGGGAAGAATTTATTTTATTTTTACAAAAAAAATTGTAATGAAGACCAATTACAAATCAGTTTTTTTTTTTTAAAGTACATGCAATGCAATAAAAAAGTGTCCATAGTCTGTAAATTATATTCTACAGGATCTTCTACCTTTTTTGACACTGAATTATGGAAGAGTCCAAAAGGAACATCAAAAGTTTCCTGTAAGATTCAAGAACCTTTAAGGCCCCTTTCACAAGAGCGAGTTTTCCACGCAGGTGCAATGCGTGAGGAGGACGCATTGCACCCGCACTGAATCCGGACCCATTCATTTCTATGGGGCTGTGCACATGAGCGGTGATTTTCACGCATCACTTCTGCGTTGTGTGAAAATTGCAGCATGCTCTATATTGTGCGTTTTTCACGCAATGCAGGCCCCATAGAAGTGAATGGGGCTGCGGGAAAATCGCAAGCAAGTGCGGATGCAGTGCGATTTTCCCGCATGGTTGCTAGGAGACGATCGGGATGGGGACTCGATCTTTATTATTTTCCCTTATAACATAGTTATAAAGGAAAATAATAGCATTCTAAATAGAGAATGCAAAGTAAAAAGGGCACTAGAGGGTTAAAAATAATAAAAACATAAACTTACCCCCTCCATTTGATCGCGTAGCAGCCGGTTACCGGTCTCCTGCTCTGTATTCAGCCGGGAAGGGGGTGAAGGACCTTCAGTGACGTCACTGGGTCACATGGTCCAATCACCTGCTGCTATGTTATAAGGGAAAATAACAAAATCTACAGAATACTCCACCCGAAACCGGACTTCAGTGATGAAGTCTGGCTTCGGCTCTGGGTACCAAACATGGCGTTTTTTCGCACGCGTGTGCAAAACGCATTAAAACGCTTTGCACTTGCTCAGAAAAATCGCGCATTTTCCGCGATGCACCCGCCTCTTATCCGGGCGTCAAACGTGACGCCCGTGTGAAAGAGGCCTAAGACAGATAATCCACTGCTATCAAGTTTCAGGGTCAGACTGGTCCATGAAAAGACAGGAGATCCTCCAGTGATCAAGACACTGAAATAATAAAGGGCCCCAGCCACAATAGGGCCCATAAGGTCCAGTAGACTATACAATTAAATTACAGGGGACGAGCTCCATATAGCTAGATGCTGGATTCTTATTTTCTCTGACGGACTCGACATAGTCCAGTCTGACCTTGTCAGGTTATAGATTTGTTTTACTTTTTCTGCTGGTTTGTATCTACAGCTATGCTTTATAATAATTTTTTTCCTTTATATTTTTTTTTTTCAGAGAGCGTATATTTTCCTTGTCTGGCTACTTTATGTCATCTGTATTACCTACAGTTTAGGTAAGTCTCCATAGTAAAAGACCCTTCATCCACTTGCATGCTATGAGACTTGAAGTTCCCTATGCAGTAGCTTACCCTAAGTTCACACCTGAGCGTTTTACAGCGCGTTCAAACGCGCTGTAAAACGCTCAACACATGAAAACCAATGCTTTCCTATGGCCCTGGTTCTCACTTGAGCGTTTTACAGCGCGTTTGAACGTGCTGTAAAACGCCCGACGCATAAACAAGTACATGAGCTTTTTTTGGGGCGTTTTTCGCGCGTTTTGTGATTGACACCACAGTAGTCAATCACAAGAACGTGCGTACGAACGCGTGTTTCTTATTTGCAAAAATGCGCTAAAATACGCGCGTTTCAAGAACGCTCAGGTCTGAACCCAGGGTTAAAGAGGCTCTGTCAGCATGATCAACCCTAATAAACCAGGCTCATCCTGCTGAGTAACACTACAATAAATCACCAAATCTCTTTCAAACATATTTTTTGACAATAGGTCCTTTTTCATCATAGGTTCCCTATAAATTCAGGGGGAGGGGGGATTCATAAAAAAACAACAACTGACTCCCAAAAGAATAAGAAAAAAAAATCACCCTGCATATTATCTCAATGAGAAATTGTATTACTTTGCTGTTTGTAGTTCCCTTTCTATGTGCCAAATCTCGATGGAGAAGTTCTCATGTTTTTGCTTATTTTGCAGATGTGAAAACTGAAGTTGGCCCAGTGGAGTATGGGAAAAGTGTGACACTAAAGTGTACTTTACCACCACCCAACACTGCAGTGCAAGTGACATGGACAAAGGTTGTAGGCGACAAGGAAATGACCGTAGCCACTTACACATCAGATTCCGGAGCTGAAATCACTAAAAGCTACAAAGATCGTCTACGGATGAGCACTTCAGGCCTAAACGAGACGGCGATCACAGTTCATAAAACCAACATTCAGGATGAAGGTTGCTACAGGTGTATTTTTAATTTGCAATCCATTGGGCCAAAGAAAGGAGAAGTGTGCCTTCTGATTCCCGGTAAGAGTTCCAGAAGTTTCAACAACTTTTTATTTTTTTAGGTTATTTTTTGTTTGTTCTGTAAAGAATTGCAAAAGTAAAAAAAAGCAACACAAACAAACACAATCATTGCCATGGCTGCTCGCGGTTTGTGTTTCGGGTGACAGCTCAGCGTTAGTCACATGGCTGAAGCTGAGCTGCAATACCAGAGGCAGAAGAAGGCAGCTATGGAATCATTGATGGTATATCTGAAATCCATCGGTGTCTGAATTGTCTCATCAATGACCAGAAAGGACCCTTTTTTTTAAATAAAAAAATGAAAGCGACCCTCCAGTTCAAGAAAAAATTAATTCAAGTTAACTGAGGAACTTACAGAACACTTACCTGGTGAAATCTTTTTTATAATTTCAGCTGCAGATCCACCGATTCCCAGTCTACTCTTCTGCTATCCAAGATGGCCACATTTCTTTTCGGACTACCTGGTGGACACTGTGAATCGGTAGGCTAAGACATTTACATCTTATCCAGCTCTGCTCTTGCATTCGCCATCACTACCCATGTGTCTTGGACTACTGGTACATAGTGTGCACCAGGCAATCTCAGAAGCAGTGTGGCCATCTTGGATGGCAGAAGAGGAGACCAGGAATCGGTGGATCTGCAGCTGAAAAAGAGGTCACCAGGTAAGTGTTCTGCTCATTCCCCAGTTAATGTGATTTTTTTTTTTTTTTTTTGAACCGGAGGTTGCTTTAAAGGGGTTGTCCAGTTGGTACTTTTTTAAAGGGTCACAATGTCATAAAAAAAAAAGAAGTGATACCTCACTGTTCCCCTCCACTTCCATTCCAGCCTTTCCCAATTTCCCAGGGACTCTTTTTCCTGGTCCTACTGGACACACAGGAAATGACCGCTCAGCCAATCTCTGGCTACAGTTCCCCGCCCCACGCAGTTATTTGACAATTGCCCATTTCCTACAGTAGGGGAGACCAGGAAGAAGAGATCAGCAAGGACCCAAGAAGCTCTCGGAACAGGAGTGTGTAAGGAAATGGTAGCAAAACTTTTTTTTATTGCCATTCTGCAAATTATTTCAATATTTTTTTTTTTTTTACCGGTGACGCAACCCTTTTAATGAGGTTATTTCAGTAAAAATCAGAGAGGTTGCTGTTGTTTTTATTGTAGAGGTAAGGTGGAGGTGCAAACAAATAGGAAGCGACCTGTGTATGTCAGGACATGGGTTTATAGGTTTTTAAATATTTAGTATTTTTTTAAATTAGCATTTTATTTATTTTTGAATTATCAAAAATAGTAAGGCAACCCCTTTCTATATGATATAGGGGAATAACGTATGAGAATTATAGTGGGGGGATCCCGTGCTCAGGACGCCATCTCTGACAATGGTATCCAAGGGCAATCAACAACATGACTAGTGTTGAGTGAATCGAAGTCCACAAAGTGGACTTCCATCCGAATTTCAGGAAAAATTTGATTCACGGTGAAGCAGAATTTCCCCATGCTTCGTGGTAAGGAATCAATTTCCCCTAAAATGGGTTAGAAAAAAAAAATATCATACTTACCTCATCTGTTTGAGCACGAAGATCCGGCTGCTGCCATCCTGATTGAAGATCCTGCACGAAATACCGTATGACGTTACTGCGCCCAACAAAGTGGCAATGTCACCACGGGCCGTGTAGGTTTCATACTGGATATTTAGTCAAGATGGAGACGGTCGGCTCTTCACGATCAAATTGATAAAGTACCTAAGACCTTACTAATGTTTTATTTTATTTACACTTTAATATTAAACTCAGATGCCGCCATCAGTGATGAACGTGGCATCTGAGGGGTACAATGATGGGGAGTGGTGGCATCGCCGTTCCCCATCATTGCACCCACTACTTCCAAAGAAATGCCCTTCGCAATGAAGTAATTTGTCACAAAGCAATTTTTTTTCCAAAATTCAGTGAAGCAGCCAAATCGAATTTTACAAAACTTTACTAAACAGGACACCAATTTATGTATTAGATGCTATGTAATGCAACCTGGCTGGACAAAAACGTCAGCTGGGGACTTGTGGCCAACAGCTGATCAATGGTCCAGCTTGCTTTGTAGAAGGTTTTTTTTGTTTTGTTTTTTCTTCTTGAGACAACACCATTAATATGTAATCTTTTAGTTTTTTTTAAAGTGTTTTCAGAATATCTTTTATTTATTTGATTTTTTTGCTCAGTCAATGTAAAAAAAAGCCACAAATTCATTATCTTGGCAGGGAAGGTGCTAACTGAAAAACATCTCTGGGTACGGCTCTTTCAGCCTGTGACACTAAAGTGCATCAACATAGAAAACTCTACAGTGGTACAGATATCATGGCAGAAAAATGATAAAAACATAGCAACGTACGAAAAAGGAGAATATATTGTGCCAGAATATAAAGGTGCAATCAGCGTGGCGATGGAAGGGGTGAACGTGACTTCGCTGACCGTATTTAGAGCCAATGTAAGCGATGAAGGAAAGTACAAATGTATATTCAACATCTTTCCAGGAGGAGCTCTTGCAGGGGAGACGTTCTTACAGGTCTATGGTATGTTTAATTACACAAAAGCCAGTTATTAAAGGCTATATTCTTCTTCAAAGCATTTTTTTTTATGTTCCAGTACATCTACAATGAAAAATTTTAAAAAAACTTTGCAAATGATCTATCGTGAAGCTTTCCTATCATTAGTGTCTACATCAGTCTTCTGTTTCTTACTAGCACATAATTGATGGGTAGGGAAAAAAAGATAAGTGGCTTATGAATCGCAATGATTCTAGGATCAGACTACACAAGGTTTGTTTGTTGTCTGTTACTATGGCAACATATAAGCCTGTATAGAAGCTGTAGACATGAAATGATGGAAATTTTAAATTGACAATTTTGAAGTTGTTACTTTTTTTATTTCAGATGATTCTAAGCCATAAAATATCACTTTTATTTTATATTAATTATATAGCCTATAATTAACCCTTTCATTACATTTGTAAGGCTATGGTCACATTTATTTTTGAACTTTTAACTGAACACAGGATGCTCTGCAGGGAAAAAAAAAATCTGCCAAAAGAGGTTTTCCAGCAGCGATAAAGAGCTACGCCAAAGGCAAATCTAAACCCTGTTTAATAAAACCATCTCATAACCCACACCATTTTCAAACGCCCTTTCTTTTCATATTTTGGGTACAACAAACTAGAAGGTCCTTCAATGTTATTTTTTAATTTTATTAGAACTACCTGCCCAACCAATCCATGGCTGAGGTGGACCACTGTCAAGAGGGGGTGTGGAAGAAGATAACTATGGGGACCTGGTAAGCCTCAGAATGGGAGGGGGGGCTCATCAGTGAGGTATCACATTTATGACTTATTTAACACACTCCTTTACCATAATTTTATCCCCACTGCAAAACCCCTTTAAACTGAAGCCCCCGTGTTGTAACTGATACCAAAAAAAAACATTTTTGATGGACTTCTAAGTTTGTTGGACCCAAAAATAAAAAGGGTTGGTTATGAGCTTCATGAGAACAGGATTTAAAGAAAAAATTGGCAAAGTTAAAACATTTTTCCAGGACTTTAATACTGAGGACCTATGTTACGTCTGCAGAGTTGGTAACCGAAAACTGGTGCAGGTACACTAGTGGCAGAACTTCCAGAATAACTAGGGAGATACAAAGAGAAGTCAGCAAGCACGGTCAAAATCAGGAGAAGCAGAACTGATCAGTGCAGTAAATGGGGTTAAATCCAGAGGCAGACCAATGTCAGAGTGCCAATATAAGTAGAAACAGCAGCCACAGGGTTAATCCAGAAACAAGCCACAAGTCAGTTCACCAGGAGAGTCTATAGGATATTAAACAGTACAGAGTCCTAATACAAACCATATCACACAAGTCAAGTCAATTAGGAACCAGCAGTCTAAAATCCCCTTCCTATCTCTAGGGATTGGACACAAAGTCAGAAGCCTGATTGGCTTAGCTTCCAATCATACTAACAGGTCGACCAGCCAGGACTTGGCTGGTCTGCCCCAGGACAGCAAAGTATAGTGGTTTGGCTGGGTGCATTCCTGACACCATTAGGTGGCACACTTTACATTCAGATCCAGGACCTTTAAATTACTTTGACTTAAGCATAGGTCAACTTTATTCTAGTTTATAACACTGACCCATTAATCCATTATCTGTTTTGTCCTCCAGATCCTTTGAACGTAACAGTGTCTAAGAGTCTTGAAACTGGGTGCCTTATGATAACATGTGTGGCCAAGAGCTGGCCACCTTCCAAGATTTCTTGGCTGGATGTAGATGAAGGATCCCTTAATGGCACCACCTACGATGGATTTCTAACTGTTACAAGCAGGATACTGATCAACAGCCCAGACAGTCAGAAAAAGCCGCAATGCAAAGTCCTTTACTTAGGAAAAGAATCCCTGCATAGCGTGTCTGCAGGTAAGCTATAAAGAAAAATAGTCTAAGGTCATGTTTTGAAACTTCAATGTGCTGCCAAAAAATAAAGATGCCACCGTGCCTTCAACTGTATGTGACACTGATAAATCTCCATAAGAGTAAGTGTCACTCTCCAACAAAATCACCTGCTCCTAAAAAAATCTGAATGGTTTGGCTGTTCCTTAGCTAACATGTATTTTTTTATGTTTCCTACAAAATTATAAATGCATTTTGGATTAATATTCCAAACTTTTTGGTTACGGACAATGGTTGTGGACTCTCTGTGCCGACCAACCGGTTTGATGTTGGGCTAATCCTGAGGGTGCTATCCTGGAGATCTCCTTGTTATTCACCCTTTAATGCCTATACAGGCATCTCGTCTTTGCTGCAGGAGAGCTACCAGGCTGTTACCTCTTGGAATAGTCCTAGTGTAGTTGGCAGCTGACACACAGGGGTCAGAGATTCCAGTGCAAAGTACCAGAGACACAAGCAAAGCACACAAACAGAAACAGGTAGAGAACAGGCTGGCAGAGTACATGAACCCAAATACAGACTGAACCAGACAAGGTTAGGCAAACTGAGTCTATACTAATCTAAGGAACAGACACAGGGTAATGACAGACTGAACCAGGTCAGAACTCAGATACAGACAGAACCTAAACAGATCCTAGCACAATCTGGAGAGACCTGGCTGACAGATATAAACCCCAACATAAAACAAGCAGACAGAATCTTTACAGACCCAAACAGAATTTGTTACACAACCAGGAACAGAACACACAACTCAGAAAATATATAGTAGGGAAAACACATAAGACAAACAGGTGCATGCACAGACCCAAGGAAGGTTAACCCCAGCAGTACTCAACTGATGTGAGATACAAAGCAGAATGACCTTAATTCACTCCCACAATAAGCTAATGCCACAAAGCATTGGAACAGTGGCAACATGAACCACCATTGAACACAGTGGTCGAAATTTAAACCTACAAGAAGCAGGTGCCTGAGCCTTCGAAACAATGGCAAAAAGTAAACCGCAATTTTAACACTTTTTGCAGTGTACTTCTTTCCCCATGGCAAAACTTTCACTCCTGCATACCACTGGTAAAATTCAAGTGACCACTTAATGGGGTTGTCCAGAAGAAGAGAAACATGGCTGCTTTCTTAGTAAAAGACCATCTTACTAAAACACCATCCCTGTCTATAGCTTGTCTGTGGGATTGCAGTGAGTTCCATTGATGCTAATGGAGATGAGGTGCAATACGGTGCATAACCTGTAGACTGGCTGGTGCTTTTGCTGAAAGGAAGAAGCCATGTTTTTCTCATCCTGGACAATCCCTTAAACATCATGGTCCACACCCCAATGTCTATGTGCCTAGCTCTTAAACGCTTAAGCGTTGTAACCTGGGCACAAAGATAAAAGATAGACTTCCACCTATTAGTGAGCCCGGTGACATCACTGGTACAGATGAGAGGTCTATAGCACAGCCTGAGGATGTTATGGAGGCGGGTACTGGGAACTTAAAGTGACCCTGGAAAAAACTAAAAGTAGCTTCATGTTGTAGGCAAGTCCAAATTAACAGAAGGTAGGGCAACAGAAGTAGGTAGGGCAAAGCAATACCATAGTGAAGGACAAAAAACGACCCTAGCAGAACCAAATACCACAGTGTAGCACAAAATACTGCCTCAGCAGAACCAAATACCATAGTGCGGCACTAAATACTGCCACCTGCGCCACAGTACAAAGCTGTATCATCGTCCTAAGGATAGTAATATAACTAAATTCAGGAGGACACCTTTGGCCACTGGCCAGGTGCATAAGTGTCTGATGCTCCTATATTATGTATCTTGCTGATGGCCAAGAGGAGGGATTCAGTGGCCCCCTGGAAAATTTCCCTGTAAGGTCTATGGTCAATCTGCCCATCACAGATGACCTAGTATAGTGAGAAGAAGCCCAGTAGATCACCGAAGGTAAGCACACAGACCTCGCGCTACGCGATGCAGCACAAGGCAAGGTAAAGCATCGGAGCAAGGAAATGCTCCGATGCTCCATTCATATGTAGTAAAAGAATAAAGAAACGCTTATATCCAGGTCGTATGTGCTACTGACCTCTCCTGCCTTATTCATTTAAAGGAAGTTGTTATAATTGTCTGCAAAGTTACAGGTTCAGTGATGCTCCTGCCCGGTCAGTTACCCTTTTTACAGGCCTGCTACAGTAGCTCACATTGCACTTGTTGCTGCCTCCAATCCACCTGTAACATTGCACATAGAAAGACACTGCCAGTTTGAATTAGTGCCCATGCTGCTGTAATCACAGGATCTTATTTTCTGTCAGCAAGGTTGAAGTAAAGTGTTAACATTTATTCACTTATCCTCCCACTCTGCCCATTATTGAACAGAATGGACAGAACAGCACAGGTCACTTTTTTTTTTACATATTATAAGAGGTGTTTTTGAGGTTGACTTTAAATCTAAATAGTCTGATAGACTTGCCCTAACCCTCTACAGTAATGAGAGGTCTTTGTTTGTTATGTTACTGCAGCAGTTTTTTTTATCCTTTAATTCCTTTTTGCTGTCTAGGTGCTCGAAGCCGACTCCATCCTGTCATTATTGGTCTACTTGTCTCCAAAATATTTTTCCTCTGAGACCTTCTACAGCACAGAACTTTACATCACTACAGACAAGGGGACGAATCAGGGGCGTAGCTAATGGCTCATGGGCCCTGGTGCAAGAGTTCAGCTTGGGCCCCCCTTCCCTCAGTGCTTTGTGTGTCTTCTTATGCGGCACAAGGGTCTTTGGGCCCCCTCAGGCTCCTGGGCCCGGTAGCGACTGCTACCTCTGCACCCCCTATAGCTACGCCCATGGGACGAATGAATGTGAATGAATGGACTATGGACAAACACATGAATAGACAAACAAATGTACATATGGATAAATGGACGAACAAATTCAAAAATGAACAAGAACATTACGAATAAATAAATACATCAAGTGATGGATATAAGGGCAGATGTATAAGTGAATACATGGGTGGATGTGCAGTCGAATGAATGAACAAATGAATGAATGAATATATGGATGGGTGGATGAATGAATAATGAAATGTTTATGGAGAAATGGATGGATGAATGAATAGACAGATGGATAGATGAAAACATGATTGAGAAAACAAATGGATGGACAGATGATTAAATAAATAAACTAAGAAATTGTGACTAAATGGATGTATATGCAGAAGAAAAAATGAATAAATGAATGTGAAATGAAAGTGAATGAATTACAGCAAATGAATGGATAAAATGGCTGAATGAATGGATGGATAAAAAACTGAATAATTGGCTGGATGGATGAATCTATGAATTAATATATTTTATAAACATCCCAATACCTGTATTTTTGGCCTTAGCGTTGCTGTATGTACACAGAAAAGTCTGCGTGCCCCAGTGTCCCGATCCCTGTGCTCTGCTGTATGTACCATAGAAGTCCATAATCAACACCATGCTGCTACACCAATACAATGCAAAGCTGAAGAAACACTGGATTGTCCATAAGACGTCACGTCTTATATGTATTACATGTACTTATTTATCACTTCTTCATATCTTATTTAATTTTTTATCCATGACTCCTTGTGATCAATGTAATCTGCCTTTAGTAAAGCTACTCTTTATACTATGCTATAGTTCTTACTAAATCCGTTTTTTCTGACATATAATTATGGGTGTGCAGCCACCACTAGGGGGAGCTAATCGAGTATGGATGTATACAGCTCTCTGGCTGCTTTGATTGACATGTCCAGGCAGTGGTAAAGCATGGAAGGAGGGGCTGGCCACAGAAAAAGTTGTAACAAGAGCAATGATGACTCCCTCATTTCACCAAATACCTCTTTGCATATTAGGAACAAGTGTCAAATCTCGTCAATGAGCCTCCAATCGATCCTCCTATCAATCAGGTGAAACACAGCTATCTGGCTATAGAGAGGTCGCTGGTGACACACTCCCTTTAATGTTAGGATATGTAAAATTAAAAAAAAAATGGGATTTTGATATGGAAATTATATATTGTATTGTATTATAGTATAAACTGTCCAGACTGAGAACAGGTCTAACCAATAGCTAGGTCCAGGTTTACTACTTCTAAATGTAATCGAGAGTCTCATTCACTGACAGCAAGCAGATATCTTGTAAATGGTGAGGAATTGAAACACAAGGCGTATTAGAAAGTTGTAGACCTTTTTATCACCTTTCATAGACTGATTAAAGTTTATGTATATAAAACAAGAAACCCTCAAATCTTCAGGATTGGTCATCTGAATCTGATCGGTGGTGGTCAGATTCCGATCGGCTGTTTGAAGAGGCCGCGGCCCATGGCCTTTTCCTAGGCCAGTGAAGTCACGTTCATTGGTCACATGACCTAGGCCAGGGGTAGGCAACCTTTGGCTCTCAGCTGTTGTGAAACTACAACTCCCAGCATGCATAGTTGCTCTGCTCTTCTAAGAACTTACATAGAATTGAATGGAGCATGCTGGGAATTGTAGTTTCACAACAGCTGGGAGCCGAAGGTTGCTGATGCCTGACCTAGGCGAAGCTCAGTCCCATGCAAGTAAATGGGACTGAGTTGCAATATCAAGAGCGGCCACTATACAATGTACGGCGCTGTGCTTGATGAGGAGGCTTCGGCGCTCACCGGAGAGCTCCAGCCTCTTGGAACAGTTGATCAGCAGGACTCCTGGGTGTCGGACCCCCACTATCAAATACTGATGACCTATCCCGAGGATACTGTAATTCATCAGTATTAAACAGACAATCCCTTTAATAACTAAACATCTATAACAGTGCAGAGACTGCAGACCAGACCCCATTTATTACACTATCCGTATTGTTCCTCTCCTGTTTATGCCGCTGATTTTATATCATATTTATGCTGATATTTTATCACTATAATAAAATAGTATGATATATTGTACATTGTATTTTATAATAAAATGTATCAAATGTATTAAATTGTCAGATTTTTTTTTTTAATCAAAGAAATAAAAGATACATAGAATGCAAAGCAAAAGGTCACAATGGCCCCCGGTAATCAAAGTCAGTAAAAGCTGCCGTGTGGCGCATGAAGGGTGAAGGTGACATGTTAGCAGATATCCGTTTTATTTAAAAGCGTTATTGTAGCTGTATCATAAAATTACGGACATGCTCGGCCCACGTAGAAATTAATGGAGAGGGTAGCACATGCACACCCACCTCTTCAGTGGTCCCCTGACTGGATCCAATGGACAGCTGCCACCTCACCAGATGGGACTGGGGTCGGGGGAGTCGGGTTCTGGAGAGGTGGAGTCACAACTATCTCCAGATACTCTATAAATGTCTAAGGAAGGAAAATCCGGAAAAACCTGACTTGAGACACTAACATCTAGACCGCGGGCCTCTGGTGCTTCTTCCTGGCAGACAGGAAATCATTCTCCCACTAGAACAGATCACTAGAAACTTTCTCCTTATCAGAACTTGAATGACGGTGGAAAAAATAGCAATGAAGGAAGCTGGAGGGCAGGGACAGGCTGGGAAATGTTACTAATGACTTCACTGTGATACATAGCCTTCATCTTAATGAGCATTTCCCTTTAGAATGATACATATTTTTTTCATATAAAGATGTAACAGAGCCGAGTTTCTTTTTTGATTTTCATGATTCATGATGAAATTCATATTTACTAGTTTTTTAAAAGTGACATCAGGGAAGTCCCATGAGGAAATGTATTAGCAAACATCAAAATATGTTTGTCATTTGCCCCACCCAAACAAGACCCATAAATAAAAACAATCCGCAACTCCTAATCCAGTATTTCTCCACCCGTGGCTCTCCAGCAATTGGATAATGTTAACAGACTGTCAAGAAATAATGGGACTTGGAGAGCCATGGGTTGGGCAACACTGCTCTAAACAAATACAGACCCCAGACCAGACCTTTGATACAGACCCCAGACCAGACCCTAAGCTAATACAGACCCCAGACCAGACCTTTGATACAGACCCCAGACCAGACCCTAAGCTAATACAGATCCTAGACCAGACCTTTGATACAGACCCCAGACCAGACCCTAAGCTAATACAGATCCTAGACCAGACCTTTGATACAGACCCCAGACCAGACCCTAAGCTAATACAGATCCCAGACCAGACCTTTTAAACAGACCCCAGACCAGACCGTAAGCTAATATAGACCCCAGACCAGACCTTTGATACAGACCCCAAACCAGACCCTAAGCTAATACAGACCCCAGACCAGACCTTTTAAACAGACCCCAGACCAGACCCTATGCTAATACAGACCCCAGACCAGACCCTAAGCTAATACAGATCCCAGAACAGACCTTAAACAAATATGGACCCCAGGCCAGACCCTAAACTAATACAGACCCCAGACCAGAACCTTAGCTAATACAGGCTCCAGACCAGACCTTAAACTTATATAGACCTCAGACCAGACCCTAAGCTAATACAGACCCCAGACCAGACCTTAAACAAATATGGACCCCAGACCAGACCCTAAGCTAATACAGACCCAAGACCAGACCCTCAGCTAATACAGGCTCCAGACCAGACCTTAAAGTTATATAGAACCCAGACCCTAAAGTAATACAGACCCCAGACAAGACCCTAAAACTATACATACCCTTTACCAGACCCCAGGGACATAGCTATAGGGGTCATAGAGGTCTCAATTGAGATTGGTCACCAAACCCAGGAGGGCCCATAGTGGCACACAAATTATGGATTGCCATCCTCAGGGTTACTATACAGTAAGGTGCTGTGGCGGAGCAAACGAGCGACGTCTCCCTGCCCGACCTTTTCCTCTAATAGGGATGATGGAAAAGTAGGAAACTAAGATGTCTGTCAAACTCTGCAGAGACAAGAGATGGCTTAGAAATCATCATGGCGGTCTGTTCTAAATGGAGAAGATGAGGAAAGAGGAGATGTCACTGAATGTAGGAGGTATGGGGCAATGTATTACCCTGTATGTTTTGTTGTGCTGTATGTAATGTTATCCAAGTATGTATTGAACAGTAGGGATGGAGAGAAGGGGTTAGGTTCAGAATTTAGCATAGGGGTGCCATTTCAATTTTTGTCTCAGACGGCAGAAAGGCTAGGTGCAACCCTGTCCCTTGCTACACAGCACTAAGGGAAAGGGACCCAAGTTGAACACTTGCACTAGGGCCCATGAGCCTGTAGCTACACCCCTACCAGGCCCTAAACCAATACAGACCCCATACCAGACCCTAAACTAATACAGATACAGTAAGGGGCTGTGGCGGAGCAAACGAGCGACGTCTCCCTGCCCCACCTTTCCCTCTGATAGGGATGATGGAAAAGTAGGAAACTAAGATGTCTGTCAAACTCTGCAGAGACAAGAGATGGCTTAGAAATCATCATGGCAGTCTGTTCTGTATGGAGAAGATGAGGAATTTAGCATGGGGTGCTATTTCAAATTTTTGTCTCAGATGGCAGAAAGGTTAGGTGCAACCATGTCCCTTTCTACAAAGCAGTAAGGGAAAGGGGCCCAAGCTGAACTCTTGCACTAGGGCCCACGAGCCTTAAGCTACGCCCCTACCAGTCCCTAAAACAATACAGACCCCATACCAGACCCTAAACTAATACAGATCCCATTCCAGACCCTAAACTAATACAGACTCAAGACTAGACCCTAAAGTAATGCATACCCCAGACCAGACCTTAAACTTATACCGACCACGGACCAGATCTTAAAGTTATATAGACCAAAGACCAGACCCTAAACTAATGCAGACCCCAGATCATACACTAAACTAATACAGACACCAGACCTTAATTATACATACAGTAGACCCTGGACCAGACACTACACTTATACAGACCCCAGACCAGACCTTAAACTTATACAGACCCCAGACCAGAATGTAAACTTATACAGACCCTAGACCAGACCATAAACTTATACAGGCCCCAGATCATACACTAAACTAATACAGACCCCAGACCAGATCCTAAACTAATGCACACCCCAGATCATACACTAACTAATACAGACCCCAGACCAGACCCTAAACATACATAGACCCCAGACGAGATACTACACTTATACAGACCTCAGACCAGACTCTAAACTTATACAGACCCCAGGTCATGCACTAAACTAATACAGACCCTAAACTAATGCAGACCCCAGATCATACACTAAACTATAAACTATAGACCTACACTAAACATAGACCCCAGACCAGACCCTAAACATACATAGACCCCAGAAGAGATACTACACTTATACAGACCTCAGACCAGACTCTAAACTTATACAGACCCCAGATCATGCACTAAACTAATACAGACCCTAAACTAATGCAGACCCCAGATCATACACTAAACTAATACAGACCCTAAACTAATGCAGACCCCAGATCATACACTAAACTAATATATAGACCCCAGACCAGACCCCAAATTAATACAGACCCCAGAACAGACCCTAAACTAATACAGACCAGACCCTAAACTAATACAGACCCCAGACTTAACGTATACAGTACAGACTCCAGACCAGACCCCAAACTAATACAGACCACAGATACAGGCAATACGCTTTCCTCGTCCCTGCAGTTCTTTTCAGTACAGTGTGATGATATAAGATCCATCCTGACACCAGGCCAAGGAGTGAAGAGCAGTACAGCCATCAGAAGTGGTAAGTACTTAGCATGCATTCCCTAGGACAGTGTTTCTCTAGTCCTCCAGTCCTCAGGGCCAAGCTGCAGTAAGTCCTGATGCATTGACACTAGTTATATCACCTGCTAAATACCAAGAGAATCCTTAAAACATGACCAGCAGTTGGGCCCTGAGGACTGGAGTTGAGGAACACTGGTCTAGGACAGCGGTCCCTGGAGGATTGTTTGCCGGGCCACGGCAATCGGGGCCGTCTTTAACGCGGTACTAATGAAGCGGTGAAGGATCTGTACTCACCGCTTCCTGGTCCTCGTCTCGGCTGTCGGCTGTGCAGGGCTGCGCACTGCGTGAGGGCGCGCTGTGACCTCACACTGTGCACTGCGCCCGCGATACACAGCCGAAAGCAGGATGAAGAGGATCACAATGGTGAGCAGCGGTGGTGTCCAGGAGCAGGAGAGGTAAGTGTTTTTTTTTTATTTGCGCTGATGGCTGGCTGACATGGGGGCTGATGGCTGGCTGACATGGGGGCTGATGGCTGGCTGACATGGGGGGCTGATGGCTGACATGGGGGGCTGATGGCTGACATGGGGGCTGATGGCTGGCTGACATGGGGGCTGATGGCTGACATGGGGGCTGATGGCTGACATGGGGGCTGATAGCTGGCGGACATGGGGGCTGATGGCTGACTGACATCGGGGCTGATGGCTAGCTGACATGGAGGGCTGATGGCTGGCTGACATGGGAGGCTGATAGCTGACATGGGAGGCTGATGGCTGACATGGGGGATGATGGCTGACATGGGGGCTGATGGCTGACATGGGGGCTGATGGCTGGCTGACATGGAGGGCTGATGGCTGGCTGACATGGGAGGCTGATGGCTGGCTGACATGGGGGCTGATGGCTGACATGGGGGCTGATGGCTGGCTGACATGGGGGGCTGATGGCAGGCTGACATGGGGGCTGATGGCTGACATGGGGGCTGATGGCTGGCTGACATGGGGGCTGATGGCTGGCTGACATGGGGGCTGATGGCTGGCTGACATGGGGGCTGATAGCTGACATGGGGGCTAATGGCTGACATGGGGGCTGATGGCTGACATGGGGAGCTGATGACTGGCTGACATGGGTGGGCTGATGGCTGGCTGTCATGGGGGCTGATGGCTCGCTGACATGGGGGCTGATGGCTAGCTGACATGGGGGGCTGATGGCTGACATGGGGGCTGATGGCTAACATGGGGACTGATGGCTGACATGGGGGCTGATGGCTGACATGGGGGCTGATGGCTGGCTGACATGGGGGGCTGATGGCTGGCTGACATGGGGGCTGATGGCTGGCTGACATGGGGGCTGATAGCTGACATGGGGGCTAATGGCTGACATGGGGGCTGATGGCTGACATGGGGGCTTATGACTGGCTGACATGGGTGGGCTGATGGCTGGCTGTCATGGGGGCTGATGGCTCGCTGACATGGGGGCTGATGGCTAGCTGACATGGGGGCTGATGGCTGACATGGGGGCTGATGGCTAACATGGGGGACTGATGGCTGACATGGGGGCTGATGGCTGACATGGGGGCTGATGGCTGGCTGACATGGGGGCTGATAGCTGGCTGACATGGGGGCTGATGGCTGACATGGGGGCTGATGGCTGACATGGGGGCTGATGGCTGACATGGGGGCTGATGGCTGGCTGACATGGGGGCTGATGGCTGACATGGGGGGCTGATGGCTGACATGGGGGGCTGATAGCTGGGGGACATGGGGGGCTGATGGCTGACTGACATCGGGGGCTGATGGCTAGCTGACATGGAGGGCTGATGGCTGGCTAACATGGGAGGCTGATAGCTGACATGGGAGGCTGATGGCTGACATGGGGGGATGATGGCTGACATGGGGGCTGATGGCTGACATGGGGGGCTGATGGCTGGCTGACATGGAGGGCTGATGGCTGGCTGACATGGGAGGCTGATGGCTGGCTGACATGGGGGCTGATGGCTGACATGGGGGCTGATGGCTGGCTGACATGGGGGGGCTGATGGCAGGCTGACATGGGGGGCTGATGGCTGACATGGGGGCTGATGGCTGGCTGACATGGGGGCTGATGGCTGGCTGACATGGGGGCTGATGGCTGGCTGACATGGGGGGCTGATAGCTGACATGGGGGGCTAATGGCTGACATGGGGGGCTGATGGCTGACATGGGGGGCTTATGACTGGCTGACATGGGTGGGCTGATGGCTGGCTGTCATGGGGGGCTGATGGCTCGCTGACATGGGGGGCTGATGGCTAGCTGACATGGGGGCTGATGGCTGACATGGGGGCTGATGGCTAACATGGGGACTGATGGCTGACATGGGGGCTGATGGCTGACATGGGGGCTGATGGCTGGCTGACATGGGGGGCTGATGGCTGGCTGACATGGGGGGCTGATGGCTGGCTGACATGGGGGGCTGATAGCTGGCTGACATGGGGGGCTGATGGCTGACATGGGGGCTTATGGCTGGCTGACATGGGGGGCTGATGGCTGGCTGACATGGGGGCTAATGGCTGATATGGGGGCTTATGGCTGGCTGACATGGGGAGGTGATGGCTGGCTGACATGGGGGGCTGATGGCTGGCTGACATGGGGGCTGATGGCTGGCTGACATGGGGGCTGATGGCTGACATGGGGGCTGATGGCTGACATGGGGGCTTATGGCTGGCTGACATGGGGGCTGATGGCTGGCTGACATGGGGGGCTGATGGCTGGCTGACATGGGGGGCTGATGGCTGGCTGACATGGGGGGCTGATGGCTGGCTGACATGGGGGGCTGACGGCTGGCTGAAGGTTGGGAGGTTTATGTGAGGCATTGGGGGTTATATAGTGTTATACATTTGAATATGCACCTTGCGTTTTGTTATGCACGTGAATCAGTCAGTGCCGACCAGCACCCCCTAAGCCCCTCCCACCCCTGAACCCCCCACCCGGGCCCTGGGAAAATCTTCTTGCGTGAAACTGGTCCTTGGTGCAAAAAAGGTTGGGGACCACTGGAGGAGACCTGGAAGCTCATCCTAAAGTCCTGATGGCCCCTTTTCCTGGGTGTGACTTGGACTTTTCAAAACGTATGGCTGCTGTTACAATGTCCTCACTGCTTCTTGTCATCCAACTTTCTATAGACCCTAAATGTTTTGTTTGTAGTCTATAGCTATGTGAACCATGCAACGCAGGGACCCGGTGACATCATCGAGGAGCACCCCGGCCGCTGCACGGAAGGTAAGTAGCTTCTCCCCCGACTCCCCGCTGCTTTTCCATGGCAGCCGGGACTTTAGTAGCGTCCTGGCTGCCATGGTTACCATTCCTAAAAGCTAAACGTCGGATATGGCGATGCGCCGAAACGACTTTTAGCTTAAAGTCGGATCCGGATTAATGCTTTTCAATGGACATTAATTCCGGATCCGTCCTTGCGACAAGTGTTGCTGCAGATTTTGCTACGGCTGAACTGATGACATCCTGATGCATCCTGAAGGATTTCTCTCCATTCAGGATGCATTGGGATTATCCTGATCAGGATTTTTCCGGCATAGAGCCCCGAGGACGGAACTCTAGGACGGAAAGGAAAAACGCTGATGTGAAAAGGGCCTTAGTTAGTATACACACCATTTTGTAGAAAATTGCTCCCTAGAGCTTCAAAAAAGACTCAGAAATATAATGTCTTGAGAAGTCCACTTGTGCAGGGTTTTTATGTATTGCATTCAGTGATTTCTGCGAGCTCTTGGAATATCTGTGCGACTGACAACCACAAACCGCAGCTGTTGCCTTGTTGCCTTGCTCCTTGGGTTGTCATCCAGCTTTCCATAGACTCGGCAGATAAGTCAGATTTGCTACTGAAGGGTGTAAGCCTGTCATGATGAGGATGTTATCTCTTATCGTTTGGCTCTGGTTTGTAGCAGTTGCATACAGCCACTACCAGCCCCCCACCCCTCACAGGATATCCTCAGCAGGAACCAGACTTCCCATGTATGCCCAGGATCTGCGCCCAGGCTTCGCTCCGCTTCCTCTGTTTCACAAAGATATTGGTCATTAATTTTCATGTAGAAATAACACGTCTATTGCTACCGAACGCCCGTAAATCAGTCTCTGGGACCCTCCATCTCTCATCCTGCTCATTGCGATTTAACCCTTGGCTAACCTCATTTCCTCCGACGGTCGCAATAGAAACAGTCACAATTATCCTTATGTTATTTTACACCGCTGGCCGACATGAATCGTGTAACCGGCCAAAAATGGAAGGCTTCTGCCAAAAACTTCATCCAATTTCTGGGGAAAGCTGGGTGACAATATGGCCGCCATTCCAGCTCTTACAGGAAGCATTATGCCTGATATATCTAGTAGCCATTTCATTAGAATATTAGGCAGGTTCATCATTCATGGATCTGATAAAACTGGATGATGACACCATAGGAGATGTGATGTCCTCTTTGGTATAACTGATGTTTTTGCAGCTAATAGTAAATAATGTCAAGTAATAAAGGAGAGGATACAGTGTTACAGATAGAGTCAGATAAGATGGAGGCAACCAGTGTCAGGCAGCTGCTGCCAAGGCAGGTAAAGGGATGCATCGGAGAACATGGCTCCCCCCTTATACCATGTATGGTGCTCTGGGCATGTGTATAAGAAAGGCAGAGAAGGGTCAGGGGGACGAAGGGCAACCAAAGCAATCAATGGGATCGAGGGATTACAGCAACTGAAGGATGATCAAAACGGTGAAATTGTGGTTTGGGACATGAGGTGACCTAATAAAATATATCAGCGGTGACTACAGAGATCACTGCCATCATTTATTTATACCTAGGATAGGGGACATCATCTACTAGAGGAAAAAAGATTTCACATTAACATAGAAAAGGATTCTCCACTGTAAGAGCAGTTACACTATGGAGTCTATACTGTAAAAGCATTCAAATGATGGCGCTCTCTAGAGTAAGAGCAATCACACTATGGAGTCTATACTGTAACAGCAGTCACACTATGGAGTTCTCTACTGTAAGAGCAGTCACACTATGAAGTTCTCTACTGTAAGAGCAGTCACACTATGACGTTCTCTACTGTAAAAGCAGTCACACTATGAGTCTCAACTGTAAGAGCAGTCATACTACGGAGTCTCTACTGTAAGAGCAGTTACTGTACAATATGGAGTCTCTACAGTAATAGCAGTCCCATCATGGAGTCTCTACTGTAAGAGCAGTCACACTATGAAGTCTCCACTGTAAGAGCAGTCATACTACAGAGCTCTCTACTGTAAAAGCAGTCACACTATGCAGGTCTGTATTGTAAAAGCAGTCACACTATGCAGGTCTGTATTGTAAAAGCAGTCACACTACAGAGTCCCTACTGTAAGAGCAGTCACACTATGGAGCTTTCTGCTGTAATAGCAGTCACACTATGGGGTTATTTACAGTAAGAGCAGTCACACTATGGAGTCTCTACTGTAAGAGCAGTCACAATATGGAGCTCTCTAGTGTTAGAGCAGTCACACTATGGAGTATCTACTGTAAGAGCAGTCACACTATGGAGTATCTACTGTAAGAGCAGTCACACTATGGAGTCTCCACTGTAAGAGCAGTCACACTATGGAGTCTCCACTGTAAGAGCAGTCACACTATGGAGTCTCCACTGTAAGAGCAGTCACACTATGGAGCTCTCTGCTATAATTGCAGTCACACTATGGGGCTCTCTACAATAAGAGCAGTAACACTATGGAGGTCTCTACTGTAAAAGTAGCCACACTATGGAGTTCTCTACTGTAAGAGCAGTCACACTATGAAGGTATCTAGTGTAAGAGCAGTCACACTATGGAGTTTTCTATTGTAAGAGCAGTCACACTATGGAGGTATCTAGTGTAAGAGCAGTCACACTATGGCGTTCTCTACTGTAAGAGCAGTCACACTATGGAGTCTCCCCTGTTAGAGCAGTCACACTATGGAGGTCTCTACTGTAAGAGCAGTCACACTGTGGAGTCTCTACTGTAAGAGCTGCGACATGATGAACCCTATAGATTTCCCTTTATACTCTGTTGTCTATCTCAGAAGTAAGAATATTACAAGTTATTATTAATAGATTATTGAGGGGGGGGTACTTATTCCAATTATATTTTTAATTGCCAGACTTGTTGGAAGTCAAGTAAGGAAGCCAATTTTCCACCCTTTACCTTTTATGGCTCCTGCCTATTCGGGCCCTATGTATTTGCACAGGTTGTTCATATGGTATGTCTACCCTGTGTAGACCTCTATAAGCAAAGGTAATGTCTGTAACAGGAGAAAGGAATCATAGGAAGTCATTACATTGGTAATCCCTTCCACAGAAAGCCCTGGCAGCATATAAACTTCTGAGCTGCACAGAGCCGGGTAAGCCATTGGAAATAAGGCTGGGTTCAGACTTGCGCGTATTTGATACGCGCGTAAAACGCGCGTTTCTGTCGCGCGTATTACAGCGCGTTTTTGCAAATAGAAAACGCGCGTCGTACACGCGTTCGTGTGATTGACTACTGTGGCGTCAATCACAATACGCGCGACAAAACGTCCCAAAGAAGCTCAAGAACTTTTTGAGCGTAGGGCGTTTTTCAGCGCGTTCAAACGCACTGTAAAACGCTCAAGTGAGAACCATGCCCATAGGGAAGCATTGGTTTTCATGTGTTGAGAGTTTTACAGCACGTTTGAACACGCTGTAAAACGCGCAAGTCTGAACCCAGCCTCAAAGTAATAAATGATGTGCTATTGTAGCATCTTCCAGTGAGCATCTACAAGCACAGGTAGGTACTTTTCTGTAAACTCCAAAACTCATTATCTAATATGTTCTTTAAATAAACTAAAGCAGAAAGATTTCTTCAAAAAAATCCCAGAAGGTGGTGAGCTTCTGATCAGGACAAGTACATGACCAATCATATTATCATTCCTCCTTACTTCTCACTAGTGCAATTCCGGAAGCTGTAGATATGTAAGATACAGTAAAAGATAAAAACAGAAACCTTCAGATTTGGAGTCTGTTTCCTCGGTTGTTATTTATTGTTGTGATTTTACCTTTTCTCTTCCAGTTGTGATGTCAGAGCTGTGCTGTGTGCTCAAAGTCAATCAGATGTCCCTCCTGCATGGAGAGGAACTGCAGCAGCAATTCCCTCCTCCCCCTTTCTTCCTCTTTTCTGTTTACTGTTTTACCCCAGATGGACTTTCTGATGGCTGAGGAGGTTTCTGAGCATATCAGAGCCTGCAGGCAGGGAAAGGGGAAGAACCGGCTGGTGGACAGTGACGAATTCAGATATTTAACGTTAGACTGTATGTAGGGATAAGATGGATGCAGGGGCTTTGAGATTATTTCTGTACAGAAGTGAGGCATGGTCTAAGCTGACTCAATTAATATGGAAATGATTACAGTGATATTAAATTACTGTCCGGCTCCAGAAATAACATTCACTGCTACAAGATGCAGCCACTTCCTTCAAGTCATACGCGTCTATTGTTCTTCCAGATGGATTAGGAAATGAGATCAAATGAAATACTATACCCTACAAACGCCCAAAAAGAGCAGAAAAAGGCACAGCAAAAATTGTACAAAAATATAAATGTTTATTTACAAATAAATGACAAATATACACAAGATTTGTGCAATAGAGAACCGCAGGAACAGACCCAGAAACCAACCACTGATGCTAGATAGCTCTTATTCATTTGCATGCGGGCTAAGTAATTAGCCAACGGTAAGGCTAGAGGTCAAGGTTAATTTCAAAAATTAAGGCCACATAACCATACAATACACACAATCATAAACCGCTATAAAGCGTGAATAACATACCGTTAGCCATATTGAATGGGGGACCAGCAGCAGTAGAGCAAGAACCCTCGACGCGCATTTCGCACTTCGCTTCGTCAGGAGGTACAATAATCCTCACCAAAACCCTCCTACTTATAATCCAACGCTCACTTTGATTGGTTAAAAAATAGAGATTAAATGAAAGTCTAGATGAGAAAGAACCAGAAATAAGAGCGGCCTGAATGGGAACGTCCCATGTGTGTAATGTCAGTGTCATACAAGTAAACACGGCCCGGTTCAAGACAGGACCATATACCGCCCATCCCAACAGACGCATTTTCTATTTATTTTTTGTACATGCATCTTTGAAAGCCATAATTTGTTTTCTGCAGCTTTTTGCACCTTTTTCAGTGATACATGGGACCTTATGTTTATGTCTTTTTTTAGCATTTTTGTTTTGTTTGGAAACTGTAAAAGAAAAGTGGGAAAATAGTCATTTTGCAACTAAAATACGGTTTTATATTAGGTCTCCTATCTGTTACACTCATTTTATATATGGAATATATGGGTTGCTGGGGTGGGTCTAGTAGCTGTGATATTGTGTGTGGAGGCTTTTTTTTTTATTGTGTCTTAATTTTGTATTATGTTTTATTTTTGAATTTTTTAGTTAAAAAAATTTTTTTTTACACTTTGTGTCCCCACATTATAAAAGGAGACATTTAATATGAAATTTTTTTATTGCTGACATACAGTGGGGAAAATAAGTATTTGATAGACTTCCGATTTTGCAAGTTTTCTCACCTACAAAAAATGGAGAAGTCTGTAATTTTTATCTTAGGTGCACTTCAACTGTGAGAGACAGAATCTAAAAATATCCAGAAAATCACATTGTATGATTTGTAAATAATTAATTTTGATTTTATTGCATGAAATAAGTATTTGATACGATAGAAAAATAGAACTTTATATTTGTTACAGAAACCTTTGTTTGTAATTATAGAGGCCGGATGTTTTCTGTAGTTCTTGACCCAGTTTGCACACACTGCGAGGGGGTTTTGGCGAACTCCTCCATACAGATCTTCTCCAGATCTTTCAGGTTTCGGGGCTCTCACTGGGCTACATTGAGTTTCAGCTCCCTCCAAAGATTTTTGATTGGGTTCAGGTCTGGAGACTGATTAGGCCACTCCACGGCCTTGAAATGCTTCTTACGGAGCCCCTCCTTAGTTGCCCTGGCTGTGTGTTTCGGTCATTGTCATGTTGGAAGACCCAGCCACGACCCATCTTCAATGCTCTTACTGAGGGAAGGAGGTTGTTGGCCAAAATCTCGCGATACATGGGTCCATCTATCCTCCCTTCAATACGGTGCAGTCGTCCAGTCCCCTTTGCAGAAAAGTACCCCCAAAGTATGATGTTTCCAGCCCCATTCTTCACGGTTGGGACGTTGTTCTTGGGGTTGTACTGATCCTTCTTCTTCCTCCAAACACGGTGAGTAGAGTTGATAACAAAAAGTTCTATTTTGGTCTCATCTGACCACATGACCTTCTCCCATTGCGCCTCTGGACCATCCAAATGGTCATTGGTGAACTTCAAACAGGCCTGGACATGTGCTGGCTTGAGCAGGGGGACCTTACGTGCCCTGCAGCATTTTAATCCATGACGGCGTAGTGCGTGTGGTCACAGCTGTCTTCGGGTCATTGACCGTGTAGTTCTGGGCTGATTCCTGGCCTTTCTGAGAATCGTACTTACCCGACGTGGCAAGATCTTGCATGGAGCCCCAAACCAAGGAAATTTGAGTGTCCACAGGGCGTGTCCACGGTTGGGGGAGATGCAATACTTGGCTTGCCCCCGCTCTGGCAACCCACACTACACCACTGCAGTAGGACGAAAGAAAAAATACAATGTATAGGATGCGATGGAGTGAACTTCATCTCGCAGAGACCATGGAGAGGAAACTGATCAGCCGGCAGTCAGAGGCCATGCGGGAGGCAAATACAAACCCGGTCTTAAAGGGTAAACATGTCTTATCTTCTCTTATTTTCTGCCAGAGAAAAATAATGTTGCCGTATTATCGTATGGTAGATTCCAGGCATGTAGGTCCGGATATCACCGAACAGCGGGCATGGCATTTGTCACACTCAGATAGCAGAGTTAGGGTGGGGAAGGCACCACGGGCATGTCTCCAAAATGACGCGTACATTATCTCAGGGAGGAAAGAAAAATATTATGTCAGATTTCAAGATTGGAAAAATGAATAAAAGGCCCGGAAACCGAGGTTACGACTGTGTAAAAAACCGCACTGGACAATAACAAAAAATTACAATGGTCCCTGGAGGTTGTTTTATGACTTAGAAAAAAGCCATTTGCTAAAACAACGTGTAATACAATTAGTGAGAAAAATATGGAACTAAAAAGAAAGAAACAGAAATAAATAAGAAAAGTAATAAAGAAAAAATGAACAAAAATTAAAACTTTTTGTCTTTTCCATACATTGAACTAATAATGACTAGAAAAGAGAAAAGAACATAAAATAGCAAAAACATGAAATCCTGTCACAAAAAGTTCTCTTAGGTGAATAGGAAACTAATATGTCCTACAACTGAGGTTTTGCTACAACTACATTAAAGGGGCTCTCCAGGCTTTTAATATTGATGACCTATCCTCGGGAGCAGTAGCAGCACAGCATGGAACAGGCAAAGCAGTAGATGAGTATGTGGCTATTTAGGGGTGGTAGTAGTAGTAGTAGAAGAGGCAGCTAATAGGGGTAATGGTAGTGGCCTTAGGGGAGTTAGCAGCAGGGAGCATCAGCTGTGGTAGCAGCAGCAGGCACATGGTATGGAACATGATGGTGGGCAGGCAGACAGCGGCAGTGGCATGAAGGGACACCCTCAGCAAAGGCCGATCTTTTCATCGATGACCTATCCTCGGGAGCAGTAGCAGCACAGCATGGAACAGGCAAAGCAGTAGATGAGTATGTGGCTATTTAGGGGTGGTAGTAGTAGTAGTAGAAGAGGCAGCTAATAGGGGTAATGGTAGTGGCCTTAGGGGAGTTAGCAGCAGGGAGCATCAGCTGTGGTAGCAGCAGGCAGGCACATGGTATGGAACATGATGGTGGGCAGGCAGACAGCGGCAGTGGCATGAATGGACACCCTCAGCAAGGGCAGATCTTTTCATCGACCCAGGCCGGAGGTGTGTGAAGATTCTTATGGATCCATGCCTGATTCATTGTGACAAAAGTGATGTTTTGTAAACTGACAGAGGACAACTCGGTCTGTTTGGGGAACACCATACACCCTGCTGCACTGGAAACTCTCTCTGAGATGACACTGGAGGCTGGGCAAGAGAAAACAGAGGAGACATACTGGGCTAGTTAGGGTCACCGTTTTAATATGCCTGCCCAGAAGGCCATGGGTAGAAAAAAAGAAAACACCGGAAATCTGCAGTATTTAAAGCAGAATTTATCTGTATGCTGTTGGGGTGCTGGCAATAAGCCTATGAACTGTAGAAACTTAAAAAAAAAAATAAATAGCTGTCTAGCTGTTGTTCATACAGAAAAATATGAGTTCCTTGCAGGATTTTGCAATGTAGAACTGAGACAGTGACCAGTAGCGATGAGCGGCAATATTCGTTTTCGTGATATTTTGCGAATTTTTCACATAATATTTGCAATAAATTCTAGAATTTGTGATCTCGTCATTATTTTCGCGATTGCGCAAATCAGCACTAATAATACGCATATTTTTTCGCAATACATTCAACTTCACATTTTATCAGGTCTGAGGAGATATTACTAATTGGTGCGCTAAGTATTGTTGTATCATCATAGCACTGTGTCTGTAGCATGTATGTATCACACTACCTAACACCCTGCACTGGAACCTGTCAGCTACACTATATCACCATCTAACCTACACTGACTATCTCCCACTAACTATCTGTATTATATATATGAGCTAACTAACTAACTAACTAACTAACTAACTAATGTAATTGGATAAGGAATAGGATCCAGATGAAAGCACAGAGCACAGCAATGACACTTCTGTCTCTCTAAGAACTGCAAAAAACTGCAGAAAATGGCTGCTGGGGAGGTTTTTATATAGTAAGGGGTAGGCAACTTTCCTATTGGTTGCTAGGGATATTGACAAAGATATTGCAGCCTTCTCATTGGCCCACAAGCAAAAAGGGAGGTTATTGATTTAAAAAAAATCTAGAATATTCGCGATTATGACTATATAGCACTACATTCTACATCTTTACAAATTCTCGAAGTGCCGATATTCGCGATAAAAATTCGCGATTAGAATATTCGCGATCAACACTGACCAGTCCCCCGCTCACTGTTTAGGCTAAGTTTTTCCTAATAAAACTTTAAAATCTACCAAATTTTATCTCTAATTCTCTCCCTATAGTACCCTTATAGTGTCCCTAGTAAGGGTACTTTCACACTAGCGTTAGTGTGATCCGGCAGGCAGTTCCATTGTCGGAGCTGCCTGCCGGATCCGCCGTTCAGTGTGACACTTGACAGCATTTGTAGACGGATTCCGGGTGCGGATCCGTCTACAAATGCATTGCAAGAACGGATCCGTCTCTCCACTTGTCATGCGGATGGATGGATCCGTCTTGCAGTCTTTTTCACAGTTTTCCCGGTCTGCGCATGGCAGACCGGAAGGTCGGATCCGTTTTTCAGTTGTTTCGCAATGCTGGATCCGGCTCTAATACAAGTCAATGTAAATTAATGCCGGATCCGGCATTCCCGCGACTGATCAGGCATTTTGGACGGACATAATACCGCAGCATGTTGTGGTATTATGTCCGGCCAAAACGCCTGACAGTGACTGAACGGAAGGCATACTGATGCAAACTGAACAGATTTCTATCCATTCAGACTGCATTGGGATATGCCTGATCAGTTCTTTTCCGGCATAGAGCCCCGAGGACGGAACTCTATGCCGGAAAAGAATAACGCAAGTGTGAAAGTACCCTGACTGGCTTATGTCTGCAATAGGTTTTTGACAGACACATCCACAACTGAGAACAGACTGGCATCTGGCTCCTTCTTAGCTGAGGGGCCTGGGTGAATACTTCCCCCTGATTGGCTGATCAGCTGTCTGTCAGCCTCTGAGCCAATCAGGGCAGCCCCTATTTCCTCCCAGTGTCATGTGATTCTTTATCCTCTTCCTTCCCGTTTTCCCGCCAATTTACAAAGTAAAAAGGCCCTGTGCAGCATTTTCACACGATTCATCTGATTCATCTGAAAGAAATCAGCAAAACTTCAGATTTATTTGGCAGACTGATTTTTGTTAAATTTGTAATGAATCTGATTAGTTTACAATGAAATCACCCATCTCTACTAATTGTCTGACGGATTCACTGAGATGGAGAAAGATCAAATATATATATTTTTTTATATTCCAAAAATAACTAGGATGGAAAAATAAGAAAAAAAATGCCACCCATAGGTGTCCATTGCCTTTAAACAGGAATATAAAACTGGCATCTTGCCCGTCTTATTTCAATGACTATAGAGTTGTAATCCGGTTAAGATAGAATATGAATATACAATAGATGGCAAGTAAGTGGCTTGTGCTTGTTCACACATAGAGTTTCATTGAAGATTTTTTTATTTATTACTCTAGGACAGCTGCAGTTTATTACCACGTTCAGAGTGACCCAGAGGATGGGCCAAAATAACGGGCCCAACATAAGACAACCCCACTTTGTGATTGTCCCACAAAAGATATTCTACAGTTCTCAAACCAGCATCTGAATCTGAATACTTTTGTAATTACATGTAATTAAAAATCTTGCATAGCCACTGAGTTATTCAATAAAATGTATCTGTATAGCGCCACCTGCTGTTTGTTCTTATTTCTTTGTCCTGCTCACTGAGGTGGCCACACATGCTCAGTTTCATCCTTCAGCTGCCTCCTGGGCTGTGATAGGTAGAGCATGGACACGCCTCCTGGGATGTGATAGGTAGAACATGGACACGCCCCCTGAGCTGCAGCAGAAAAGACACTCCCCTTGAGCTTCCAGCTATAAATCTAGCAGAGCAATGAATGTGGAGATCTCTGGATCCATGTGAGGTACAGGGCTGGTTCTAGCATTGTTGGAAAGAGGTTGTCATGTGCTATATGATCTCTGATTTTCTTTTTTTTACATTAATAGTGGGAGAACCCCTTTAAATGTCCTAATTTTGGCTAAGGATATGCTGTCAAGTATAAAGCGGATTTGTACTTTCTAAATGAAGGGGCCTCAGAATCCGGGGAATCATGTCCGATGTTTCTCGTAACCCACTGGTGACATTGGAGCTGTCAGCCTTTTATAATAATTGGCACTGGGAATGTTTGGAGCGTGAGAGAGTGAGGAGGAAGCTGTTACTACAACAAACATCAGCTCGGCCCAGATTAGTAGGAAATCTATTTAAAAAAAGCACTTACACTTGTCAGTAGACAGTGCTTGACCTCTAAGTTTTCTTAAAAAGTAATGTTCAAAAGTATAAAAAAATAAAATTGTAAAAAATACATAAAATAAAAGATCTAATATACATATACCGTATTTTTCACTTTATAAGACGCACCTGAAGATAAGACGCACCTAGGTTTTTGAGGAGGAAAATAAGGAAAAAATATTTTGAACTAAAAGGTGTGCTTTTGGTGGGCTTTGAATTAATGGGGGATATGTGGATGATGCACTGTTATGGGGGATCTTTGGATGACACACTGTTATGGGGGATCTGTGGATGGCACTGTTATGGGGGATTAGTGAGTGACACTGTTATGGGTGATCTGTGGATGACACACTGTTATGGGGGATTAGTGAGTGACACTGTTACAGGGGATCTGTGGATGGCACACTGTTATGGGGGATCTGTGGATGAGGCCCTGTTATGGGGGATCTGTGGATGACACTGTTATGGGGCGATCTGTGGATGACGCACTGTTATGGAGGATCTGTGGATGACACACTGTTATAGGGGATCTGTGGATGACACACTGTTATGAGGGATCTGTGGATGACACACTGTTATGGTGGATCTGTGGATGAGGCACTGTTATGGGGGATCTGTGGAAGGAAAATAAGGAAAAAATATTTTGAACTAAAAGGTGTGCTTTTGGTGGGTTTTGAATTAATGGGGGATCTGTGGATGACACTGTTATGGGGGATCTGTGGATGACACTGTTAGGGAGGATCTGTGGATGGCACACTGTTATGGTGGATCTGTGGATGACACACTGTTATGGGGATCTGTGGATAGCACTGTTATAGGGGATCTGTGGATGACACTGTTATAGGGGATCTGTGGATGACACTGTTATAGGGGATCTGTGGATGAGGCACTGTTATGGGGGATCTGTGGATGACACACTGTTATGGGGGATCTGTGGATGAGGCACTGTTATGGGGGATCTGTGGATGACACTGTTATGGGGGATCTGTGGATAACACACTGTTATAGGGGATCTGTGGATGACACACTGTTATAGGGATCTGTGGATGACACTGTTATGGAGGATCTGTGGATGACACTGTTATGGGGGATCTGTGGATGACACACTGTTATGGGGGATCTGTGGATGACACACTGTTATGGAGGATCTGTGGAGGACACTGTTACAGGGGATCTGTGGATGACACTGTTACGAGAGATCTGTGGATGACACTGTTATGGGGATCTGTGCATGACACTGTTATGAGGGATCTGTGGAGGACACACTGTTATAGGGGATCTGTGGATGACACTGTTATGAGGGATCTGTGGATGACATTGTTATAGGGGATCTGTGGGTGACACTGTTATGGGGGATCTGTGGATGACACACTGTTATGGGGGATCTGTGGATGACACACTTTTATGGGGGATCTGTGGATGACACTGTTATGGGGGATCTGTGGATGACACACTGTTATGGGGGATCTGTGGATGACACACTGTTATGGGGGATCTGTGGATGACACTCTTATGGGGGATCTGTGAATGACACACTGTTATGGGGGATCTGTGGATGACACTGTTATGGGGGATCTGTGGATGACACACTGTTATGGGGGATCTGTGGATGACTAAAGGCTAAGTGCTTCAAGCCTGCGCTGCGCCCAGCCACACTAATTTTCATTTGTGGTCGGTGCCTCCATCAGGGAGGAGGAGATGACGATGACCATCCTAAGGTGCGGACGGCCTGACTATACCTATTACTGGCTGATGTGTGCCCGGAGCCAGGACGGGGTAGGCCAAGAAGGGGGCCCACCCCAAATGAAATGATAAAAGAAGGGGGAGGGTGGGGCACGGCCGCTGTTCGTGCCGAGACTTGATGGCTTGAGAGGGGGGGGGGGTATAAGTAGCGGCCCAAGGCCCCTCCCACAAATACAGGCTGAACTTTCAGCCTTTAATACTTGTGGTCGGTGCCTCCATCAGGGAGGAGGAGATGACGATGACCATCCTAAGGCGCGGACAGCCTGACTATACCTATTACTGGCTGATGTGTGCCCGGAGCCAGGACGGGGTAGGCCAAGAAGGGGGCAAAAGTGAAGTCCACCTGTAGGAGGGTGTAGTGGAATTACGACTACCAAGGAGCGGGATGAAGGGAGCGATGGACCAGCTCGAACTGTGAGACTGGCCAAGCTGGCCGCCGTGCTGGGACCTGTTGTGCGGCCTGGACCGAAAACATTGCGGAGGAACCGTCCTGCCTTGAAGAAGGGCCCAAAAATACCCCCCACTAGCTCTTTTTATTTTTTTAACACCTGGAACTGCAGAATGAACGGGAATGATGTGGAGGGGTGATCCGTATGAACCTAGACAAACAATTGAACTTGTACGTGCATCAAACTGACGGCTAATATAGGACTTGACACCAAACACCTGAACTAGAAGCCTGACAAAAAGTACCCGACCTTCCGGCGAGCCGGTCCTGGATGATACAGCCGTGGGACCGTGCTGACCATCTGGACGGGATACAAAAGGTTGTGTGAACCTGAACCAGGATGAAAACACCCACTGATATTGGACCCGGACTGGAAACGGAAGAGACATAAACCAGCCTAAGCCATGGGAATCAAATACGTTAAAATGCGAGAGCGCCCAAATGATTAAACTGAATCGTGAGAAATGAAATTGCCGACGAGTGACCGGTGACTTGAAGAGGACAGGGAGCGACCGAGAGAACACGACAGAATGTCTCAGTGATTTCAGAATGATACCGAATGGGCTGAAAGGTGAATGGCTTAGTTGGAACAGGTGAGAAAGAGAATGCTGAGCGGTTCGAGAACCAACACCATGCTGCCGGAAACATGACCTGAGCGAACTTAGGCAACTGTACGTGAATGGTACCTGACCTGGGCGAATCAGGCTACTGTACATAAATGAAACATGACCTGCGTGATTCAGGCAACTATATTTATATGATACATGACCTGAGGAACTCAGGCAACTATATATGAAAAATACATGAACCTGAGAGATTCAGGCAACTATACAGAATAAGACAAGACCTGCACGGTTCTGGCAATAATACATGTATGATACATGACCTGAGCGATGCAGACAACTAAATATATGATGCATGTCCCGAGAAAATTCAGGCAACTGTACAAGAATGGAACACGCGTATGATACATAACCTGGGCGGCTCAGGTAACTATGCAGAATGAAAGGTGACCAGATTTGAGGCAACTATACCTGTATGACATGGCCTGAGCAGCTCATGCAACTGTGCATGTATGATACATAACCCGAGCAAGTCCGGCAACTATACAAGAATGGTGCATGACCTGAGCGATTCAGGCAACTGAATATGTATAATGCATGACCCGAGGGATTCAGGCGACTAAACATGTATGATACAAGACCTGAGCGATTCAGGCAACTATCCATGTATGATACATGACCTGAGTGATTCAGGCAACTATGTATGTAGACACATGACCTGAGCGATTCAGGCAACTATGCATGTAGACACAAGACCTGAGCGATTCGGGCAACTATACAAGAATGGTACATGACCTGAGCGATTCAGGCAACTGAGTATGTAGATACAAAACCTGAGTGATCCTGGCAACTATGCAGAGTTAAAGATAGCCCAAGGGATTCAGGCAACTATGCATGTATGACTCATGACCTGAGCGATTCAGGCAACTATACATCTATGATAAATGACCTGAGCGATTCAGGCAACTAAACCTGTATGATTCATGACCTGAGCGATTCAGGCAACTATGCAGACTGAAATGAGACCCGAGGGATTCAGGCAACTATACATGTATGATGCATGACCTGAGCGATTCAGGCAACTATGCATGAAGACACATGACCTGAGCGATACAGGCAGCTATACAAGAATGTTACATGACCTGAGCGATTCAGGCAACTGAATATGTATGAGACATGACCCGAGCGATTCAGGCAATTATGGAATGTACATGTATGATACATGACCTGAGCGATTCAGGCAACTATACATGTATGATACATGACCTGAGCGATTCAGGCAACTATACATGTAGGATACATGACCTGAGCGATTCAGGCAACAATATATGAATGATACAAGACCTGAGCAATTCAGGCAACTATACGTGTATGAAACATGACCTGAGCAATTCAGGCAACCATATATGAATGATACATGACCTGAGCGATTGGGGCAACTGAAAATGCGAGATACATGACCTGAGGAATTCAGGCCACTATACGTGTATGATACATGACCTGAGCCACTCTGGCAACTGCAAAGAAAACACGTGACGCGAGCGATTCAGGCAAATATACATGTATGATACACGACCCAGTCGCCTCAGGCAGCTATGCCGAACGAAATGTGACCTGAGCGATTCAGGCCATTATGGAATGCACATGTATGATACATGACCTGAGCGATTCAGGCAACTATGCGGAGTGAAATGTAACCCGAAGATTCAGGCAACTATGCATGTATGATACATGACCTGAGCGATTCAGGCAACTATACGTGTATGAAACATGACCTGAGCGATTCAGGCAACTATACAAGTATGAAACATGACCTGAGCGATTCAGGCAACTATACATGTATGATACATGACCTGAGCGATTCAGGCAACTATACATGTATGATACATGACCTGAGCGATTCAGGCAACTATACAAGTAGATACATGACCTGAGCGATTCAGGCAACTGAAAATGGGAGATACATGACCCGAGGGATACGGGCAACTATACGTGTATGATACATGACCTGAGCCACTCGGGCAACTGCAAGAAACACGTGACCCGAGCGATTCAGGCAAGTATACATGTATGACACACGACCCGAGCGCCTCGAGCAGCCATGCAGAATGAAATGTGACCTGAGCGATTCAGGTAATTATGCATGAATGAATGATACCAGACCTCAGTGATTCAGGCAACTAAACATAAGTGAACCCTGACCTTAGCGACTTAGACGAAACGCATGAATGATATAGTACCCAAGCGATTCAGGCAGATATACATGAATGATACAATACCTGAGCGATCCAGGAACCAGCATTATAACGAACGAAGCGTAACTTGAGCGAGACAGGAAAATAAAACATGAAGAAACATACCCAGAATGATACTGAAACCGAGGCAATACTGGAAGGATCATACCCTGCGCAAAACAAGCAAACACATATGGACATAGATGAAGCATGACATCGCACTTTTTTTTTTTTTTTTTTTTTTTTTTTTTAAAGGGGCCTGAGCGATTCAGGCAACTGTGCAGAAAGAAATGTAACCCGAATGAATCAGGTAACCAAACATGTGTGATACCAACCTGAGCGATTCAGGCAACTATGCTGAAAGAACGTGACCCGAGTGAAACAGGCAGCTATGCATGTAAGAAACATGACCCGATCGATTCAGGCTACTATACATGAATGGTAGGTGACCTGAGTGATTCTGGCCACGACAAAAGTATAATACCTGACCTGAGCGATTCAGGCCACAGAATATGGATGCAGCCTGACCTGACAATTCAGTCAACAAGATATGCAAGATACATGACCTGAGCAGTACAGGGACCAATATTATAGTAAATTAAGGAGAACTTAAGCGAATCAGGGAACTGAACGTGAGCGTGCATGTCCTGAATGACACTACCGACCCCGCCTGAGTGCCACTGTGGTTAATACCTATCTGACGACCAGTGGTATGTCGCTTACCTTGACAAATAACTGACCACGTGCGCTGAAACAATGCAAGCTACTAGCGAGCTTTTTTTTTTTTTTTTCCTTTTAACAGGGTAAACGTACTGAGTGAATCAGACTTAGGTACCGTACTGCTTCACTGCTACAACCCCAGGTTGGTGAAGGGCTGCAGATCGGATTCAATGCTTAATCCCTGTAAATTAGATGTGTGTTACTACTAAACAAGCGCCACCTGCTGGACGGAAGAAATGAAGGTGGCGGGAAATTTAAATCGGACGTGGAGCAGCGTGGAGAGAGAAGGAAAACGGCATGATGATTCTTTTTTTTTTTTTTTTTTTGAAGCAGCTAGGTAATGTAGTATGGCATAGCCTAGAAAAGTGAGGTTGAAACCAGTATGCCCTGTGCAGAATATCCGAGCGGCCCTCTGCGTTAAAATCTGTAGGAAATGAGTAAACACGAAAACTCGCTAACAGGTGCTGATATCAAAAAAGGCTGAGATTTGCAAACGATGCAACCAATTAAGGTAGGAGAGAATGAGCTCCAAGGTGAGCAATGTACGTGTCAGAAGCCAACGCAGTTTCCGATATGTCATTGCTGCTGGCAGTATACTGCTCACAGACGAGAGCCCCCGTTTCCCATTACCTGAATCCGCCCTCTCACATGAGTGGCGGTGGCCGTGGACCGCTATGGAGCAGGAATGTGGCAGACCTACCGCTGCGTACTCCTGAGACCATCCGAGGGGCCCCTGCTCCCTAACGCAGGAGCCGAGGCCGGCTGACATGCGCAGCCCTTACCCAGCGTGGGGATCGCTCAGACGCCGTGCTGCCCAGTGCGTGGTTCAGCCGGCCCCCGATTCCAGGGAGACAGTACAGGCTGGCGAAGTACGTCGGCGAACTACCGCTTCTGACGTCAGCGAGGGGCGGGGAGCCCTGTGTTACCGGTATTCTGCGATCGCTGATGTGCGTGCTGCAGAAAGAAGTACGGCTACTACTGGCAGGCTGAAGCATAGCACGGCCGCTGTTCGTGCCGAGACTGATGGCTTAAGAGGGGGGGTATAAGTAGCGGCCCAAGGCCCCTCCCACAAATACAGGCTGAACTTTTCAGCCTTTAATACTAGTGTGTCTTATAAAGCGAAAAATACGGTATATATATATTGTGGGGAGTCGCTCTGGTAGTCAGCGGTGCGGGTGCAGTTTAGAGGCAAAACCAGGAGTCCAGATTGTGCAACAAACAGTGTTTTATTCACACTTGCACACAAAATGAAAAACAGTCTCTTGGTGACAGTTCACACACAACGAAATAACATGAATGGTAGGTGACCTGAGTGATTCTGGCCACTACAAAAGTATAATACCTGACCTGAGCGATTCAGGCCACAGAATATGGATGCAGCCTGACCTGACAATTCAGTCAACAAGATATGCAAGATACATGACCTAGGCAGTACAGGGACCAATATTATAGTAAATTAAGGAGAACTTAGCTGAATCAGGGAACTGAACGTGAGCGTGCATGTCCTGAATGACACTACCGACCCCGCCTGAGTGCCACTGTGGTTAATACCTATCTGACGACGAGTGGTATGTCAGCTTACCTCGACAAATAACTGACCACGCGGCGCTGAAACAATGCAAGCCTAGTAGCGAGCTTTTCTTTTCCATTTTAACAGGGTAAAAACGTACTGAGTGAATCAGACTTAGGTGCCGTGCTGCTTCACTGCTACAACCCCAGGTTGGTGGCTGCAGCCTGCAGATGCGGTTCTAGTGGCTTAATCCCTGTAAACTAGATGTGTGTTACTACTAAACAAGCGCCCCACCTGCTGGACGGAAGAAATGAAGGTGGCGGGAAATTTAAATCGGACGACGGAGCAGCGTGGAGAGAGAAGGAAAACGGCATGATGATTCTTTTTTTTTTTTTTTTTTGAAGCAGCCAGGTAATGTAGTATGGCATAGCCTAGAAAAGTGAGGTTGAAACCAGTATGCCCTGTGCAGAATATCCGAGCGGCCCTCTGCGTTGTTAAAATCTGTAGGAAATGAGTAAACACGACAACTCGCTAACAGGTGCTGATATCAAAAAAAGGCTGAGATTTGCAAGCGATGCAACCAATTGAGGTAGGAGAGAATGAGCTCCAAGGTGAGCAATGCACGTGTCAGAAGCCAACGCAGTTTCCGATATGTCATTGCTGCTGGCAGTATACTGCTCACAGACGAGAGCCCCCGTTTCCCATTACCTGAATCCGCCCTCTCACATGAGTGGCGGTGGCCGTGGACCGCTATGGAGCAGGAATGTGGCAGACCTACCGCTGCGTACTCCTGAGACCATCCGAGGGCTCCCTGCTCCCTAACGCAGGAGCCGAGGCCCGGCTGACATGCGCAGCCCCTTGCAGCGTGGGGATCGCTCAGACACCGTGCTGCCCAGTGCGTGGTTCAGCGGCCCCGATTCCAGGGAGACAGTACAGGACTGGCGAAGTGCGTCGGCGAACTACCGCTTCTGGCGTCAGCGAAGGGCGGGGAGCCCTGTGTTACCGGTATTCTGCGATCGCTGATGTGACGTGCTGCAGAGAAAGAGGTACGGCTACTACTGGCAGGCTGAAGCATAGCACGGCCGCTGTTCGTGCCGAGACTGATGGCTTGAGAGGGGGGTATAAGTAGCGGCCCAAGGCCCCTCCCACAAATACAGGCTGAACTTTTCGGCCTTTAATATAGTGTGTCTTATAAGCGAAAAATACGGTACTGTATATATTGTGGGAAGTCGCTCTGGTAGTCAGCGGTGCGGGTGCAGTTTAGAGGCAAAACCAGGAGTCCAGATTGTGCAACAAACAGTGTTTTATTCACACTTGCACACAAAATGAAAAACAGTCTCTTGGTGACAGTTCACACACAACGGAAATAACGTAGCCAAACAAAAACAGTCCAACACAGGTTCAGTCACCTGGGAGGTGTAGGTGCAGGTTCGCACCACGCTGTCGGCCCAGCCGCAGGAGAATCCAGCTTCAGGTAGCCAGGAACACAACACCTCCTTGCTGAGCGCTTTCCTCCAGGACAGAGAACTCCCAGCCCTGTTAGCAGCTCCAGGATAATCACACTCCACAGCTGGTGGTGCTGGCTGAGTTTATAAACCCAGCCCAAAACTCGGACTGGACCGTGGGGAGCAGCCACCCACCCTACTCTTTAGCTGCTCCCAGTAAGAGCCGGCCCGGATCGGCTTTGCAGCCATGCTATTTAACAAAGTCAAACAGCACTAGCTGCTGCAGACAAAAACCCGGCTCTCACCTCACCGAGGCCAGCAACCTCGGTGACACGTACCTGCCATCACATATGACACCTTGCACCTTACCACATACCCCCCTTTGTTCAACCCTGAGGGGTGAACACACGTGAGGCAGTGGACGCGGGACAGGGCATCTGCGTTGCCCTGCAAGCGGCCTGCCCTGTGTTCCACGGAAAACTTGAAATTTTGAAGAGATAGGAACCACCTGGTGACCCGAGCATTCCTCTCCTTGGCCTGACTCATCCATTTGAGGGGGAATGGTCGGTCACCAGACGGAACCTCCTCCCTAACAGGTAGTAGCGGAGAGATTCGAGTGCCCACTTGATAGCCAGGCACTCCCTCTCCACTATACTATACCTGGACTCGGCGGGACTGAGCTTACGGCTCAGGAAGACAACGGGATGTTCTTCCCCGTTGACCTCCTGCGACAGTACCGCACCGAGGCCTACCTCCGAGGCGTCGGTCTGTACGACAAACTCCTTGTTGAAGTCGGGTGTCACCAAAACCGGGGACCCACACAGGGCCGACTTCAACGCGGAGAAAGCCTCCTCCGCCTTCTCACTCCAGCTAACCCTCCCAGACTTTCGCCCCTTCAACAGGTCTGTCAATGGCGCTGCTATTGTGGCAAAGTGGGGCACAAACCTCATGTAGTAACCTACAATCCCCAGGAACGACTTTACCTGCCTGGTGGTGACCGGTCGGGGCCAGTTACGAATGGCCTCTACCTTAGTTACCTGAGGTTTGATGACTCCCCGCCCAATTACATATCCCAGATATTTTGTCTCCTCTAACCCTATGGAGCACTTCTTTGGGTTAGCGGTCAGTCCGGCTTTCCTCAGGGCATCCACTACCGCCTGCACCTTGGGTAAATGGCTTTCCCAGTCGGTGCTGTGGATGACTACATCATCCAAGTAGGCCGAGGCGTACCGACGATGTGGTCGCAGCACTATGTCCATTAACCTTTGGAAAGTGGCGGGGCGCCATGCAGGCCAAAGGGTAACACCTTGTAGTGATACAGGCCCTGCGGGGTAACAAATGCGGTTTTTCCTTAGCCGACTCCGTTAAGGGTACCTGCCAGTACCCTTTAGTGAGGTCCAGCACAGAAAAATAACGGGCTTGTCCTAAACTTTCAACCAGCTCGTCTACTCGGGGCATGGGATACGCGTCAAACTTGGATACTTCATTTAACTTGCGAAAGTCGTTGCAGAACCGCAACGTCCCATCCGGCTTGGGTATTAGGACTATGGGACTGGCCCACTCACTTTTCGACTCCTCAATGACCTCGAGCTTCAACATTAACTGTACTTCCTCCGCGATGGCCCGTCGCCGAGCCTCGGGTACCCGGTATGGTTTTAACCGGATCTTGGCCTGAGGCTCAGTGACGATGTCATGTTGGATGAGAGACGTGCGGCCAGGGAGGTCCGAGAACACATCCGTGTTCCGACTGATGAACTCCCTGACTTCCTGAACTTGTTTGGAAGACAGGCTGTCTGCAATTTTACCGTGGTTACTGCTTCACAGGCCTCGAACTGTGGGGCTGGACCCTTTCACCTAGAAGCCCTGGCCGGGGGCTGTGGTCGTCGGCTGTGTCCCTATCTTTCCACGGCTTAAGTAAATTCACGTGGTACACCTGCTCCGGCTTGCGCCGCCCTGGCTGGTGTACTTTGTAATTTACTTCCCCTACCTTCTCGATCACCTCATAGGGGCCCTGCCACCTAGCTAGGAATTTGCTGTCAAGGGTGGGTACCAGAACCAAAACCCGATCTCCCGGATTGAAGTCCCGCACCCGAGCCTGACGATTGTACACCCTACTCTGGGCTTGTTGCGCTGCCTCCATATGCTCCCGGACCAAGGGCAACACCCTTTCCATCCGGTCCTGCATTTGGGCGACATACTCAATGACACTTTTGTGGGGGACAGGCTGTTGTTCCCACGCTTCCTTGGCGATATCCAACAGGCCCCGAGGGTGTCTGCCATAAAGCAGTTCGAAGGGCGAGAACCCAGTAGAGGCCTGGGGCACCTCTCGCACTGCGAACATGAGATAGGGCAGAAGCAGATCCCAGTCCTTCCCATCTCTAGACACCACCCTCTTTAACATATTTTTTAGAGTTTGGTTAAACCTCTCCACAAGACCGTCTGTTTGCGGATGGTAAACGGACGTCCGTAACTGCTTTATACGCAACAATTTACACAGTTCCCTCATTACTTTGGACATAAAAGGGGTCCCTTGGTCTGTCAGAACCTCTTTTGGCAGGCCCACACGGGAAAACATCTCCATTAACTCTTTGGCAATGAGCTTAGCTGAGGTATGTCGCAGAGGCACCGCCTCCGGATACCGAGTGGCATAGTCGAGAACTACCAGAATGTGTTGGTGGCCCCTGGCAGACTTTGGTACAGGCCCACTAAATCCATCGCGATTCGCTCAAACGGTACTTCAATAATTGGCAGAGGTACCAGGGGACTACGGAAATGTGGCTGGGGGCTAGTTATCTGACAGGTCGGACAGGACTTACAATAATTCTCTACCTCCTTGAACACACTGGGCCAATAAAATCGCTGCAGTATGCGGTCCTGGGTTTTCTGCCACCCCAGGTGTCCCCAAGAACATGTTGGTGGGCAAGCTCCATGACAAGCTTGCGATACGCTGTGGGCACCACCAACTGTTCAACAGGTTCGCCTCGGATTTGGTTCACCCGATACAACATATCCTGCAGAACAATAAACCGTGGGAACATTAATTCAGCCCCTGGTTTCTGGGGTTTCCCATCAATTTCCAGCACATTCTCCCAGGCCCTGGTTAGGGTTTGGTCCCGGTGTTGTGCGGTCCCAAAATTTTCCCCGGAGACATTGAGGTCTGCCAACTCAGGTCCCGGTGGCAAGTCCTCCGTGTCTCCCACCATTACACTCAGTGGGGTTGTCTCCCCCTCTACCGCTGGAGCAGTGGTCACCCCTACCGCCGGCCCTTCAGACTCGGGCTCCCAGGGTTCTGGCCTTCCAGCGGTATCAGGCCACTCTACTAGGGTCACCCCTGTCTCGGGTCCCTCAGATACCTTTATTGCCGGCCACAGCGCCGGAAAACCGGGAAGTCCCTCCCAAGTATTAGTTCGTGTGGGAGTTTAGTAGCGACAGCCACCTCGTGGGTCCACCTACCAGCCGCTGTGGACAAAGTCACTAGTGCAGTGGGATAGTCTTTCAGGTCTCCGTGGATGCACAGGACCCCGACTTTACGGCCAGTATACTCCGCAGGCCGTACAAGTGCAGCCCTTACCAGGGAGACTAAACTCCCGGAGTCCAGCAGAGCCACCGCCAGAGAGTCTCCCACCTCTACCTGACACAGGTGGTTATGGTCCTGCACCTCACGGGTGCCAGTTGCGCACAGCTTCCGTGCATACAGGGAGTGACGACCCCCGTAGTTCATATCCATCGGCTCATCCCGATGCGGACAGTCGGCCCTGATGTGGCCTGGCTCCTGACACCTCCAGCATACCACGGGAGGCGGACTCGCAGGGGGTATATTCCGGGCAGGCCGCTCTGTCGCCGGACGTCGGAACTGGGGCAGAGGCCTCCGGGTTTGACTGACCCCTTCCCGCAAGAGTCCCCTGCAGGTTTCTGGTGGCCTCGTAGCGCTCCACCAGGTCGACCATCTCCAGGGCATTGGTGGGCGATACCTGGCCGATCCAGTGCTGGAGGGGATAAGGCAGGGCCCTCCAAAAGATGTCCGCCAACAGTCGATCCAGCATGGCAGTGGGACTTAGTAGATCGGGCTGCAGCCACTTTTGCAGCCTGTGCAGCAGATCGTAGAACTGCGGCCTAGCGGGTTCAGTCGTTTTAAAGTCCCACTGGTGGACTCTTTGGGCGCGGACCAGCACGTTCACGCCCAGTCTGGCTAGGACCTCTCCTTTCACAGTGTCATAATCTGCCGCTTGGTCATCCGACAAGTCGAAAAACACCTGCTGGGGTCCGGAAGCCAGGAACGGAGCGACCACCTCAGCCCACTGGTCACGGGGTAACTTTTCCCTCACGGCGACCTTCTCAAAAACCGCCAGGTACGTCTCAACGTCGTCTGCGGGGGTCATTTTTGGGATCGCCGCACGGACCGCTTCCGGGCATCTTGGACGTGGTGGGACGCTCCTGCCGCCTGTAACGCCATCACATGTTGTAGCAGTAGTTGGTTGGTCTCCCGCTGCTGCACGTTAGCCTCTATGAGAGCCTTCACAGCAGCCTCCATGTTGCCAGAAACTCCTGCTTGCAGCTTTGCTGGCTTAATATATTCCATACACTTTAGAAAAACAAAACTTCGGCGTTCACGCCAGCCTCACTGCGCATGCCCGCATCCGACACCAAATGTGGGGAGTCGCTCTGGTAGTCAGCGGTGCGGGTGCAGTTTAGAGGCAAAACCAGGAGTCCAGATTGTGCAACAAACAGTGTTTTATTCACACTTGCACACAAAATGAAAAACAGTCTCTTGGTGACAGTTCACACACAACGGAAATAACGTAGCCAAACAAAAACAGTCCAACACAGGTTCAGTCACCTGGGAGGTGTAGGTGCAGGTTCGCACCACGCTGTCGGCCCAGCCGCAGGAGAATCCAGCTTCAGGTAGCCAGGAACACAACACCTCCTTGCTGAGCGCTTTCCTCCAGGACAGAGAACTCCCAGCCCTGTTAGCAGCTCCAGGATAATCACACTCCCAGCTGGTGGTGCTGGCTGAGTTTATAAACCCAGCCCAAAACTCGGACTGGACCGTGGGGAGCAGCCACCCACCCTACTCTTTAGCTGCTCCCAGTAAGAGCCGGCCCGGATCGGCTTTGCAGCCATGCTATTTAACAAAGTCAAACAGCACTAGCTGCTGCAGACAAAAACCCGGCTCTCACCTCACCGAGGCCAGCAACCTCGGTGACACGTACCTGCCATCACATATGACACCTTGCACCTTACCACAATATATAAATGAGTTTGAATGGGTCGCACAGCTGACACAAAGTGTCTTAGTATACGGAGTGCCAGTGGACTCAGGAACCGCCCTCCACAACCATATAAATAGAAAGAAAAAAAAATAATAATTTAAAAAAAATAATTAAAAAAAATAATTTCCACGGCACATAATGCACATTTTTCTTCACTGCTGTAGGTCAGCTTTAACCCTTTCACTACCTGAGGTTTTTTTCATTTTTGGGTCTTCATTTTTTTCTGTGTGTGTGTGTGTATATATGTATATATACAGGGACGTGCACAGACATTTTGAAGGGCAGGGGCTTAAATTAAAAAAAAAGGGCACTTGTCACATGACGTAGCAGACATGCGTCACGCACGTCCAGCCCCTGCGCTAGCCTTAAAGGACCCTGTCCCTCTAACCCTGCACTGCTGAGTGGGAGGACTGTTGAATAAATTGTATCGGTGAATAAATTGCTCTGCCGCCAGCGGGATGGACCACACACCGCTTACATCCAGGGACATCTCCTGTCATGTAGATCTTCACATTCCTCTTCTCCTTCGTCTGACCCAAACCGCCATGGCAAATTCTTTCAGTCACATCTCGCCTCTACAGAGTTTGTAATACAGACACAGTCAGATTTCTCAATGTTTCCATCACCCTCCCCATCCTGGTGTGCCGACAATGTCATCCTGCTGCCACTCCCAATACTGTGCCCGTGGTGCTCCCCCATGTCCCAGGTACTATACTGCTGAAAAAATAGTGAACCTAATAGACATAACGGGGTCATTTATCAAACTGGTGTAAAAGAGAAGTGGATTTCCAAAAGAGCTGTCAAATATGAATGGTGAAATCTGATTGGCTGCTACGGGCGACTAAGCCAGTTCTACTTTACACTAGTTTGATAAATTACCCCAAATATCCCTGTGTCCACAGCAGCTATAATGTCTCCAAGAGTGTCCCAGTAATAACACCCTATATTGTGCTACAGATAGTATTCCCTGTATAGTGTCCACATAAATAATTGAATTGCCCCTACAGTGCCTCCCCTATAGCAACACCCCCATATAGTAATTTCCCCCACACTGCCCCCACATAGTAATCAGCCCATAGTAATTTCCCCCACGTAGTAATTGGTCCCCAAACTGCACCACACAGTAATTTGTCCCCACACTGCCCCACACAGTAATTTGTCCCCACACAGCCCCTACACAGTAATTGCTCCCACACAGTAATTTCCCCTACACTGCCGCCACAAAGTAATTTCCCCCACACAGTAATTTGTCCCCACACTGCCCCACATAGTAATTTGTCCCCACACTGCCCCCACACAGTAATTGCTCCCACACAGTAATTTCCCCCACACTGCCGCCACAAAGTAATTTCCCCCACACAGTAATTTGTCCCCACACTGCCCCACATAGTAATTTGTCCCCACACTGCCCCACATAGTAATTTGTCCCCACACTGCCCCACATAGTAATTTGTCCCCACACTGCCCCCACACAGTAATTTGTCCCCACACTGCCCCCACATAGTAATTTGTCCCCACACTGCCCCCACACAGTAATTGCTCCCACACAGTAATTTCCCCCACACTGCCGCCACAAAGTAATTTCCCCCACACAGTAATTTGTCCCCACACTGCCCCACATAGTAATTTGTCCCCACACTGCCCCACATAGTAATTTGTCCCCACACTGCCCCACATAGTAATTTGTCCCCACACTGCCCCCACACAGTAATTTGTCCCCACACTGCCCCCACACAGTAATTTGTCCCCACACTGCCCCCACACAGTAATTTGTCCCCACACTGCCCCACATAGTAATTTTTCTCCACACTGCCCCACACAGTGATTTGTCCCCACCCTGCCCAAACAGTAATTTCCCCCACATTGCCACCACAAAGTAATTTGCCCCCACATAGTAAATTTGCCCCACACTGCCCCCACATAGTAATTGCTCCCACACAGTAATTTGTCCCCACACTGCCCCACAGTAATTTGTCCCCACACTGCCCCACACAGTAATTGCCCCCACACTGCCCCACATAGTGATTTGTCCCCACCCTGCCCAAACAGTAATTTCCCCACATTGCCACCACAAAGTAATTTGCCCCCACATAGTAAATTTGCCCCACACTGCCCCCACATAGTAATTTGCCCCAAACTGACTGCCCCCACATAGTAATTTGCCCCACATAGTGATTTTCCCCACACATTTCTGGGCCTAGCACTGGCAGCACATTTTGAATTCCCTTCCCCGCCTTTTTACATTTCTCCCCGACCAGGCAACCCCCTCCATGGTGGCACAGTGACAGACTGACAGTGGACAGCCCCACACAAGCTGACTCACCGGTGATGAGCAGGTTGCAGGCAGTTACAGTCTCTGAACTTCTGAAGTCAGCTCAGCTACGGATTCCCGCGCGGCGCCCCCACGTGACTACTGAGGCACTTGACTGCAGCGCTGAACAGTGCTGCGTGGATGCGCCGCACGGTCCTGGCCTGGCACACGCGGGCTGGGCGGGTGCCCGCCGCCCGGCACTTGTGCACATAGAAAAAAAAAAAAGGCAGCTGCTTGTTCTGCCTAGCACCGCCGACCCAGAAAAAAAAAAAAGGGAATTAAAGGGGCAGAGGCAGAAAGGGGCAGGGGCTCAAGCCCCCTTTGAGCCCTATGTGTGCACGTCCCTGTATATATATATATATGTGTGTGTGTGTGTGAACCTTAACTTTTTTATATTTCCGGTCACATAGCCTTATGAGGGCTTATTTTTTGCAAGACAAGTTGTAATTTCTAATGCCACCATTAATTATGGCATAACATGTAGTGAGAAGCGGTAAAAAAATTCCAAATAGGGTGGAATTGGAAAAAAACGCTATTCCTCCACCGTTTTACAGGTTTTGTTCCCATTGTGTTTACGGAAAAACTGACCCATGTCCTTCATTCTCTGGGTCAGTACGACGATACCCCATATGTATAGGTTTTTTATGTCTAAATAGTGTAAAATTTAATTTAAACTTTGCACAAATCTTTTTTTTCTTTACATCACCATATTCCGACCCCATAACTTTTTTATACTTCTGTCTACTGAGCTGCTTGGGGGCTCATTTTTTGCAGAACAATCTGTAGTTTTTATTGATACCATTTTGGAGTGTACATTACATTTTGATCACATTTTATTACTTTTTTTTTGGATAAGAGAAGCAATGAAAAATTTGCAAATCGCCCATTTTGACCCTTTTTTCCATTATGCCATTTGCCGCACATGTAGGCCAAAAGCCGATCTCTTTTTCCAACAAAGCCGCACTCCTTTCTGAGAAGCCATGTCTCCTTGTCAGACAAGGCGTAAAAGGTAAGATCTACAGGACCTGTGATGACGTCACATCACCGTGGTAAGATGGACCATGTGATTGGACCATGTGATGTGACGTCATCACAGGTCCTTTAGTTGTTAGCTGATGCAGGGAAAGAGAGGACAGATCGCAACTACGAGATCAAGTGGCTAAGGTAAGTTAACTTTTATCATTTTTAACCCCTTCCACTTCATTTTACAATGCATTCTTTATTAAGAATGCTATTATTTCCCCTTATAACCATGTTATAAGGGAAAATAATCAATTCTCCAGAAGACCCGAAACCGGACTTCAGTGATGAAGTCCGGCTTCGGGTCTGGGTACCAAACATGGCGATTTTTCTCACGCGTGTGCAAAACGCATTACAAACGTTTGCACCCGCGCAGAAAAATCGCGAATATTCCCTCAACGCACCCGCCTCTTATCCGGGCGTCAAACATGACGCCCGTGTGAAAGAGGCCTAAATGAGGGTGTAGCATAAGTCAGCTGTTTCCATAATGCTGGCCGCCTCTTCATTCTGCTTCCGCAGGTGAGACGTGGGTCGGAGGACTCCAGATTGCTGCTGGGTATAAGCAAGAAGCCAGGGCATGAAGAGCTGATGTCCGTGACAGTAAAGACTGAATTATTATAAAGTCTAACAAACTATCAGCAACAAAAAGATTACAAAAAAAAAGATATTGCTGTTATTAGGTTGGCCACTAGATGGCAGACTTCTACTGTTACCTGCACAGGAGTTCTTGACTAGTGATGAGCGGCAGGGGCAATATTCGAATTCGCGATATTTCGCGAATATTGGGGCGAATATTCAAAATATTTTTGAAAATTCGCGAATTCGTAATCTCCAGTCATTATTTTCTTGATTGCAAAAATTCGCATATAAAAATTAGCATAAAATTCGAAAAAAATGGTATTTATAAGATACGTCATGACGTATCTTTTAAATACCAGTTTATGCAAATTGTTATGCAAATTTTGTGCAAATTTTTATATGCGAATTTTCGCAATCAAGAAAATAATGACTGGAGATTACGAATTCGCAAATTTTCAAAAATTTGCATAAACTGGTATTTACAAAAAAACTATATTCCCGATTGCGAATATATTTCGCGATATTCTAAATATTCGCGAATTCTGGAAGTGCCGATATTCGCAATTAAAATTCGCAATTTGAAAATTCGTGAGCAACACTATTCTTGACTATCAGCATGAGCCAAAGCTAAGTAGATGGGTGTGATCCTGATCCTCAGCACATACTTACCTCTTAGGTGAGTGATATTAGCAGCAAAGATCATGGACAGTTCAGATTCTGATGGTCCACACCCTCCATCCATATGGAACATGTGCACTGCTTTGGGGCCTAGGGGTGATGGGGTGTGGACTCCTACTTCTGCTTCCTGACATGAAGCCACAGCATTTTTCTGTAGCCTACCTCTAGGGGGAGCTCAGGGCAAAGGGATTTCACAGCTGCCATTGAGTTCAATGGTAACTGTATAAATTCCTATGCACTGAGCTCCCCCTAGTGGTGGCTGTAGGCAGACGGTTTTATAATAAACTATATGAAGTGAAGCAGGAAACATGATGCTGTACGGAGGGAGATTTATCAATCTTTTGGGGGTAAATACATTGAGAAATATGGTGCTCAGAATCTGCCATGTTTATGAAGAACCTGTAGAGTGGGTAAATTAGCTAAAAAATAATGCACGTAATTAAAATAAACATTTTAAATTCATCAGAATTTCGTAGGAGACTTACTATTGGTTCTATGAGATCTGTGTACGCCACTCATTCAGTTCATTTAATGTGAATATTTTGTTATTTCTTAGTCTACCCCCATATTATTATTATTTTTTTGGTGGGGGGGGAACCAACTTATTTTGTATGGTTCATCTAATTAAAGGGGTTCTCCCATGACTTATGTAAACAATGACATTCATACATCATATAGCACATGACAACTTGTTTCTAACACAGCTAGAACCAGCCCTGTACCTCACATGGATCCAGAGATCTCCACACTCATTGCTCTGCTAGATTTATATCAAGCTGGCAGCTCAAGGGGCGTGTCCATTCGGCTGCAGCTAAAGGGCGTGTCCATGGTCTCCCTATCACAGCTCAGGAGGCAGCTGAGGATGAAACTGAGCATGTGCGGCCACCTCAGTGAGCAGGACAATGAAATAAGAAAAGAACAAACAGCAGGTGGCGCAATACAGATACATTTTGTTGAATAACTCAGTGGCTTTGCTGAATTTTTTATTACATGCAATTACAGAAGTAATCAGATCCAGGAGCTGGTTTGAAAAATGTTGAATATTTTTTTGTGGGACAACCCCTTTAACCCCTTAAGGACCCATGACGTATGGGTACGTCATGGGTCCGGTCCCTAAGGATGGCGCCTGCTCCTGCCCGCTGCGGGCGCCATCGCTGCGGGGGTCCGGCTGTTTCCTGTAGCTGACCCACGCGGCTAATGATCGCGGTCGGCAGCGATGACGATCGCAATAATTTAACCCCGCAGATGCCATGGTCAATCCTGACCACGGCATCTGTGCGCGCTAAAACCGGAATTAAACGTTTCGACAGCGCTCTGGCTCCCCCTAGTGGTGATCGGGGGAATCGCAGTGCTGGATGTAATAGCCTCGAACTCAAAGAATTAGTCGAGGCTACTACTTACTATTTCCTATGAGGCCCTTGTTAGCAATAGGTCTTCATAGGAAAGTAGTAAAATCCTCATAAACTCCAATACAAGTGTATTGGAGTTTATGATAGAAGCAATCAGATGACTGATTTATATAGGTCCCTATAAAAGTGTCAAAGAAAAAATAAATAAATAAATTAAAATTAAAATCACCCCCCTTTCCCCAAAATTAAAATAAAAAAATAAAAAAAAAAACACATCATGGGTGCCGCAATGTGCGAAAACGCCCGTAGTATAAAAATATAAAAATATATTCCCCATACGGAAAGCAGAAAAACTGAAAAAAGCACCCAAATGGCCGATTCTCCGTCTTTGGACGCTTCATTTTCTAAAAAAAATTAAATAAAAAGTGATCAAAAAGCCCTACACACCCCATAATGGTATCAACTAGTTCAGATCGCCCCGCAAAAAATAAGCCCCCATACAACGCCATACACTTAATTACAAAAAAGTTATAGGGGTCAAAATATGGTGACAAAAAAACTAAAAATTCCCAATTTTGAATTTTTTTTCACTATCAAAACGCAAGAAAAACTATACATATTGGGTATCACCGGATTCGTACTGACCTGTAGAGTAAAACTAAATGGTCAGTTTTATCGCACATCAAACGTCGTCATTTTAAAACTCGGAAAACTGTGGTGGAATTGCATTTTTTTCGCAATTTCACCCCATTTGGAATTTTTTTCCCGTTTCCCACTACATCGTATGCAATATTAAATATTGTGAACGAAAAAATAAAAAAGTTATGGCTCTCGGAAGGCATGGAGCGCAAAACGAAAACGCAAAAATAAAAAAACCCTGAGTCCTTAAGGGGTTAAGGGAATTGCACGCCACCTGTGGAAAACTAAGTGACCAGTTGTAGGTTGGGGAAAGCGGTTTCACGTAACAATTAGAAGGGTAAGCCAGAACCGCCGCATATGGTGTCTCGTGCAAGGATCCGGTCCAGTCCGTACAGATCCAGAAGGGCAGTAAGAGATGTCCAGCACCGAGATAAATAAAAATCTTCAGTCTTTATTTAATAAATTAAAGGAATGCAGTTTCTTCACATAGATGGTGGTAACGTTCCCAACGCGTTTCAATCTATAAGATCTTAATCATGGTGCGGGGTAAATGCAAGTATGTTGCTCCTATATACCTGGGTACCAGGTGAGGATCTTCATTACCGCGCAGGCGGTGATAATGTCGGCCACGCCTTGCATTTAACCCTTTACTGCTTACTTAGACTTATAAAAACGCAATGAAATAAAACACATGTAAATAAATAACAGAACAAATCCTCCCATCCCCCAATCCCATGTAATTCTTGTTGTAATAAAGTAGAAATAATTATAACCTCAGTATGAGAGGGGAATAAACCCCCACATGGAGGGGTAGCACATGAGCTGACATCACCATTCCTATACATCCTGATTGGAATCCCCATGCCATCCTTGGATGCTGTTCACACTAGTGATGGTTAGAAGTCAGTAATTACACCATGCCCCATGCATGCTGCAACAAAAACTCCATAATTATCCTTGGGTGTTGTTCACACTAGCAATGGTCGAAGGTCAGTGATTGCAGCATGCCCCATACATGCGTACAGCAAAATACATGGGGCATGGGGTAATTACTGACTTCTAAACATCACTAGTGTGAACAGCATCCAAGGATAGCATGGGGATTCCAATCAGGATGTATAGGAATGGTGATGTCAGCTCATGTGCTACCCCTCCATGTGGGGGTTTATTCCCCTCTCATACTGAGGTTATAATTATTTCTACTTTATTACAACAAGAATTACATGGGATTGGGGGATGGGAGGATTTGTTCTGTTATTTATCTACATGTATTGTATTTCATTGTGTTTTTATAAGTCTAAGTGCAGTGTCCCACTCGTGATGGTGGGCACAGCAAACTGGTTTTACTATGTTTTATTGTCATATATTATGTCTGAATGTCATACTTCACCTCATGTCATATTCTCCCGTGTCACTATGTGATTCTATGTAAGATCCTTTCATTTAGGCCAATTAGATTGCACTACACTAGTCTTACCACTAGATGGGGGCAGTGTGACAGTGTATATAGAGCTTAGCTCAGGCCTAGTAGGCAGAGTAGAGAAGAGAAGTTTAGTCAGTGGGCAGTCATGTAGCTGTCTGCTAGAGAAAGGCCCTCTGCCTCTCTGCTCTCTCCCTGATGGCTCCACAGTCCAGGGTTAAAGCCTATAAGATTCAGCCTAGAGGTGAGAAATCTACTTCTATAGCTTGCCCCTCGAGGGTGACCAGTGACAAAGCTGCAAACAGCAAGTTTCAAGTGGGTTAATATATATTTACAAGTATTCAAGTCAAAGGATAGCATAACGGCCATACTCAAAGGCTTCCCAGGGACCTTTGCAGTTAGGTGTAGGACACAGCTTCCGGCATCCACACCTCCAGTGTAATTCTGAGGACTGTCAGGCCGACTGTCAGAAAAGCACTGGAAATAGAGGTTCAAGGATTCCGAAAACCACCTTTAACCCCTTAAGGACTCAGGGTTTTTTCATTTTTGCGTTTTCGTTTTGCGCTCCCTGCCTTCCGAGAGCCATAACTTTTTTATTTTTTCAATCAAATGGCTATATGAGGCCTTTTTTTTTGGCAGGACAAATTGTACTTTCCAACACCACAATTTAATATTGCATACGATGTAGTGGGAATCGGGAAAAAATATTCCAAATGGGGTGAAATTGCAAAAAAAAAGCAATACCAACACAGTTTTATGGCTTTTTAACCACTTCAGCCCCCCTAGCTTAAACACCCTTAATGACCAGGCCACTTTTTACAATTCCGCACTACACTACTTTCACCGTTTATTGCTCGGCCATACAACTTACCACCCAAATGAATTTTACCTCCTTTTCTTCTCACTAATAGAGCTTTCATTTGGTGGTATTTCATTGCTGCTGACATTTTTACTTTTTTTGCTATTAATCAAAAATTACCGAAATTTTTGCAAAAAAATGACATTTTCACTTTCTGTTGTAAATTTTTTTAAAAACTACATTTCTATATAAATTTTCTCTAAATTTATTGTTCTACATGTCTTTGATAAAAAAAGTCCAATAAGTGTATATTTATTGGTTTGGGTAAAAGTTATAGCGTTTACAAACTATGGTGCAAAAAAGTGAATTTCGGCATTTTGAAGCAGCTCTGACTTTCTGAGCGCCTGTCATGTTTCTTCAGGTGCTAGAATGCCAGGAAAGTATAAATACCCCCCAAATCACACCATTTTAGATAGAAGACACCCCAAAGTAGAAAATGACACTTTCTGAGAAAAAAAAAAAAAAAAAAGTTTCAATTTCTAATAACTTCTGGCAAAAAAATAAATAAATCTCAGACGGACTCACTATGCCCCTCAGTGAATACCTTGGGGTGTCTACTTTCCGAAATGGGGTCATTTGTGGGGTGTGTTTACTGTTCTGGCATTTTGGCGGGGCTAAATGTGAGTCGCCATGTAAAACCTAAAGGTACTCGTTGGAATTTGGGCCCTTTGCGCACCCAGGCTGCAAAAAGTGTCACTCATGTGGTATCGCCGTACTCAGGAGAAGTAGGAAATGTGTTTTGGGGTGTATTTTTACATATACCCATGTTGGGTGAGAGAAATATCTCTGTAAATTGTCAACTTTGTATAAAAAAATTAAAAGTTGTCGTTTGCAGAGATATTTCTCACACAAAGTATGGGTATATGTAAAATACACCCCAAAGCACATTGTCCTACTTCTCCTGAGTCGATACCACATGAGTGACACTTTTTGCAGCCTGAGTGCAAGGCTCTAAATCCAATGAGTACCTTTAAGATTTCACAGGGCATTTTTACGCATTTGGATTCCAGACTTCTTCTCACGCTTTAGGGGCCCTAAAATGCCAGGACAGTATAAATACCCCACATGTGACCCCATTTTGGAAGAAGACACCCCAAGGTATTCTGTGAGGGGTATGGTGAGTTCATGTAAAATTTTATTTTTGTCACAAGTTAGTGGAATATGAGACTTTGTAAAAACAATTAAAAAAAAAAAAAAATTTCCGCTGACTTGTGCCAAAAAATAAAAATTCTGTGGACTCACCATGCCCCTCACGGAATACCTTAGGGTGTCTTCTTTCCAAAATGGGGTCACATGTGGGGTATTTATACTCACCTGGCATTTTAGGGGCCCCTAAAGTGTGAGAATCCAAATGCATAAAAATGGCCTGTGAAATCCTAAAGGTACTCATTGGTTTTAGGGCCCTTGCACCCAGGCTGCAAAAAGTGTCACTCATGTGGTATCGCCGTACTCAGGAGAAGTAGGGCAATGTGTTTTGGGGTGTATTTTATATATACCCCTGCTGGGTGTGAAATATCTCTGTAAACGACAATTTTTAATTTTTTTATACAAAGTTGTCAGTTTACAGAGATATTTCTCTCACCAGCATGGGTATATGTAAAATACACCCCAAACACATGCCCTACTTCTCCTGAGTACGGCGATACCACATGAGTGACACTTTTTGCAGCCAAGATGCAAAGGGGCCCAAATTCAATGAGTACCTTTTAGGAGGGCATTTTTACGCATTTTTCTTCTCACGCTTTAGGGCCCCTAAAATGCCAGGGCAGTATAAATACCTCATGTGACCCCATTTTGGAAGAAGACACCCCAAGGTATTCCGTGAGGGGCATGGCGAGTTCATAGAAGATTTTTTGGCACAAGTTAGTGGAAATTGATTTTTATTGTTTTCTCACAAAGTCTCCTTTCCGCTAACTTTTGACAAAAAGTTGAATTTTTCATGGACTCATTATGCCCCTCAGCGAATACCTTGCGGTGTCTTCTTTCCAAAATGGGGTCACATGTGGGTATTTATACTGCCCTGGCATTTTAGGGCCCTAAAGCGTGAGAAGAAAATGCGTAAAAATGCCCTCTAAAGTTACTCATTGGATTTGGGCCCCTTGCGCATCTTGGCTGCAAAAAGTGTCACACATGTGGTATCGCCGTACTCAGGAGAAGTAGGAGCAATGTGTTTTGGGTGTATTTTTACATATACCCATGCTGGGTGAGAGAAATATCTCTGTAAATTGACAACTTTGAATAAAAAATTTAAAAGTTGTCATTTACAGAGATATTTCTCACACGCAGCATGGGTATATGTAAAAATACACCCCAAAACACATTGCCCTACTTCTCCTGAGTACGGCGATACCACATGTGTGACACTTTTGCAGCCAAGATGCGAAAGGGCCCTAAATCCAATGAGTACCTTTAGGATTTCGCAGGCATTTTTACGCATTTTGATTCTCACGCTTTAGGGCCCTAAAATGCCAGGGCAGTATAAATACCCCACATGTGACCCCATTGTGGAAGAAGACACCCCAGGTATTCCGTGAGGGCATGGCGAGTTCACAGAAAAAAATAAAATTTGGCATAAGTTAGCGGAAATTGATTTTTTATTTTTTTTTACAAAGTCTCATATTCCACTAACTTGTGACAAAAAATAAAATTTTGCATGAACTCACCATACCCCTCACGGAATACCTTGGGGTGTCTTCTTTCTAAAATGGGGTCACATGTGGGGTTTTTGTACTGCCCTGGCATTTGAGGGTCTCCGCAATCATTACACGTATGGCCAGCATTAGGAGTTTCTGCGATTCTCCGTATATTGAGCATACGGGTAATGAGATTTTTTTTTTCCGTTCAGCTTCTGCGCTGAAAAAAAAAAAAAAATGAACGGCACAGATTTTTTCTTTCGCATCGATCAATGTGGATGAAAAAATCTCTGCCAAAATCAGTGACTGCGGTGCGGTGGGCTGGGCGCTAGCTACCTAACAAGTAGCTAGCTAACTGACGGTGATAAGGGAACCTTATGCCCCATTCACACGTCCGCAATTCTGTTTGCAGAACGGAATTGCGGACCCATTCATTTCTATGGGGACAGACTTTGTCCCGCTCGGATCCGGAATTACGGATCCGCGCTTCCGGGTCTGCACTTCCGTTCCGCAAAAATATAGAACATGTCCTATTCTTGTCCGCAGTTGCGGACAAGAAAAGCATTTTCTATATAGTTCTGGCAATGTGCGGATCTGCAAAATGCGGAAAGCACATTGCCGGTGTCCGTGTTTTGAGGATCTGCGGATCGGATCTGCGGATCGGATCCGCGGATCGGATCCACGGATCGGATCCACGGATCCGTGAATCCACGGATCCGCAAAACACATATGGACACATAAAGGGGTGTGATCAATGACAGGGGGTGATCAGGGGGTCTAGATGGGGTGATCAAGGGGTTAATAGGTGGGGGGGTTAGTGTAGTGTTTGGTGCAACTTTACTGTGTTACCTGGTCCTCTGGTGGTCGATCCCAGCAAATGGGACCACCAGAGGACCAGGTAGCAGGTATACCAGACGCTGTTCACAAAACAGCGTCTGATATAGCTGTTTGATGCGATTTATATTTATATTAGTTGTAGTTCAACTCTCCAGACGCGCGCTCCTGTGAACGCGCGCGCGCCTGCGCGCGCGTTCACAGGAACTCACGGGTCTCGCGAGAGGACGCGCCGAGGCGTCCACTCAGAAGATCCCGGCCGCCCGCAGGACGCAATCCTGCGTACGGCGGTCCGGGAGTGGTTAAATTACGACGTTCGATGTGCGATAAAACTGACCATTTAGTTTTACTCTACAGTTCAGTACGAATCCGGCGATACCCAATATGTATAGTTTTTCTTGTGTTTTGATAGTGAAAAAAAATTCTAAAGTGGGAATTTTTTTTTGTCGCCAAATTTTTACCCCTATAACTTTTTTGTAATTAAGTGTATGGCGTTGTATGGGGGCTTATTTTTTGCGGGCAATCTGAACTTTTAGTTGATACCATTATGGTGTGTGTAGGACTTTTTGATCACTTTTTATAAAAAAAAATTTGAGGAAATGAAGTGTCCAAAAACGGCGAATCGGCCATTTGGGCGCTTTTTTTCCGTTTTTCTGTTTACCGTATGGGGAATATATTTTTTTATTTTTATACTACGGGCATTTTTACACATTGCGACACCCATGATCTGTATTTTTTTTATTTTTCTATTATTTTATTTTAATTTTGGGGAAAGGGGGGTGATTTGAATTTTTTTTTGTTTTTTTTTATTTCATTCTTATTTTTTTATTTTTTTATTTTTTTATTTCTTTTTTACACTTTTATATAGGTCCCATAGGGACCTATATAAATCAGTCATCTGATTGCTTCTATCATAAACTCCAATACACTTGTATTGGAGTTTATGAGGATTTTACTACTTTCCTATGAAGCTTTATTGCTAACAAGGGCTGCATAGGAAATAGTAAGTAGTAGCCTCGACTAATTCTTTGAGTTCGAGGCTATTACATCCAGCCCTGCGATTCCCCCGATCACCACTAGGGGGAGCCGGAGAGCTGCCGAAAGTTTTACTTTTGGTTTTAGTGCACGCAGATGCCGTGGTCAGGAATGCGGGGTTAAATGATTGCGATCGGCATCGCTGCTGACCGCGATCATTAGCTGCGGGGGTCAGCTACAGGAAACAGCTGGACCCCTGCAGCGGGCAGGAGCGGGCGCCATCTTTAGGGACCGGACCCATGATGTACCTATACGTCCTGGGTCCTTAAGGGGTTAATCAAGGACTTTTTATACTTCTAGTCTGCGGCAGTAGCTTTCATATATATAAGAGACAAAGAGCCTGCTTTCCCTGAGGACTTACAATTCCCTAACTCTGTGTGCATGAGAGACTGTATGTCATATCCGGATGTAATAGAGACTGTATTTCATATCTGGATGTAACGTCACCAGGAGCAACGTTCAGTAAAAGTCATAAGTTGGATTGCATCATCCTTGTCTCAGTTTCCAATTCCTCAATTACTACTACTATAAATGGTTGTACCACCACAAAAGGTACTGGCGTCACGACAATCAGGGACCTTGCCATAGGCACATTAATAGAGACCACCAAGGGCACCTCGGACCACCACCCGGCCTGTGTCCCTTACCAGAGAATCGTTGTGCCGTTCTCCTCATCACTTATGCAAACCTACCCAGGGACGACATAACCGTGAGTAACCAGAAGTGTGTTTTCCCTCGGACTACCACTATTCACACCGTGACCTCACATACAATTTCCCTGTCGGTCTGGCTCACTGCATAAGTAAAGGGTTAAATGCAAGGAGTGGCCGACAATATAACCGCCTGCGCGGTAATGAAAATCCTCACCTGGTACCCAGGTATATAGGAGCATCATACTTGCATTTACCCCGCACCATGATTAAGATTGTATAGATCGAAATGCGTTGGGGCCGTAACCACCATCTTTGTGAAGAAACAGTTTTCTTTTAAATTTCTGAAATAAAGACAGAAGGTTTGTATTTATCTCGGGGCTGGACATCTCTTACTGCCCTTCTGGACAGCGGTTTCATCCATCGACCTCGATAAGGATCTGAAAAAGAGAGTTCTGCAGAAAACCCGCTGCTTGTGACATGGTGACGAGCCTTGTGTTTTTATATCTGGTTTCCTCATTTTGCAATGAACTGCCAGCGTTAGCCGGTGAGCCACTGCCCTGGGTCTCAGCCACCCCTCACTTACACCGACGAGGGTGACATGAAGGGCGCAGTCCTGGTTACACCGAATATCTCCTACAGGGCGTCTATACTTTTGCAATGTATTCTTCTCAGTCCATCTGCTGCCAGGTCCCTAACCTACAGCGCTATGTGTCTATTGGTAGAGTCTTAGTCTGATGTGGCAGACAGGCCCAGGTACTGCTGCTACCCTCCCACCTCTTATAGTTACCCCCATAAGACACAGAGCCTAGCGAATAGTCCCAACGTCACCTTCATATAAGGTTCTCCTCAGGTAGACCCTCAGAGCCAATTACTATGTTACAGTACGGTGGTCATACGCCCTCTTTTTCCTGGAAATGTCCTCCTTATAGATTTTTTTCTTTACATCCTGGATTTATAAATTACCAAAAATTTCTGGGAGGGAAGAGCGGGGGCGTCGCTGGGAGGGCACTGTAAGACACTATATTCTGCTACAGTGCAAGCGCTGAAGGCCCTATGATTACATCACTATCATGTGATCAGTGCAGGAGGGGTAGAGCTCAGCAGTGAGGAGGAGAAGTTGTAAAGGACCTGTGATGATGTCACCGTCATGTGATCAGTGCAGGAGGGGGCGGAGTTCAGCAGTGGGGAGGAGAAGTGGTAAGGACCTGTGATGATGTCACCGTCATGTGATCAGTGCAGGAGGGGTAGAGCTCAGCAGTGAGGAGAAGTGGTAAGGACCTGTGATGATGTCACCATCATGTGATCAGTGCAGGAGGGGTAGAGCTCAGCAGTGGGGAGGAGAAGTGGGAAGGACCTGTGATGATGTCACCGTCATGTGATCAGTGCAGGAGGGGTCGGAGTTCAGCAGTGGGGAGGAGAAGTGGTAAGGACCTGTGATGATGTCACCGTCATGTGATCAGTGCAGGAGCAGGTGGAGTTCAGCAGTAAAGAAGTGGTGAGTCTGAGAAACCTTGGAAGTTGTAGTCCTCTCCTCCTGTACTCTCTCTGTGAATTGTCCTCTGATATCTTATAATGATGGCCTGGACATGTTGGGAGTTGTAGTCCTCTCCTCTAATACTCTCTCTCTGAATTCTCCTCTGATATGTCATAATAATGGCTGAGACATGCTGGGAGTTGTAGTACTTTCCTCTTATACTCTCTCTCTCTGAATTGTCCTCTGATACACCATAATAATAACATCCTAGACATGCTCGGATTTGTAGTCCCCCCTCTTATACTCTTTCTGAATTTATCCTATAATAACAACCTAGACATGCTGGGAGTTGTAGTCCTTTCCTCTTATACTCTCCCTGAATGTATCACATAATAACAGCCTAGACATGCTGGGAGCAAGAGGCCTCTTCTCTTATAATCCCTCTCTAAATTGTCCCCTGATATCCAATAAGGGCCTGGATATGCTGAGAGTTGTAGTCCTCTGCTCTTATGCTCCTTCTCTGAAATATCCTCTGTTATCACCTAAGAAGGCCTCGGCATGCTGGGAGTTGTAATTCTCCCCTCATATACCCCCTCCCTTCCTCTGATATCCCATGCATCCCAGGCTCCAGTCATCTTCTGCTTAGTGGCACCTTGGTGATACTGTATCTGATCTGGAGTTTGAGTCTCATACTCCAGTCACATCCAGAGCTGCATTCCGAATTCTTTTTGGCTGCCAGTTGGAATCTTGGGATGACAGCCGCATCCTCCACCAGATTGAATCCCATGAACTCAGTCGATGCATCTGAGATATGAGCCTGTGAGGTACCCAGAGGACACCGCTCTGGGTGTGACTAGAGTATAGGCCTCATGGAGGTGACACAGGACTTATTCGGAGAAATCTAACCTGGTGTAACTGTGGGTGAAAGATGCGGGGCCATAGCACACCTTGATGAGGTCTAGTACCATGCTGGGGTGGTGCAGCGCGTATAACACATTGGAGGTAAGAGCTTGAAGCCGAGCAAACCCCATAAAACATTGCAGTGATAGCCTACAGGTGAGCAGACCGTATAAAACATTGGAGGTGAGGGCCTGAAGCCTACTGAACCCCATAAAACTTTGTAGTGATGGCCTACAGGTGAGCAGACCGTATAAAACATTGGAGGTGAGGGCCTGAAGCCGAGCGAACCCATAAAACATTGCAGTGATGGCCTACAGGTGAGCAGACGGTATAAAGCATTGGAGGTGAGGGCCTGAAGCCTAGAGAACCCCATAAAACATTGCAGTCATGGTCTACAGGTGAGCAGACGGTATAAAGCATTGAAGGTGAGGGCCTGAAGCCTAGCGAACCCCATAAAACATTGTAGTGATGGCCTACAGGTAAGCAGACGGTATAAAGCAGTGATGCCCAACCTACGGCCCGCGGGCCAAATGCGGCCCGCAAAGCCGTATCATGCGGCCCGCACAGTAACGGGACATTATCAGCTCAGGGCGCGATGCGAACGGCACAGGCAGCAAAGCGACGCTGCCTGTGCCTGCAATAACCAATAGCAAAGCTCCAGACAGCAAGGAGCCTTGCTATTGGTAAGATTGGGCGGGCACTGGAGCGATAGAGCGCCCTGCTGTAGGAGAAGCCGGCGGGAGATGAGAGGAGGAGGGGCCTGCTCCTGGTGGTGTCGGGCACACTGCGCAAGCATGGCGGTGGAGGATCTGACTGAAGCCTAAAGACCAGACATCAAGGTAGACCTGCTGAAGAAGGTGACAGTGCAGTATGTGATGTATACATGTAATGTATGTAGGGCAGTGTGTGATCATCACATACAGCACTACATACATTACACACCTGTATACATCACATGCCCAATCACAGTAATAATGCCAAGATATTTGCCCTCTTCACAGCCCGTTCCCCCTCACAGTAATAATGTCCAGATATGTGCCCCCTCACAGCAATAATGCCCAGATATATACCCTCTTCACAGCCATAATGCTCACATGTGCCCCTTCACAGTAGTAGTGCCCTGATATGTGCCCTCTTCACAGTAGTTATGCCAGATATATGCCCTCTTCACAGCTGTAATGTTCACACGTGCCCCCTTACAGTAATAATGCGAAGATATATGCCCCCTTCACAGCCGTAATGCTCACACGTGCCCCCTCATAGTAGTTATGCCCTGATATGTACTCTCTTCACAGTAGTCATGGCCTGATATGTGCCCTCTTTACAGTAGTTATGCCCTGATATGTGCCCCCTCACAGTAGTTCTGCCAGATATGTGCCCTCTTCACAGTAGTAATGCTCACTTGTGCCCCCGCACAGTAGTTATGCCAGATATGTGCCCTCTTCACAGTAGTTATGCCCTGATATGTGCACTCCTCACAGTAGTTATGCCCAGATATGTGCCCCCTCACAGTAGTTATGCCCAGATATGTGCCCCCTCACAGTAGTTATGCCCTTATATGTGCCCTCTTCACAGGGGTAATGCTCACACGTGCCCCCTCACAGTAGTTATGCCCAGATATGTGCCCTCTCACAGTAGTTATGCCCAGATATGTGCCGTCTTCACAGTAGTTCTGCCAGATATGTGCCCTCTTCACAGTAGTAATGCTAACTCGTGCCCCCTCACAGTAGTTATGCCAGATATGTGCCCTCTTCACAGTAGTTATGCCGTGATATGTGCCCTCCTCACAGTAGTTATGCCCTTATATGTGCCCGCTCACAGTAGTTATGTCCAGATTTGTGCCCCCTCACAGTAGTTATGCCCTTATATTTGCCCTCTTCACAGGGGTAATGCTCACACGTGCCCCCTCACAGTAGTTATGCCATATATGTGCTCTCTTCACAGTAGTTATGCCAGATATGTGCCCTCTTCCAGTGGTAATGCTCACATGTGCCCCCTCACAGTAGTTATGCCAGATATGTGCACTCTTCACAGTAGTAATGCTCACACGTGTCCCCTTGCGGTAATAATGACCAGATATGTGCCCTCTTCACAGAAAAAAATGCCAGGATATTTGTTCCTTCACAGTAGTAATGCTCACATGTGCCCCCTCACAGCTATTGCATTTCTTTCTGGCAAAGGTACCTGGTTCCGGCCCGCGAAATTTATACCAAGTCTAGTGCGGCCCTCAGACAAAAAATGGTTGGGCACCACTGGTATAAAGCATTGGAGGTGAGGGCCTTAAGCCTAGTGAACCCCATAAAACATTGTAGTGATGGCCTACAGGTGAGCAGACCGTATAAAACATTGGAGGTGAGGGCCTGAAGCCTAGCGAACCCCATAAAAATTGCAGTGATGGGCTACAGGTGAGCAGACAGTATAAAGCATTAGAGGTGAGGGCCTGAAGCCTAGTGAACGCCATAAAACATTGCAGTGATGGTCTACAGGTGAGCAGACGGTATAAAGCATTGGTGGTGAGGGCCTAAAGCCTAAAGAACCCCATAAAACATTGCAGTGATGGGCTACAGGTGAGCAGACGCTATAAAGCATTGGTGGTGAGGGCCTAAAGAACCCCATAAAACATTGCAGTGATGGCCTACAGGTGAGCAGACGCTATAAAGCATTGGAGGTGAGGGCCTGAAGCCTAGTGAACCCCATAAAACATTGCAGTGATGGTCTACAGGTGAGCAGACGATATAAAGCATTGGAGGTGAGGGCCTGAAGCCTAGTGAACCCCATAAAACATTGCAGTGATGAGCTACAGGTGAGCAGACGCTATAAAGCATTGGTGGTGAGGGCCTAAAGCCTAAAGAACCCCATAAAACATTGCAGTGATGGCCTACAGGTGAGCAGACGCTATAAAGCATTGGAGGTGAGGGCCTGAAGCCTAGTGAACCCCATAAATCATTGCAGTGATGGCCTACAGGTGAGCAGATGGAATAATGCATTGGAGGTGAGGGCCTGAAGCCTAGTGAACCCCATAAAACATTGCAGTGATGAGCTACAGGTGAGCAGACGCTATAAAGCATTGGTGGTGAGGGCCTAAAGCCTAAAGAACCCCATAAAACATTGCAGTGATGGCCTACAGGTGAGCAGACGCTATAAAGCATTGGAGGTGAGGGCCTGAAGCCTAGTGAACCCCATAAATCATTGCAGTGATGGGCTACAGGTGAGCAGATGGAATAATGCATTGGAGGTGAGGGCCTGAAGCCTAGCGAACCCTATAAATCATTGCAGTGATGGGCTACAGGTGAGCAGACGGTATAAAGCATTGAAAGTGAGGGCCTGAAGCCTAGAGAACCCCATAAATCATTGCAGTGATGGCCTACAGGTGCGCAGACCATATAAAGCATTGGAGGTGAGGGCCTGAAGCCTACTGAACCCCATAAAACATTGTAGTGAGGGCATATATATTCTGTATTGAAGAGGAGGCGGATGAGAAAACAAGATTCAAACATATATCCTTTTTTTGCGGTGAAAAGGGTGCATCTGAATCTTGTGGATTGAGTACATTATAAAGCAGACATTTAAATAGCATTTTTGTTCCTCATTAGCTCAGCTTTCCTCTGGTGGAGTGGAGAAGTCAGCGGCAATCCAGGCCTTGTTCATTTTTATCTGAGTCAACCTGTCAGCATTGTCAGTGGACAAGCGGATACGCTTATCTGTTATAATGCCACCAGCAGCGCTCATATACCCCCTCCCTACCTCATATACCCCCTCCCTTCCTCTGATATCCCATGCATCCCAGGCTCCAGTCATCTTCTGCTTAGTGGCACCTTGGTGATACTGTATCTGATCTGGAGTTTGAGTCTCATACTCCAGTCACATCCAGAGCTGCATTCCGAATTCTTTTTGGCTGCCAGTTGGAATCTTGGGATGACAGCCGCATCCTCCACCAGATTGAATCCCATGAACTCAGTCGATGCATCTGAGATATGAGCCTGTGAGGTACCCAGAGGACACCGCTCTGGGTGTGACTAGAGTATAGGCCTCATGGAGGTGACACAGGACTTATTCGGAGAAATCTAACCTGGTGTAACTGTGGGTGAAAGATGCGGGGCCGTAGCACACCTTGATGAGGTCTAGTACCATGCTGGGGTGGTGCAGCGCGTATAACACATTGGAGGTAAGAGCTTGAAGCCGAGCAAACCCCATAAAACATTGCAGTGATAGCCTACAGGTGAGCAGACCGTATAAAACATTGGAGGTGAGGGCCTGAAGCCTACTGAACCCCATAAAACTTTGTAGTGATGGCCTACAGGTGAGCAGACCGTATAAAACATTGGAGTTGAGGGCCTGAAGCCTACTGAACCCCATAAAACTTTGTAGTGATGGCCTACAGGTGAGCAGACCGTATAAAACATTGGAGGTGAGGGCCTGAAGCCGAGCGAACCCATAAAACATTGCAGTGATGGCCTACAGGTGAGCAGACGGTATAAAGCATTGGAGGTGAGGGCCTGAAGCCTAGAGAACCCCATAAAACATTGCAGTCATGGTCTACAGCAGACGGTAAGCAGACGGTATAAAGCAGTGATGCCCAACCTACGGCCCGCGGGCCAAATGCGGCCCGCGAAGCCGTATCATGCGGCCCGCACAGTAACGGGACATTATCAGCTCAGTAGTTATGCCCTTATATGTGCCCTCTTCACAGGGGTAATGCTCACACGTGCCCCCTCACAGTAGTTATGCCCAGATATGTGCCCTCTCACAGTAGTTATGCCCAGATATGTGCCGTCTTCAGAGTAGTTCTGCCAGATATGTGCCCTCTTCACAGTAGTAATGCTAACTCGTGCCCCCTCACAGTAGTTATGCCGTGATATGTGCCCTCCTCACAGTAGTTATGCCCTTATATGTGCCCGCTCACAGTAGTTATGTCCAGATTTGTGCCCCCTCACAGTAGTTATGCCCTTATATTTGCCCTCTTCACAGGGGTAATGCTCACACGTGCCCCCTCACAGTAGTTATGCCATATATGTGCTCTCTTCACAGTAGTTATGCCAGATATGTGCCCTCTTCCAGTGGTAATGCTCACATGTGCCCCCTCACAGTAGTTATGCCAGATATGTGCACTCTTCACAGTAGTAATGCTCACACGTGTCCCCTTGCGGTAATAATGACCAGATATGTGCCCTCTTCACAGAAAAAATGCCAGGATATTTGTTCCTTCACAGTAGTAATGCTCACATGTGCCCCTCACAGCTATTGCATTTCTTTCTGGCAAAGGTACCTGGTTCCGGCCCGCGAAATTTATACCAAGTCTAGTGCGGCCCTCAGACAAAAAATGGTTGGGCACCACTGGTATAAAGCATTGGAGGTGAGGGCCTTAAGCCTAGTGAACCCCATAAAACATTGTAGTGATGGCCTACAGGTGAGCAGACCGTATAAAACATTGGAGGTGAGGGCCTAAAGCCTAGAGAACCCCATAAAACATTGCAGTGATGGGCTACAGGTGAGCAGACGGTATAAAGCATTGGAGGTGAGGGCCTGAAGCCTACTGAACCCCATAAAACATTGTAGTGATCGCCTGCAGGTGAGCAGACTGTATAAAGCATTGGAGTTGAGGGCCTGAAGCCTAGCGAACCCCATAAAAATTGCAGTGATGGGCTACAGGTGAGCAGACAGTATAAAGCATTAGAGGTGAGGGCCTGAAGCCTAGTGAACGCCATAAAACATTGCAGTGATGGTCTACAGGTGAGCAGACGGTATAAAGCATTGGTGGTGAGGGCCTAAAGCCTAAAGAACCCCATAAAACATTGCAGTGATGGTCTACAGGTGAGCAGACGGTATAAAGCATTGGTGGTGAGGGCCTAAAGCCTAAAGAACCCCATAAAACATTGCAGTGATGGGCTACAGGTGAGCAGACGCTATAAAGCATTGGTGGTGAGGGCCTAAAGAACCCCATAAAACATTGCAGTGATGGCCTACAGGTGAGCAGACGCTATAAAGCATTGGAGGTGAGGGCCTGAAGCCTAGTGAACCCCATAAATCATTGCAGTGATGGGCTACAGGTGAGCAGATGGAATAATGCATTGGAGGTGATGGCCTGAAGCCTAGCGAACCCTATAAATCATTGCAGTGATGGGCTACAGGTGAGCAGACGGTATAAAGCATTGAAAGTGAGGGCCTGAAGCCTAGAGAACCCCATAAATCATTGCAGTGATGGCCTACAGGTGCGCAGACCATATAAAGCATTGGAGGTGAGGGCCTGAAGCTGAGCGAACCCCATAAACAGTGGCGGATTAACATAGGGGCGTCCGGGTCGGCAGCCCCGGGCCCGGCATCACTGGGGGGCCCAATGCCGACCCGAGCGCCCACATACTGCGGCGGGGCACGGGAGCGTATAGTTCCCTGCCCCGCCGCCTATCACCGCCATAGGCTTCAGGCCTAGTAGGCCTGAGGCCTATGTGGTGGTAAAAGCACGGCGTGCGCGATGACATCTTCGCGCGGCGCGCGTGATGACGTCATTGTGCGCCTGTATAGTGGCGCGCGCACGCTCTGATGTACGCGCGCCTGCCACACCATTCAGCATACAGGTAAGTATTAGCTCTTTATTTTTTTGTGTGTGTGCTAACTTGGGATATTAAGGGACAGTGGGGCATGTTTCCATGGGGGCAAATTAGTTAATGGATGGCAGTTGTGGGGGCAAAATAATGGATGGCAGTTGTGGGGGCAAATTAATGAATGGCAGTTGTGGGGGCAAATTAATGGATGGCAGTTGTGGGGGAAAATTAATGAATGGCAGTTGTGGGGGCAAATTAATGAATGGCAGTTGTGGGGGCAAATTAATGAATGGCAGACGTGGGGGCAAACTAATTAATGGATGGCAGTGTGGGGGAAAATTAATGGATGGCAGTTGTGGGGGCAAATTAATGAATGGCAGTTGTGGGGGCAAATTAATGGATGGCAGTTGTGGGGGCAAACTAATTAATGGATGGCAGTGTGGGGGAAAATTAATGGATGGCAGTTGTGGGGGCAAATTAATGAATGGCAGTTGTGGGGGCAAACTAATTAATGGATGGCAGTTGTGGGGGCAAACTAATTAATGGATGGCAGTGTGGGGGAAAATTAATGGATGGCAGTTGTGGGGAAAATTAATGGATGGCAGTGTGGGGGCAAATTAATGAATGGCAGTTGTGGGGGCAAACTAATTAATGGATGGCAGTGTGGGGAAAAATAATGGATGGCCGTGTGGGGGCAAATTAATGGATGACCGTGTGGGGGCAAATTAATGGATGACCGTGTGGGGGCAAATTAATGGATGACAGTGTGGGGGCAAATTAATTATCAGATGGCAGTCTGGGGAAATTACTATATGGGGACAGTGTGGGAAATTACTATATGGGGACAGTGTGGGGAGATTACTATATGGGGACAGTGTGGGGAAATTACTGTATGGGGGCAGTGTGGGAAATTACTATATGGGGACAGTGTGGGAAATTACTGTATGGGGGCAGTGTGGGAACTGTATGGGGCAGTGTGGGGAAATTACTATATGGGGACAGTGTGGGAAATTACTGTATGGGGGCAGTGTGGGGAAATTACTGTATGGGGCAGTGTGAGGAAATTACTATATGGGGGCAGTGTGGGGAAATTACTGTATGGGGGCAGTGTGAAGGGAAAATACTATATGGGGGTAGTGTGGGGTATTGGGGACACTATACAGGGATTATTACCTGGAGCACAATATAGGATGTTATTATTATTGGGGGCACTCTAGGGGACATTATAACTGCTGTAGACACTATAGGGATCTTTGGGGTCATTTATCAAACTATTGTAGTAGAACTGGCTTAGTTGTCCATAGCAACAGATTCCACCTTTCATTTTTGACAGCTCCTCTGGAAAATGAAAGGTGGAATCTGATTGGTTGCTATGGGCAACTAAGCCAGTTCTAATTACACCAGTTTGATAAATGACCCCAATTATGAGAAATCTAACGTGTCTGTGTAACAAACTCTGTAGGGACGAGATGCGGCGGGAGGAATTAGTCATGGCGGTCTGGGTCAAGCGGAGGAGAAGAGGAAAGAGAAGAGCTACATGACAAGAGAAGTCCCTGGATGTAAGAGGTATGTGGTGCTGTATCCTCACTGCTGTGACCTGCGTCTCATCTTCTCCTCCAAGTCTTTATCATAATCATATGTATTTTAAATTTGGCACCTCAAATTTAAATTTTTCACCTACAGTCCTATGTAACAGCCCAGATAACAGTGATAACTTTCTGTGTGCAGATAATGTACATGTTCCCTGCAGTCCTAGGTAACACCCCACATAACACAATAAGTCACTGTGTTATGTGGGGTGTTACATAGGACTGCAGGAAACATCTATGACATCTGTACTCAGAGAGTTATGAGATGGTGGGGGTCTGACTCCTGGCAGCCCCACCAATCAGCTGTTAGAGGAGACCGCGATGTTCCAGTGAGCGCCGCAGCCTCTTTGCTCCTTACCAAGCACGGCGCTGTCCATGTGATAGCACTGCGCTTGGTATTGCAGCTCAGCCCCAATCACTCAGATAGGACAGAGCTGCAGATAGGCCATGTGAACGATGAATGTGATGTCATATGGCCTAGGAAGAGACTGTGACGCTTACAAAGCACCGCAGCCTCTTTATACAGAAAAAAAAACTGAAACCTAAAATGGAGTGGGGCCCAAGGGGGGTAGACAGCCCCGGGCCTATCATGCACTTAATCCGCCCCTGCCCATAAAACATTGTAGTGAGGGCATATATATTCTGTATTGAAGAGGAGGCGGATGAGAAAACAAGATTCAAACATATATCCTTTTTTTGCGGTGAAAAGGGTGCATCTGAATCTTGTGGATTGAGTACATTATAAAGCAGACATTTAAATAGCATTTTTGTTCCTCATTAGCTCAGCTTTCCTCTGGTGGAGTGGAGAAGTCAGCGGCAATCCAGGCCTTGTTCATTTTTATCTGAGTCAACCTGTCAGCATTGTCAGTGGAGAACTGGATACGCTTATCTGTTATAATGCCACCAGCAGCGCTAAATACACGCTCAGACAATACGCTGGCGGCAGGGCAGGCCAGCACCTCCAAGGCATAGAGTGCAAGTTTGTGCCACGTGTCCAGCTTAGACACCCAGTAGTTGTAAGGCACTGAGGGATCATTTAGGACGCTGACACGGTCTGCAATGTATTCCTTCACCATCTTCCAAAACATTTACCCCCTTGTAGCACTAGGCCGCACTTCAGGGTGAGGTTTCTGGCGGGTTGTCATGAAAGTGTCCCATGCCTTGGAAAGTGTTGCCCGGCCTCTGTTGGAACTGCTGTGTGTTCCCCTCGTCTCCCTTCCTCGGTTGCCTCAGAAAGTACGGACTCTGGCGGCCGCATTGTCAGATGGAAAATTTTGGAGCAATCTGTCAACAGCACAGTTTTACTCGTCCTCCCCACCACAGGAATGAGAGATGAGAAGATATCTTTGTAGCGTGGGTCGAGAAGGGTGAACACCCAGTAATCTGTGTTACCTAAAATGTGTATAACGCGAGGGTCACGGGAAAGGCAGCCTAACATGAAATCAGCCATGTTTGCCAGAGTACCAACGTGCAAGACTTCAATGTCAACTTCAGGATGACTCTCCACACCCTCATCCTCCTCTTCTGCCCATCCATGCTGAACAGATGGAATTAAAGTTCCATGGGTACTAGCCTCTGTAGCAGAGGCAAGTGTCTCCAGCTCCTCCTCCTACTCTTCATGGCCCAATTTGCGCTGAGAAGACGAACTGGGGGAGGGAACCGCCACCAAGTTACGGCCATTGTCAGACACAACCATGCCTGTTTGTAGGTTGAGTGGCGAGAGCCACAGCTCAGTCTGGCCTCTTATCCCCTGTCACAGCTCTGCAGCGGTGTGCTGTTTGTCCTCTAAGCAGATAAAGCTTCAGCACGGCCTGTTGACGCTTACCCCCAGCAGTGCTACACTGCTTCCAGCTAGCGACTGACGGCTGACTGCTACACTGCTTCCAGCTAGCGACTGATGGCTGGCTGCTGTTGGAGGTGGAAGTGGCGGAGGAAGCGGCAGAGGAGGAGAAGTGGGGGTTGAAGCCAGTAACCTAGATGCTGGCGGAGACCCTGATGGATGTAGGGCCCGCAATCCTGCGCATGGGTAGCACCTGTGCCATCCCAGGGTACGACTCACTCCCGGCCTCCACAACATTTACCCAGTGTGAGGTCAGGGAAATGTAGCGTCCCTGGCCACCAGCACTTCCCAGTAAGTGCGTTGGTCATGGCACGGGTGATGTTCTGGGACACATGCTGGTGTAAGGCGTGCACGGCACACCGTGAAAAAAAGTGGTGGCTGGGGACCGTGTACCGAGGGACGGCCGCCGACATCAGGCTGCGGAAGGCTTCAGTGTCCACAAGCCTAAATTGCAACATTTCAAGGGCCAGTAATTTCGAAAGTTGCACATTTAGTGCTATGGCCTGTGGGTGGGTGGTTATTTGCGCTTGCGTTCAAATGCCTGTGTTATCGTCATTTGGATGCTGCGCTGGGACAGGGAAGTGGATGTTGTTGCTGACAGTTCATGCGAAGGTCCAGGTGCAGAGCGAGGGGCATCCGGGCCTACGTCTTAGACAAGGGATTGGCCAGCACGTAACACAGGGGAAGAGGAAGCAGTGGTGGGACCCACAGACCCAGAGTGTGGACCCAGGTGCAGGGCCGGCACGTTCTATAAGGGGGGAGAGAATGACAAGAGGGGGAGAGAATGACAAAGGGGGGGGAGAATGACAAGAGGGGGGAGAGAATGACAAGAAGGGGAGAGAGAATGACAAGGGGGGTAAAGAGAATGACAAGAGGGAGAGAGAGAATGACAAGAGGGAGAGAGAGAACTGGCATTAGTTAAAGAGGTTCTGCAGTTTATTTAAACTGATGATCTATCTGATCGGCTGGCGTCCAACACCTGGGACCCCCCCCCCCCCCCGATCAGCTGTTTGAGAAGGCAGCAGCGCTGGCAATAGCGCCTCGGCCTTCTCGCTGTTTACCACAGGTGCAGTGACGTCATGACTAGTATCACTGGCCTTGACGGGGTTAAGCTCTGTTCACTTGAATAAAGCTCAGCCCCACCAAGGCCAGTGATATTAGCGGTGACATCACTCCGCCTACGGTAAACAGCAAGAAGGCCGAGGCGCTACTGCCAGCGCCGCTGCCTTCTCAAACAGTTGATCGGCGGGGGTCCCGGGTTAGATCATCAGTTTAAATAAACTGCAGAACCCCTTTAATATGGCAGATCATATGGGTGGGGCATTGGGATGTCATATGGGGGGGGGGGGTGGCAAACTTTTCTTTTGCCTAGGGCGGCATAAATCCTTGCACCAGCCCTGCCCAGGCGTACTTATTAGGGTACTTGGATGCCATGTGGCGGATCATGCTGGTGGTGGTGAGATTGCTAGTGTTCACGCCCCGGCTCATTTTGGTACGGCACAGGTTGCAAACTACCACTCTTTTGTCATCTGCGCTTTCCTCAAAAAAGCACCATACTGCGGAACACCTACCCCTTGGCAAGGTAGATTTACGCATGGTGGTGCTCGGTGTAACCGTTGCTGGCCTGTTTGGTGTGGGCCGATGTCTCCCTTTTGCAACCCCACTGCCTCTTTCAGACTGTTGTGGTGCTGCGGATCCCTCGCCCTCTGTACTGCTGTCCTCGCTCGGCTTTTCACCTTCCCATGTTGGGTCAGTGACCTCATCGTCCACCACCTCCTCTTCCACTTCCTCACTCTGCTCATCCTCCTGACTTGACCTAACCACCAACTCAGTGATTGACAACTATGTCTCATCATCATCATCATCCACCTCTTGAACGAATGATTGCCGTTCACCACCGTCATCTTCTTGAGACTGTAAAGGCTCAAGTGGTTGGGAATCAGGGCACAATATCTCAGGTGCCTCTTCAAGCGTGCTTGGCGAGAGAGCCAAACCAAGTACTGGCGATGAAAAGAGGTCATGTGAATATCCGAGTGTGGGATCACTTGTTTGGCCAGACGCGACATGGTGGGAGGAAGGAGGATCAGAGTGAGGATTCAGTTGACCAGACTCTTGGCCACAGAGACTGGACTTCGTGGAAGAAAGGGTGGTGCTTAACCGACTGGAAGCATTGGGCCAGATTTATCATTACACTTCCATCTTACTCCAATTTCACATAAGTCCAAAGTCACTTTTGGCTCAGTCAGATTTATTAATGGTCCTTTAATACTGTGATAAATGTGGTTTGATGGCAGCAGTTCATCTTTCAGTAAATGGCTTTACAAAAGTCGCACATATTTACAAAAAAGTCACATGTTCTATTAAAAAGTCGCATAAGATAAGCATGGTCCTCACTGGAGTGAAATTGGGACTTTTTTGCGACTTTTGCGACTTTTTTAAAAAGTCCCAATGATAAATCTGGAGTGAAACTCATTAATATGGCTAACCACGCCTATTTTTACAAAACTGGAGTGAGTGGTGTACACATGTAAAAAAGTTGCAAAATTATGCGCAAATGAGTGTGAAAAGTCGCAAATGCCCTATTTTGGGACTTTTTGATGCCAGAATTCTGGACTGAAGGTATGATAAATCATGGCCATTATCTTTTGCAATCCAACCCACCACCTGTTCGCACTGGTCTGACTTGGACAGTGTTGTCCTGCGCCGTCCAGCTATGTTGGACATGAAGCTGGCAGCAGGCACAGTTTCATTGCGCCCAGGGCCACGGCCTCTGCTTGCCCCATCAGCATCAAGCCCAGGACCACGGCCTCTGCTTCCACCATCAGCATCACGCCCAGGGCCACGGCCTCTGCTTGCAACATCAGCATCTCGCCCAGGGCCACGGCCTCTGCTTGCACCATCAGCATCTCGCCCAGGGCCACGGCCTCTGCTTGCACCATCATCATCACGCCCAGGGCCACGGCCTCTGCTTGTACCATCAGCATCACGCCCACTTCCCCGCTAGAGACACCGTTTTCTGATGCAGGACAGTACTGGATACAGAAAAATACAGATTTTCGGCACTACACTAGGACAGGGATAATGTAATTTTTACAATACACACTGTATTGGCGTCCAGTAAGGTACTGGACACAGAAAAATACAGATTTTGGGCACTACACTAGGCCAGAGATAATGTAATTTTTAATATACACACTGTATTCGGATGTAGTTCTATATTGGATACAAATTTGTCCCAAATAAAATGGGAATCAGGGCACAATATCTCAGGTACCTCTTCAAGCGTGCTTGGCAAAAGAGCCAAACCAAGTACTAGCGATGAAAAGAGGTCATGTGAATAGCCGAGTGTGGAATCACTTGTTTAGCCAGACGCGACATGGTGGGATGAAGGAGGATCAGGGTGAGGATTCGGTTGACCAGACTCTTGGCTACAGAGACTGGACTTAGTGGAAGAGAGGGTGGTGCTTAACCGACTGGAAGCATTATCTTCTGCAATCCAACCGACCACCTGTTCGCACTGGCCCGACTTGGACAGTATTGAGATAATGTAATTTTTAATATACACACTGTATTCGGATGTAGTTCTATATTGGATACAAATTTGTCCCAAATAAAATGTATTCTCTGCAGGAATACTGTATATACGGTTGCGGCCTAAACGCAGACACAGATGTGCCCAAAACCAGTTACCTATGGCCAAAATATAAATCACTCTCTGCTGGAGCAATTAATATAACGGTTGCAGATTGAACGCACACACAGATGTGCCACAAGTTAGGTTAATTTACCAGAAAAAATAATTTCTCTGATGGTGCAGTGTGTATCTCAGTACCAAGGAACACTGTAGTGAATAAGCCCCTTTTTATAATGTCTGCCCAACAAGCTGCCTAATGATGGCGTATTGTAGATGTCACTAATCTGAAATCTTTCTGTTTTTTAGAAGTTAAAAAAGAGATTTTCAAGCCCTGGACTATCTGTCCCTTCCTGGTGATGCTTGTCCCTGATAGTGCAGAATTAAACCCCTTCTTGAAAAAAACAAAGGTGCTGCACTGCTGTCAAACACACACTGTAGTCCAGGGGTAGGCAACCTTTGGCTCCCAGCTGTTGTGAAACTACAACTCCCAGCATGCATAGTTGCTCTGCTCTTCTAAGAACTTACATAGAAATGAATGGAGCATGCTGGGAATTGTAGTTTCACAACAGCTGTGAGCCGAAGGTTGCTGATGCCTGCTCTAGTCCATAAAAGGACTGTTAGGTCTTTCAATAAGGTTTTTGGAGTAAAATCAGTAAGTTTAGAGCAAAACGCTATCTGTCCCGGCCTACTGTCTGCTCTCCCTGACGCTGAATGAGCCGAGCGCCGGACCTCAGCTCCTACATGGTATCACATGTTCGGCCAGCCAATCAGTGTAAGGCTTACATCTAACATGGCTATGGGCTTAAACTGAGGGGAATTACTTACCTGGACCTTGATTGGCTGCTTAGAAGGCGCCAAACGTGCGGGGAGGAGACTTGAGCAATGCGACAAATACATGTGATGCTCGGCCGGGTAAAGCCGAGCGCTGAGCATAGCGATGCTCGAGCCGAACCAATACTAGGCCGAGGATGCTCGCTCATCACTAATGCTTACAGCAAAATACATGGGGCATGGGGTAATTACTGACTTCTAACCATCACTAGTGTGAACAGCATCCAAGGATGGCATGGAGATTCCAATTAGGATGTATAGGAATGGTGATAGTTTTTAAACTTATGTCAGCTCATGTGCTACCCCTCCATGTGGGGGTTTATTCCCCTCTCATACTGAGGTGATAATTCTACTTTATTACAACAAGAATTTCATGGGATTGGGGGATGGGCGATTTGTTCTGTTATTTATTTACATGTGTTGTATTTCATTGCGTTTTTATAAGTCTAAGTGAGCAGTAAAGGGTTAAATGCAAGGAGTGGCCGACAATATAACCGCCTGCGCGGTAATGAAAATCCTCACCTGGTACCCAGGTATATAGGAGCATCATACTTTCATTTACCCTGCACCATGATTAAGATCGTATAGATCGAAACGCGTTGGTGGCGTAACCACCATCTATGTGAAGAAACTGTATTCCTTTAAATTTCTGAAATAAAGACAGAAGGTTTGTATTTATCTCGGGGCTGGACATCTCTTACTGCCCTTCTGGACAGCGGTTTCATCCATCGACCTCGATAAGGATCTAAAAAAGAGAGTTCTGCAGAAAACCCGCTGCTTGTGACATGGTGACGAGCCTTGTGTTTTTGATATCTGGTTTCCTCATTTTGCAATGAACTGCCAGCGTTAGCCGGTGAGCCACTGCCCTGGGTCTCAGCCACCCCTCACTTACACCGACGAGGGTGACATGAAGGGCGCAGTCCTAGTTACACCGAATATCTCCTACAGGGTGTCTATACTTTTGCAATGTATTCTTCTCAGTCCATCTGCTGCCAGGTCCCTAACCTACAGCGCTACGTGTCTATTGGTAGAGTCTTAGTCTGATGTGGCAGACAGGCCCAGGTACTGCTGCTACCCTCCCACCTCTTATAGTTACCCCCATAAGACACAGAGCCTAGCGAATAGTCCCAACGTCACCTTCATATAAGGTTCTCCTCAGGTAGACCCTCAGAGCCTGCAAGCGCTGAAGGCCCTATGATTACATCACTATCATGTGATCAGTGCAGGAGGGGTAGAGCTCAGCAGTGAGGAGAAGTGGTAAGGACCTGTGATGATGTCACTGTCATGTGATCAGTGCAGGAGGGTCGGAGTTCAGCAGTGGGGAGGAGAAGTTTTAAAGGACCTGTGATGATGTCACCGTCATGTGATCAGTGCAGGAGGGGCGGAGTTCAGCAGTGGGCAGGAGAAGTTGTAAGGACCTGTGATGATGTCACCGTCATGTGATCAGTGCAGGAGGGGGTGGAGTTCAGCAGTAAAGAAGTGGTGAGCCTGAGAAACCTTGGAAGTTGTAGTCCTCTCCTCCTGTACTCTCTCTGTGAATTGTCCTCTGATATCTTATAATGATGGCCTGGAGATTCTGCGAGTTGTAGTCCTCTCCTCTAATACTCTCTCTCTCTGAATTCTCCTCTAATTTGTCATAATAATGGCTGAGACATGCTGGGAGTTGTAGTACTTTCCTCTTATAATCCCTCTCTGAATTGTCCCCTGATATCCAATAAGGGCATGGACATGCTGGGAGTTGTAGTCCTCTGCTCTTATGCTCCTCTGAAATATCCTCTGTTTTCACCTAAGAAGGCCTGGGCATGCTGGGAGTTGTAATTCTCCCCTCATATACCCCCTCCCTTCCTCTGATATCCCATGCATCCCAGGCTCCGGTCATCTTCTGCTCAGTGGCACCTTGGTAATACTGTACCTGATCTGGAGTTTGAGTCTCATACTCCAGTCACATCCAAAGCTGCATTCCAAATTCTTTTTGGCTACCAGTTGAAATCCGCCCAGAGATATGAGCCCGTGAGGTATCCAGAGGACGCCGCTCTGGATGTGACTAGAGTATTGGCCTCATGGAGGTGACACAGGACTTGTTCGGAGAAATCTAAACTAGTGTCACTGTGGGTGAGAGATGCGGGCCGTAGCACGCCTTGATGTGGTCTGGTACCATGCTGGGGTGGTGCAGCGCGTTTCAGCTCGTCTTTGTTCTGTGCAGGGAGCTCAAGTAACAGGAAGCCTCTGAGGTTCCAGAAAGTTCAGTTTATGTAAAGCCTTCTCCCCTGAACCGTCACCTTGTGTGAAGTCATTTATTACTCTCTTCAGCCAATTCTGAGCTCTCGTGGCCTCCTATGTGTATAACAGCCACCGTAGTGCACATATAGTGCCATATCGTGCCAAGATAAGCCTCAGATAAGTGCTGGTTGTAGATGGTAAGACTGGGTCCAGGAGGGTTGGTGTCAGCACCATGGCTTTTATGTCACCCATCCGTCAGATGTCACTGATGACCCCCACGATGTGCCTTCAGAGGCGCCCACCTTCACGTTTCAGTGCAACCCATTAAAGGGGTTTTGCCGTGATCGATGTAAAATACAAAAATCAGACATCATATAGTGTATGATAATCTCTTTCTAACAAAGCTAGAACCAGCCCTGTACCTCACATGGATCCAGAGATCTCCACATTCATTGCTCTGCTAGATTTAGTTCAAGCTGGCAGCTCAAGGGGTGTGTCCTTTCTGCTGCAGCTCAGGGGGGCGTGTCCATGCTCTCCCAATGTCATGGTGGGGAGTGGGAGAAACTCCCCGCGGTAGAATGTCTGGGAAACAGGAATGTCACTAGGCCAAGAAGCCAGGATAGGGAAGATGAAAACCTCCTATGCATCCCTCATCCTCGCCCTGAGCTCCGGACTGTATGAGCCGCCCTCGATGGTAGGGGGCTCCTACCCATGAATCTGGGCCCTGCAGACCCTATTAGTCCCTGAAATATGGTCAGGAATGAGGGGTGACCGGTTAATCCAAACCACAGATGAACCAGAGTCTTTAGAAACAAATACGGGAAAGATAAGCCAAGTGGAATGGCGGGTAAGAATCCAGTAGTGGGGATAACCACTGAACCAAGAACCCCGAAAAGCATGGTAACTTACCTACCGCAGCTGCTGGACGGAACAACAGAAGACCACACCAAGGTGAACTGGAACCCATGCAAACGTACTGACATCTGAACACAATGCCGGACTCGTACTGTACGTACGTACTGACACGCATAGGAACCAGCACTCCAGCAACTGCTCACTGACTTGACTTCTGGTTCACCCCTCCGGGAAACCATTGAGCCCACTTCCGCAGGCACAACACACCGGGAAACACCTTGCATTCAAGCCGGACATAACACACCAACTGACCAGACAAGAAACAACAACAAGACATACACCACATCCTGAACATAAACCCAATCCAAACATCAACATATGTAAGGTAGGGGAACATGGAAGATACATAAGGAAGACATCGCAGGAGACATCGCAGGAGACGTCGCTGTCCCACTAAGTGACCCTAGAGCTCTAGCACCAACCACAGCTGAAGTACAACTGACTCCAGCCAGGGAGCCATAGGTAATAAAACCCTAGTGGCCACACTCAGCCAGGAAGTTAACCCCTCAAGCACCAGACAGGGGAAGAACCAGGAGAAGGGGAGAAAAGCACAAACAAGCCACAAACCACACAGTGCCCCTGGAAACCGGCATGCATGGCAAACGTGTCACGCGCACAACAGCCAGGCCGTGACACCCAATCACAGATCAGGAGGCAGTTGAAGGATGAAACTGAGCATGTGCGGCCATCTCAGTGAGCCGAACAAAGAAATAAGGAAAAGAAAAACAGCAGATAACGCTATACAGATACATTTTATTGGATAACTCAGTGGCTATGCTAAATTTTAAATTGGTATTCCGATCCAGGAGCTGGTTTGAAAACTGTAGAATATTTTTCATGGGCGAACCCTTTTAAAGACTCTAGTCAAAATCCTCGACAGGCCGCAGTTCACCTCACAACCACTGGGTGGCAGCACGTAGACACCTGCAGCATAAACAACTCCTGGCAGAGTATCATGAAATCGTGTTTTTTTTTTTTTTTTTTAAAGTTGTTCATCCCTCAGCACACGTCTTGGGATATGTCAAAGGAAAGGTATGGAAGTACACATCTAATAATGTAACTGCCGTATGGGTGCCCGGACACCTTCAATAGCCGACTGCCGATCGCAGATTCCCCCCATACACACATAGGGGCTTGGTTTGGATGTATGTGTTTTAAATGGGGGGAAAGGAGAAAATTACTGCAGACACCTCCAAAAAAAATCACTTCCCCCGATCCTTCTCTCATCAGGAGCTTGACGGCTGGTCCTGCTAAAATGCCCCCTATGGATATGTCCTCCATGTCTTGGTTCCACATCATGTCTTTAGGGGGTCCGTTTTACCAGATGGCACCATCTGTGATCATATCCTTGAGGTCCTTGGCTGAGGAGCTTCTGTAGTCACCACCTTCAAGTCCCCGACACATCCTGAGTCTGCTGGTATCTCATGGGCCCTTTGTGCTGGTGTCGTGCTGCTGCACACTCCTGAGAACTTGGGCTCAGACTTCAGATTTTTAGTTTTTTTGCTTCTGCTAATTTTTTTATTGTTTTTTTTATTGTTTTTTTTAAAGCTCAGCCTTTGGAGTGTGGCCCCCACCTTCTGCTGCAGCTCTTTCCCTATCACAGCTCAGGGAGTGTGTCCTTTCTGCTGCAGCGCTCTCCCTATCACAGCTCAAGGGGGTATCCTTGCTTCTGCAGATCTCTCCTATCTCAGCTCAGGGGGCATGTGCTTTTAGGTGAAGCTTTCTCCCTCTCACAGCTCAAGGGGCGTGTCCGTTGAGTTGCAGCTCTCTCTCTATCACAGCTCAGGGGACATGTCCTCTCGGCTGCAGCTCCTTCTCTTTGACAGTCACAGTTTCTAACAGTAGATATGGCTGGTGGCAGTTAAAGGTCCTAACTGACCATGTGCGACCACTTCAGTAGGTGGACATGCATATTACCATACCACATTATAGTAAAGTAAAGGGAATAACAGAGTAACAGAAAGTAAATCACAAATCTAACCAGTTTTATCGTGTAGAGAACCTTTAACGTTGGGACCACCCCTTTAAATATAAATGTGACCTTTGACTTTGCCCAATGATTTTAATGTCATGCAGTGGGCGGCCAGTGAAAGTTTTGAAAGCTGCGACCTGAACACAACGAGACGCCCACGTGGAAGTCTTTAGTTCTCATACGTATGGATGGTGACGTCTACGCCCTGGGTGATGTGTTCTTACATTGCAGAGGATTGCATAAGTAATAACGCCCTGCTACACTGTACTCCTATCCGACGGCTATCCGTGTTTTGCAGATCCGCAATTTGGGGACCTCAAAACAGGCAACAGTCATGTGCATGGGCCCTTATAGTGTCAGCAGAGTGCCCCCATTTATAGTGTCAGCAGAGTGCTCCCATAATAAAAATATCAGCAGTGTCCCCATCTATAGTCTGAGCAGAGTGCCCCCATAATAATATCAGCAAAGTGTCCCCATTTATAGTGTTAGTAGCGTTCCCCCATTTATAGTGTCAGCAGAGTGCCCCCATAATAATAATATCAGCAAAGTGTCCCCGTTTACAGTGTCGGCAGAGTGCCCCCATAATAATAATACCAGCAAATTGTCCCCGTTTACAGTGTCGGCAGAGTGCCCCCAGATTAATAATATGAGCAAAGTGTCCCCGTTTACAGTGTCGGCATAGAGTCTCCATTTATAGTGTCAGCAGAGTGCCCCCATAATAATATCAGTAGAGTGCCACCTTTTATAGTGTCAGCAGATTGTCCCCATATATAGTGTCAGCAGAGTGCCCCCATAATAATATCAGTAGAGTGCCACCTTTTAAAGCGTCGACAGCGTGCCCCCATAATGATATCATCAGAGTAACCCCATTCATAATGTCAGCATAGTGTCTCCATTTATAGTGTCAGCAGAGTGCCCCCATAATAATAATATCAGTAGAGTGTCCCCATCTATAGTGTCAGCAAATTACTTCATAATAACAATATCATCAGTTGCGTGCCCCCATTTATAGTGTCAGAAGGTGTTCCCCCATAATAATAATATCAGTAGAGTGCGCACATTTATGGTGTCCCCAGGGCCCCCCATTTTTAGTGTCAGCTGAGTGCCGCCATAATATTAATATGAGTAGAGTGCCCGCATTTATGGTGTCCCCAGAGTCCGATCCCCCATTTATAGAATCTACAGAGTGCTCCCATAATAATAATATCAGTAGAGTGCCCGCATTTAAGGTGTCCCCAGAGTCCGATCCCCCATTTATAGTGCCAGCAGAGTGCCCTACATGACATCAGCAATGTGCTGCTGTGGATCGGACTGTCAGCAGAGTCCTCATTATATAGCACAGTGATGGTGCCCCGTGAACAGTGCCAGCAGGGTACCTCCCCCCCTATATCTAGGACCCCTGCAGCCGGCACCTCGTCTATGATCGAAGCCAGAGGGAGAACTCCATAGTGATGAGTGTGTGGTCAGCAGTCATAGAGGTCTTCCCACGAGAATCTCTGCCCTCTAAGCACAGCAGCAAATCTCTCTCTTTGCTACAATGTATCAGCACAGGTACAATGTATCAGTCTGCCGGATGCTTCACATTATAGTCCCTGTCGGCCGCGGTCTCTGAGTTTCATTATTATACGTAATGTCTAAGTTAGAAGCATTTCCAGGGTTGTCACCGAAATCTCCCCAAAATGCACATGGTGACTCCACGCTTCATCTTGGGGACGTCTCAGAGTGAAATGAGAGACATTTTTATCACCAAGGCTGTATACATGACTGGTTTGTATATGAGACCTTTCCACTTCCAGGAAATGAATTGCCCAGGACTGGCAAGACACGGCTGATGGTGGTAGTAGCATGATTCCCAAGAAAAACCTACTCAATCCGCAAAGAATGTCACTGCAAGTAGAAAACAATCAGCACGGCACCCGGCACTAAACAAAAAATGTCTTCTTTTTCTTGTAGGTTAGTCCATAAAAGACACATTGGGGGCTCAGGATAGTGGGACTCCTTGTAGATGAGTCCACATCTCACATCAAATGAGACACGAAACGGCTGGGGGTGACTACTATTGTGTTCTCAACTTTATGATGTATTATGTGTGTACCATGTCATTTTATTCAGCAGGGGAGGGACAGGTTGGCAATGGCTGACTGTAATAGTGTGAACCACCCTGTTTCACCTATCCTGAGACAGAGCCTGGTCTAGGACAGGAGTACAAGGTAGAGAGGAGACATGAGAGGTCCTGCCCTGATAGTGGGGAGGTGGGAAGTAGTTCTAGAGCACCCACTCCTAGGAACCATATCCAGGGCAAGTATCCAGAGGTCCCTCTCCTGCCAGACAGTTGGGAAGGAGCTCACACTGTTGTAAGGTGAGGGACTACAGATGAAGACACCCATCATCAAACAACCACTAGGCCAGTGTAACACCCTAGAATGGTGTTACCACTCCTGTACCCTGCTACTGTCTTTATTGGTCTAACTTCATGTCATCTTATGCATTATTTTCCAGGTCCTCCATACTGTGCATTCCTAATGATGTGCCTGGTTCACCAGCAGGTGGCAGCAAACATGGCAGAGCTGTACTTAGGTAGAAAGGATTATTCCATTCTAACCCCCTTGGAGGGAAGTGGGTGAGCCCCACTTCCTGCAGGAAGGGTGGGTCCCAGTTTCTAGTAGGTTCTAGCTTACCACCTGCTTGGGGAAGGTGTGCAGGGCATGTCTGTGCTGGATGTGCCCAAGCCAGCCAGAGCACCCTCAGGTCTGCTGGCCATGGAGGCCAAAGCTTGAAGCCTCAGGAGCCAGGAGGAAAGTTCTCTGGCCTAATCTAGAGACAGACCATACAGAGAGACGTGCAGCATACAAGAAGAAGCAGAGTCATACAGTCAGCCTGTCAGTACAGCAGAGCCAGAGAGAAACAGATGGAGCAGAGTCGAGTTTGCCTGCCAGTCTTAATGCTAAAGCATGCTGGGACCAAGACAAAGTCTGTAAACCGTTTTGGAGAACGTTTATGTAAAGCTGCTGTTCAACTACATACAAGGTCTGGACTCAATCTTTCTTTCAAATCCTTCAATTATTCCCTCTATTTATTGATTCAGAGCCAAAGCCTGGGGTCCAGCCATATCCAGGTAGGAGCACCGTGACACACATAAAGGGACATTTGTGGCCACACTATACCCCTCGGCATTTCCTATACCTGAGTCGCATTACATAGATGGCCTTAGGGAGAGGCGCCCATTGCACCAGTATCATCTAAGTGCGAAACTGCAGCCACCCAAACTACCACCATACCTCCTCAGATGGTGCCAGAGAAGAGCTGCACTAAAACCTTCTCCTACTGTATGTATTTCAAGTTCTACGTTGCTGTCACGTTCGGGTGTTGGAGGGAAACACCACACCGAACATAGGAGGGAAAGGGGTGAGGGAATAAGGCATGGAAACTAGGGAAAGGAGAAGGACACCTCCTAGTAAAACCCTAATCAAAGTCCTGACTAACTACCATGAACAGACCCCAGAGGTAGGGGAGTTCATACACAGGAATACCTAATGCCCTAATTCACCCTATAGGACCCTAGTACTAATGACAGGACTGAGACAAACTGTTCCTCCAAAAGGAAGGACGAACAGGAGTCTCCTTCGGGCCTTAATACAAATGACAGGGAAATGCAACACACAAAATAACCCAAACAAAATACAAAAGGGAAAGAAAACACTTAACTTCAAGTGGCTATGGCAGCACCAGGAACTCGGCGGAGATCCACACACCAGCAATGCACAACTCTAACAGAAGCTATAAACCGCACAGCATAGTGGGAGAAACAACAATAAATAGAGAAGGTTAAATGACCATAATAGCCACACCAGGGGAAAGAAGGTGCGGCGGGCACCAGAAACAACACAGACGTCATTTGATCCAAACAGAAAACATGTTAGATGAAACCACGTGTTGCCAGTCTCACCGATCTCCCGCTACCTGTAGCCGGAACGTCCGTGACAGTTGCACTTAGTAAAAAGGACTTTGTTATGTTCAACTCTGGCCTCATTCTTTGGTACAAGAACTTCCACTGCAATGAACCTCAGGGAGCGACGGTCTGAGTTAGGACACCGTGACACAACATCACATCAGGGACACTACCACTCCCATCCTCTACACCAGCTCCTGCAGAGGCTCGCTGCACATGGCACAGTACACTGACCACACTACATATAGACAGGCCGGGTACAAACCACCCACTTTAATATTATAGATGAACTGGGTGACTGCTCGGGCACAGGACAGACCAGACAGTAACCTCTTTACTAAGGAACCTGACTTCTCCACATCCCTGCATCAATCGTCTGAAGGAGTTTTGCTGTTGGGTCAGAATGTGTTCCTGGCCCACAAAGCTAAGAGGGCCGTAGTTCAAAAACTCACAAAAAAATGGTGCAAAAACTGGGCAAACTCACAAAAAACGGTGGGAAAAAAAACTGAGACAGAAAACGGGGCAAAAAAATGCAGGTGGCCAAAAATGAATTCATTAGTGATAAAAACAGACAAATGTCATGGGTGTAGGACTAAGTTATAATAAAAAGAAGAATTTTGGGGTTAGTTAGCACCATACTGATTGTTTTCTTCCAGCAAATACGTTTAATACATAAGCGGAAGTAGAGAGCGCCATCATTATACATATAGGAGTCTTTTGACGAACGACAGTGACTTCCCTTACAGAGAGGTAGTGTGTGTGGACAGGGCAATGCCAGTTGATTTTCTCGTTGGACTGGGTTAATCCCCATAGAAGTTCCTCAAAATGCAGTAGTTGTTAACTTTTCCCTCAAAGATGCGGGCACCGGGCAGGGTTGGACTGGCCCACCATAGTACCAGAGGATCCTCCAGTGGCCCCACGCTCTGACAATGATGGACCCCTAATAAAATAGGGCCCCCAAGGTTCTATATACACAGAGAGTGGGCCCTCAGAATCATTTCTTCTGGGTCCAAGGGACTTCAGTGTGACAACTCATTTCACCCACCATGGTAAACATTCCCAAAAAGCGTGAATATCTTTTAATGATCTGGCATATACTTTACAATCATGTTATTATTGTTCATTTTATATTATTACAATCATTTTGACCACTTAATTTATCTCATTGAGTATGTACCAGATAAAGGACTACTTATCGCTCTCTATATACACAGATATTACAGAAACATGTGCTGGATCTAATCTCAGGTTGTAAAACAGTCAGGCAGTGTTTACATGTGGTCCATTATGTACTGGAGACACCAGATGAGATACTGAGCAGCTTTTTACTTGGTAGTAAAACATTTTCACAAAAACACAAGATTTGTCGGGCAGTACGAGATCATGGCATCTTTATAAAATGGGTCAAAATCCCAGAGGTCTCCACTAACGCATCCATACCACGTGCGATGAGACCCTGGAGCGGAGCTTGTTTTAAGAGAACCACCAATTCTCCATGAGTCAAGTTTCTTGAAGGCACCACAGGATGTTAAAAAGGCTGTCCGCTTTTTACTATTGATGACCCATCCTCAGGAAAACTTAATATCAATATCAGATTGGCGGGGGATCCGAATACCAGCTCCCCGCTGATCAGCTGTTTGAAGAGGAGGCAGTTCTCGAGGGAAGGGTCCATATATTTTGTTGCTCTGGAGCATTTAATGACTTTGATCTGGTCTTCTATGACAGTGTTTCCCAACCAGTGTGCCTCCAGCTGTTGCAAAACTACAACTCCCAGCATGCCTGCACAGCCAAAGGCTGTCCGGGCATGCTGGGAGTTGTAGTTTTGCAACAGCTGGAGGCACACTGGTTGGGAAACACTGTTCTATGAGAGAGTACATCCTTGTCCAACATACAGCGGCTCAAGTAGACATGGGCCTAATGATTTTGGGTTGAGATAACTTATCCAGTTTTGATTAACCAATTTTACCAAGTTTGAAATCAGTAGTAAAGGATTGCATGATAGCTAAGTTCAACGTTCATGTTGAGTGAAGAGCATCACACATTTTCCTGTTGTACCCAATTATATAAACACTTAGCAGTATATATTAGCAGTGCTGTCCATAATATAAGACATTTACATTCACATGTAGACACATTTAGAAATGTCTAAACTTGGCACCTCATCCTAAGTGGAGTCCATGAGTCGGGATCCTATTCCAATACTAAAGGATTAATTCCCTGCACCTAACCCTCATCTATACTTTTTGGAGTCTTCTGCAGATTCCAATGGCCTGCGCAAGAAAGCACCACCATCCTTTAAAATTTGCATAATTTAAGAGATTCAAGGAGCCTCAAACAGGCCAAGAAAGGTTCATCGATTATTATGAAAATCGATGAGGGCTACAACTTACAGGAACCCCAAGAAAAAAACCTCTTTCAGCAGCAACTCTATCACTTATTAATGAACCTTTATCTTATATGACATTTCAAACTCAGAAACTCCAAGCCAAATCGAAACAAGACATAAGACACTTTGGCCATAATAGATACAACCCGGGAGGCTTTCAGAAAGTTTGAGAAACAATGTACCCTCATTGGTGATGTACATTCATTGGAAAGCTCTTGTTGGAATAAAACAACTGTACATTGTATAACCAGTGCATTCCTGTAGAAGATATCCTTGTCCTACAGAAATGTAGGCCACTAGAAATGTTCACTTGCATGAAGAATTCATGTCTCAGAGTTAAAATCTAAAAATATTGTTCTTATTTCTATAGGTTCTGGTAGACCATGGCTATGAACATTGACGGTAAACACCAATAGGCCAATGACAACCAAGCTAGAAAAATTACCACCGTCCATCGTCGAAGAACATGTCTGGCCTCATTATTTAGATGTAAGGACGTCTGATCATCTCATTTCTTACAGATCATATTTTCGGTCCTTGTTCAGATGTACTACGGCATATTCAACTTCAACGTCGCCCTCAAACTGGAAACCTGTGTTTTTGGCATTGTGGTTTAGATCAGCATAGACAATGGAGTCTTCTTCATCTGGTCCTGGAAGATTCTGTGTGGTGAACATGTAACCCATGTGGGCATTGTCATATGTAACCTCAGCGGTTACTGCAGCAGGGTCTGTGTCCTTTAGAGTTGGGGTCTTTCCCTGTGGACAGTTCTTTGGACTTCCTGTCACGGCCACACATTTTAGCTGGAGAAATAAGAACATTTACATATTTTTTGAATGAAACTTGATGAACGTTAAAGCATGACCAAATTTCTCCACATGACCATCAACAATACTCACCTCTTCAGTAGGTGCAGGGTCTTGAAATGATGACCTGTGTTTTACTATTTTAAAAAATTGAGAAAATAAATGTTTGAAAAATTTTAATTTTCCATAATTTTTTTTTCATAGAACAATGACACACAAAAACATGGGGTAAAAGGACCATGGCAAATTGATATGTGGGAGCAACAGAACAAAAGCACCCTGCCACATGGGATACACAACAATGACATATGGGGTACAGGACAAGAACACAGTAATAATTGGGGTACAGGACCGGACAGGACACACTACTGGTACTTATGAACTGAATCTAAGGTATCTCATACAGCCAGCCAGTACCCTATACTGATGGGAGGCGAGAGCCCCAAAATACTGCTTACTACAGATGGGTCTTTTTGAGTTAGCTAACATTAAGGCCTCATGCACACGGCCGTTGTTGTGGTCCGCGCCTGAGCCGCATATTTTGCGGATCGGGCGCAGACCCATTCACTTCAATGGGGCCGCAAAAGATGCGGACAGCACTCCGTGTGCTGTCCGCATCCTTTGCTCCGTTCCGTGGCCCCGCAAAAAAAATATAAGATGTCCTATTCTTGTCCGTTTTGCGGACAATAATAGGCATTTCTACAATGGGCCGCGTTCCGTTCCGCAAATTGCAGAACGGAACGCGGAACAGCTTCCGTGTTTTGCGGATCCGCGGATTGCGGACCGCAAAACACCAACGGTCGTGTGCATGTAGCCTAATTTGCATAATTTTTCCCATGGAGAATTGCTTGGAAAAAAAAAAGTCTCAATAAACCACCAAGTCTCCTCAAGGAAAGTCGGTATTCCACCTAAACACTTAAAATCCAAACTAAAAAAATGACTTACATTTTAAATGTTTTTGACAGTGAATCAGCAAGGAGACGACGATAACAAGAACACAGATGCCTCCCATGGATGATACGATGTATAACAACAATGTAAATTTCTGAAAATTAGTGATATTTTCTGAAAAAGAGAACAAGAGTATAAAAAGGTCACAAATTATTAATAGGAGCAATATTACAGGTTTCCACAATGAATAGTACTTCATGCTTCTTTTGAAATGGGCTTTAGGACCCAGCAGCTCAGGCTGTCCACAAACCCCTCCCATGCTTAGTTTCTCTCTCTGACCGTCCAATCGCAATTTATTATACGTCCAAAAAAGGATTTATAGCTACATTTAGGTGAAAACTTCCTTTCATTTTTAAAGTTAACAAATTATATTCCCTTAAGGGAATTTCCAGAAAATTCACAAAACTCACCATCAATTTCTTTACTGATATTTCTCACAGAAAAAAGGGGTTTACCTGTCTCCGTGGTATTTATAGCTGTAATATTTTCAGCCACATGTTCATCTGAAAATGAAGCGAAACATAATCAGTGTGTAATAGCTCAGAGGAGATACGCTTCTCACATCCTCATTTACATGCTTTTTTTTTGCTTGTTTTGATTATATTTTAACGGGAAGTTAAAGTATAAAATAAAAATGAAAAATAATGTGGCTTTACCTCTAGAGACAATTCAATGGTAGAGTGTCTCATAAAAGTTAATACCATCTCATTAAAATACAAATATTCCCTGATTTATTTTTTTATTGTTTTTGGAACTCTACTGAAAGTAAAAAAAAATCTTATAATGTGCGTTATAGTTCACTGTATTTGTTTGGAAATTGTTGTTTTATTTTGTGTCTGTATTAAAAAATAAATAAATAAAAATGTAAAATAGGTTTATTATTTAAAAATAATATTAATAGCAATTCTAAAAATTACTAGCACTAGTTGGGGACTCATACATTTAAAGGGATGGTCTATCTGGGATTTTGTTTTTTCCCCAGAATGTCTTTTAAACAAGTAAAAAATAAAGTAATTCGCAATATATCTAGCGGCTCCTTTTCAGTGCTTCGCAGGTCTCCCACCAGTCTGTACTACAGGGATCCATGGAAATTTGACCACTCTGAGGCGGGTCCCCACTGCCACCATTGTTTGACTGAGCTGTAAAATTTCATGTGTAGAGTGGGTCCGGGAAGTAGAGAGCAGAGAACCCGGGTGGCACAGAAAAGAAGTAGTGGGGGATCAGTAAGGAAAATCTTTTTTTTTTTCATTCTTCCCCTGTTTAAAAACAAATTCTTGGTTGGACAGCTAAAAAAATGAGGCCTTTAACTCACCCACCCTCTAATGATAATGAGATGACTCAGCTTATCAAGTTCCAGTCTACACAGTAAAGTTGACATGTGAGCTGTGACAAATTCCTGGTTGGACAGCGGAAAAAATATAAAAAATTAGGTTCTGTTCAGATGCTCAATTCCATCAATTGAAGGGTAATTATAGTCACAAACATTTTCCGCACAAAAAATTTGCCTGTGAACATCCGATTTACCCTTACGTCAGATGAGAGTGTGCGACAAACAAAACGGCGAATTCCCGTAATCTGCTCTGCTTCTCTGACCGGACAGCATTATAATGATTTACAATGCTGTGTGTCTCTGCCCCACCTCAACTGTAATGATTTGTACTGAGGGTATTAGGTGAGTAAAAATCATTACAGGTGAGGTCGGGCAGAGATACACAGCATTATAAATCATAATGCAGGGCGGTCCGGTCAAAGGAGCAGAGTTTACTACAGGAATTCACTGCCCTGTTTGTCTGAAACTGGCCTAAAGGGTAAATTTAATGCTCACAGACACATTTTTGGTTTGAAATGTATTTAGTTTTTATAATTGCCCTTCAATTGATGCAATTAAGCTTCTGAACATACCCTAAATTTATATATTTTTCAGCTTTCCAGCCAGCAGGTCTCTCGGATGTGATCCATCAATCATAGAAATACAAGAGAGAATGCTCCACTCTGATGTCACTCAAGTGACATCACTGGTAGGGTTGATCCTGAAACGATGCACTGTAAGGCCCCTTTCACACGGGCGAGTTTTCCGCGCGGGTGCAATGCGTGATGTGAACGCATTGCACCCGCACTGAATCCTGAAAATCGCAGCATGTTCTATATTCTGCGTTTTTCACGCAGCCCTAGCCCCATAGAAGTGAATGGGGCTGCGTGAAAAACGCATTGCATCCGCAAGCAGGTGCGGGTGCGTTGCGTTTTTCATTAATGGTTGCTAGGAGATGTTGCTTGTAAACCTTCAGTTTTTTATCACGCGCGTGAAAAACGCATCAAAACGCATTGCACCCGCGCGGAAAAAACTGAACAACTGAACGCAATCGCAGGCAAAACTGAATGGCTTTGCCTGTGAAATCGCACAGTTTTCCCTGAACGCATCCGCAACGCATCCAGACCTAATCCGGACACGCTCGTGTGAAAGAGGCCTAAGGCTACTTTCACACTTGCGTTATTCTTTTCCGGCATAGAGTTCCGTGGTCGGGGCTCTATGCCGGGAAAAAACTGATCAGTCACATCCTCATGCATTCTGAATAGAGAAATATCTATTCAGGATGCATCAGTTCAGTCACTGTCAGTCGTTTTGGACGGAGGAAATACCGTAGCATGCTGCGGTTTTAACTCTGTCCAAAATGCCGGAATGCCGGATTCGGCATTAATTCCCATTGACTTGCATTAGCATTAAAAGTACCGCAACGACGGATCCGGCATTCCGTTCTGCGCATGCACAGATCTCTAAAAAGGTGAAAAAAATAAATGCCGGATCCGTTTTGCCGGATGACACCGGAAAAACCATCTGGCATTGCAATGCATTTTTCTGACTGATCAGGCATAAAAATGCCTGATCAGTCAGAAAAGATGACATGCGTTTACATATAGTTTGCCTATACTGCCTGCCGGAATCCTCTGCCACAAGTGTTAAAGTACCCTAAGCCCATAATAATAATAATAATGAGTATGTGAAAGCAAGTAAAAATACACATCTCCCCAGAAAATATCACAAAAAATTTCAAAATATGCATAAAACAATTAGCAGATGAAAATATTTCCAATATACAGTATGTTTGCCAGGTTTTTTTTTACCAGTTGGTTATGGTAACCTCTTGGTGGTATAGGTTTGAACATTTTTGGCCGAGAGGACAAAAAATTGACCTGAAGATCCTCATTATAACTTGTCACTCACCAGATACACGAACTTCTATTGTTCTGCCCACTATCTGCTGCTTCTTAAATTGGGCACTACATTTATAATATCCAGTGTCGTTCATCTGTACGGAGTCAAACTTCAGAACATAGACAGCGCTGTCTTCTTTCTTCTCCTCCATACTAGAGTAAATCCCTTCTCCGGTTCTCACAAGATCACATTGTCTATTGATTAATTTACAGCAAGAAACATTGGGTAATCCCTCGTTACAGAGCCGCAACCAATACTTTATGATCAGAGACTGCCCTGGTGATTTGGCAAACGTTTGGTGTCCTTCCATGTTTATTGTAAGTGTACACGATGGACTGTTTCCTAGGAGAAAGACCAAAAAACAACATTTGTAGCAATGCGCCCCATAATGCTCACAATGTTCATACTGTTTCAGTGTTGAGCTCCTCGAGGGCCGGCACTGATAATTGGCACCTCCTCCTCATGCAAGATTGAAGCCTAAAACCCAACAACACTGGCCGGGCAAAGTCATGTACAGTGGCCCACTCGCCCTCAAAACCAAAAGGTCATCGATTGTATGGATGCTAAAAATCAGTGAGTGTACTACAAAAAGGGTAACAATAAATTTAAAGGGGAACATACAAAATATGATGGTTACCTCATTTTTACCCCAAAAAAACTCACTCTTTTACCTGTGTGCAATAGGACCCGGGTGATATGACTATTATGGCAGCAGTCGGTGCCCACCACAGCTCTTCCTCTGCTGGTAGTCACAGCCGTCGTCTTGCTCACCTGTTCAGCCCCTAAAGTGAAGAAGAGCGCACTACGCAAGCACGGCCACCCTCCATTCACTGCTATGGGAGTTCCGAAAGTAGCCAGGCTTAGCAGTCCCATAGCAGTGAATAGAAAGGTGGCTCTGCATGCGTGGTGCGCACCTCCATTTACCGCTATGGGAAATCCGAAAAAAGCCAAGCGCTATATAGCACTCACATAGCAGTGAATGGAGAGTATGCTGCACTATCCTTCAAGTTTGGGACCCCATTCTGGAGACAGGAACAAGTCCCAGAGTTGGGATCCATACGTATCTGACATTGATGACATATCCTAACCATATCCCATGTATAACCCTTTAACTCACCCACCCTCTAATGATAATGAGATGACTCAGCTTATAAAGTCACAGTCTACACAGTAAAGTTGACATGTGAGCTGTGTCAGCCTATTGTAACTCATGGTCATAATTCGTAGTTTTACAAAAGGCTACAAAATGGCGCAATCACTCTTAAATATTGTGTAGTATGTTATGCACAGAGTCTTGGTAGCTTTTCCCCTCTTTGCTTCCTTTGCAGAGCTTTTGACCCATATTTGTTACTTGCTTTTGTTTTAAGGGGGAAATTTTCCAACCGCAGCTTCCTCCTGCTGTTCTCAATACGGTCAGAGCTGCATGTAGCCCTCCTATGTCTTACCATCATAGCTCAGTGTCAGCACAAGAGGCGTTCAGTAAATCCTCCTTATTATGGTTCTTTAGACTAGTATTATCTATAAAATTGTCTGTTTTATTGGAATGGATATACATGAACTACTCCTCGACAAGTCACTGCCTGCAAATGAGCCGAGGTGGCTGAGCTACAGACACGCCTGCAACCCCCTTACTCTCTATTTAGCAGTGTCACATAAACCACTTCTTGCTTAACCCCTTCAGGACCCAGCCATTTTTCACCTTCAGGACCAGGCCATTTTTCACCTTCAGGACCAGGCCATTTTTTTGCAAATCTGACCAGTGTCACTTTATGTGGTGATAACTTTAAAGCGCTTTTACTTATCTAGGCCATTCTGAGATTGTTTTCTCGTCAAATATTGTACTTCATAACAGTGGTAAATTTGAGTCAAAATATTTCATATTTATTTATAAAAAAAATACAAAATTTACCAAAAATTTGGAAAGTTTCGCAATTTTAAAAATTTTAATCTCTCTGCTTTTAAAACAGATATTGATACATCCTAAAATAGTTACTAGTTTACATCTCCCATATGTCTACTTCATATTTGGATCATTTTGGGAATGCCATTTTCTTTTTTGGGGACGTTAGAAGGCTTAAAAGTTTAGAAGCAGATATTAAAATTTTTAAGAAAATTTTCAAAACCAAATTTTTAAGGACATGTTCAGGTCTGAAGTCACTTTGTGGAGCTTACATAATAGAAACCACCCAAAAATGGCCCCATTTGAGAAACTGCACCCCTCAAGGTATTCAATACTGATTTTACAAACTTTTTTAACCCTATAGTTGTTCCACAAGAAATAAAGGAAAATGTAGATGAAATTTCAGAATTTTTTGGCAGATTTTCCGTTTTAATCCATTTTTTTCCCAGTAACAAAGCAAGGGTTAACAGCCGAAAAAACTCAATATTTATTACCTTGATTCAGTAGTTTACTGTGACACCCCATATGTGGTAGTAAAGTGCTGTACGGGCACACGGCAGGGCACAGAAGGAAAGGAATGCCATATGGTTTTTGGAGGGCAGATTTCACTGGGATAATTTTAAGTTGCCATCTCACATTTGAAGACCCCCTGATGCACCCCAAGATAAGAAACTCCCAAAAAATGACCCCCTTTGGAAACTAGGGGATAAGGTGGCAGTTTTGTTGGTACTATTTTAGGGTACATATGATTTTTGGTATTAACTATATTAACTTTTTGGCACCGTTTTTATTTTTTGTTTTTTACAATGTTCATCTGACAGGTTAGATCATGTGCTATTTTTATAGAGCAGGTTTTTACGAAAGCAACAATACCAAATACTTTTTTGGGTTGTTTGTTTCACTTTTACATTCAAAAGCATTTTGGAAAAAAAATGATTTTTTTTTAGTGTCTCCATATTCTGAAAGCCATCAATTTTTTATTTTTTGGGCGACTGTCTTATGTAGGGGCTCAATTTTTTTCGGTATGAGATGTCGGTTTGATTGTTACTATTTTGGGGGGCATATGCCTTTTTGATTGTTAGGTATTACACTTTTTGTGATATAACATGACAAAAAAGGGCTTTTATTTTTAACGGTGTTCACCTGATGTGATATTTTTATACAGCAGGTTGTTATAGACACGGAAATGCCTAATATGTATAATTTATTTATTTAAGTTTACACAATAAATGCCTTTTTGAAACAGAAAAAAATCATGTTTTAGTGTCTCCATATTCTGAGTGCCATAGCTTTTTAATTTTTTAGGAGATTGTCTTAGGTAAGTTCTCTTTTTTTGCACGATGAGGTGACTGTTTAATTGTCACTATTTTGGGGTGCATATGACTTTCTGATCGCTTGGTATTACACTTTTTGTGATGTAAGGTGACAAATATGGCTTTTTTGACACTGTTTTTATTTTTATTTTTATTACGGTGTTCATCTGAGGGGTTAGGTCATGTGATATTTTTAGACAGCAGGTTGTTACGGACGCGGAAATACATAATATGTCTACTTTTTTTTATTTATTTAAGTTTTAACCAATGAATGCATTTTTTAAACAAAAAAACATCATGTTTTAGTGTTTCCATATTCTGAGAGCCATAGTTTTTAAATTTTTTGCCCGAGGTGACGGATGAGGTGACGGTTTGATTGGTACTATTTTGGGGGGCATACGCCTTTTTGATCGCTTGGTGTTGCACTTTTTGTGATGTAAGGTGACAAAAAAATGGTTGTTTTAGCACAGTTTTTATTTTTTCTACGGCATTCAGGTGAGGGGGTGGATCATGTGATATTTTTATAGAGTCGGTCGTTATGGACGCGGCAATACACAATGTGTCTGTTTTTCATTTTTTCGATGTTTTCACAATTTTATGTGTTTTATTTTGAAACTTTCTTTTTTTTTATTATGAAAAACACTTTTTTAACTTTTTATTTTTGTCCCACTCTGGGACTTCAACTTCTGGGGTCTGATCCCCTCTGCAATGCATTACAATACAACCTGTATTGTAATGCATTGGCTGTCAGCTTTTATGCTGACAGCCTGTCTGGGAGACCCAGCCTAAGGGCTGGATTTCACAGGCTTCCGTAGGAGGCAAGCCCTGATGCTTATGGAAGGCATTGGGCTGCCTTCTCTGCCATCGGGTCCCCGCCACTGCAATGCGGGGACCCGATGAAGATGCGGAGGCCACCCATACCCTCCGCAAACCCTCAGCATGATGTCTTCACCTATGCTGGTGTATGCAGCAGGGACCCGTTTGTCAGGGCGGGTGCAGGAGCTCGATCAGCCCACCGTACATGTACGTCCCTGGTCCTTAAGTCATGTCCAGCTGTGATGTACATGTACGGCAAGGATCCTTAAGGGGTTAAAGTGAACCTCTCAGGAGTATCTAGGCCCTCAAACCGCTCCTGTAAGCCTTCTCTCAGCTTACCGAGCACAGTGCCGTACATTGCATAGTGACCGTGCTTGGTATTGCAGCTCAGCCCCATTCACGTCTATGAACATGATGTCACTGGCCTACGGAAAGCTGAGAGAAGGCCGCGGCACTACAGAAAGCGCTGCTGCCTTTTCGACCAGCTGATCGGCGAGGGTCCCGGGTGTTGGACACCCACGGATCAGATACTGATGACCTATCCTGAGGATAGGTCATCAGTATTAAAATGTTGGGAAATCCCTTTAAAGAGGTTGTCTGAGTACTTAAAAGGGTTGTCCACTTTCAAGAGAAAAATGGATAACTTAGGATTCAGATGTAATAAAGAATAGATTATTACCTAACTGACAGATTCTGCACTGCCACCTCCATGTGAATCCAACTTTGACGTGAAGTCATGTCGACAACACATGACCTCTGCAGCCAATCAGTGCACTGAAGGGGCCAGTGATTGGCTGCTGCGGTCCCGTGTTCTTGAAGTGATGTCACCCCTTTAGTATAGATGACCTATCTTCAGGATAGGTCATCAATATTAGATCGGCAGGGATCCAACTCCCGGCACCCCCGCCGATGAGCTGTTTGAGAAGACTGGTGAGTAGAGATGAGCGAACTTTAAAAAAAAGTTCGGCGTTCGGGTTGTGGTAATCGCCGCATCCCGTTATGGATTCCACTACCGCGGACTATCCCGGCATATGGAATCCATAAGGGGCGGCTTCCAAGAACCCGAACTGTTGAACAGCCGAAGGACCTGGGGTGACGTCACTGTCATGTGATCAGTGCAGGGGGCGTGGCTCAGCACTGGATTTGATCCCGTGCTGAGCCACGCCCCCTGCACTGATCACATGACGGTGACATCACCCCAGGTCCTTCGGCTGTTCAACAGTTCGGGTTCGTGGAAGCCGCCCTTTATGGATTCCATATGCCGGGATAGTCCGCGGTAGTGGAATCCATAACGGGATGCGGCGATTACCACAACCCGAACGCCGAACTTTTTTTTAAAGTTCCCTCATCTCTACTGGTGAGCGCCGTAGCCTCCTCGCAGCTTATCAAGAGCAGCGCCATTCATTGTATAGTGGCTGTGCTTGGTATTGCAGCTCAGGCCTATTCACTTGAATGGGGCTGATCTGTGCCCAGGTCATGTGATGGAGGAACGTGGCCAAGGAAGGGGCAGCAGCTCTCACCAGAACACAGTGGTCTGTTCAAACAGCTGATTCCGGGAATCAGACACCCACCAATGAAATATTGATGACCTATCCTGAGGATAAGTCAGCAATATCAAACACCCGGACAACCCCTTTAATCACAAGCCACCTTCAACCGGATCTGTCGCATGCGCAGTAAAGTGAGCACTGGCCTGAGCTTCACCTGCTTGTTGCGGATCTGCAGTATGCCACTGGAGTTGGTTTGTGATGACTTCATGAATTCATTGTGGGGTTTGAATTCATCAGGGGTCTTGCCTGGTGGGTCTTAATTAATTTGGGGGTTTGAATTCATTTATGCTTCTGGTCTAGGGATTTCAAATAATTTTGGGGTCCAATCAGGTTCAAAATTTTCTCTTAGCCTAGTCCAACTTAATTAAGGCTTCTGGTCTGGAGTTCTGAATTCATTTATGGGTCTGATAGGGTACTACATTTTTTTGGTCTGGTCTGAGATCTGAATTGAAAAGGGTTCTGATCTGGGGTCTGGTCTTGGGGTTGATGCTACCCTTCTTCCCATCTTGCATTTTCTACTTATGTGTGGTGTGTGTGGTACTGTTGCCCAGAATCCTCTATTCATTTACAGGTTGATCTAGCAGTCGTAGTCTCCCAAGAGTTATTATACTTGTTCTGTGGAACTACAACTCCCATGGTGGTCTGAAGATAACTGTTAGGCCATGCTGTGTGCTGTACTTTCACAGAAGATATGTTTTTCGTAGCGTGACTTAATCTGTAAATGTGTCTTCACTCTAATTTTCATTTGGTCGAGGTGCATTTAAAAGATTGCTACAGGGCCCGCTATTTCCAGATAAACTTTTTCTGGAGAGTATCTTTAAGATCTGCCATAGTTTTTTGATCAGTATCACTTCTATGCTGATGACATGCAAATTTATCCAGAATCCCACAATGTCTATCTGCTATATCCTCTTTTGTCTCCTCTCACTTTTTAAATTTTAACACGGAGAAAATTTTTTTATCATCTTTCCCCCATCTCACTTAGCCCTCCCAACAGACCTATCTATCACGGTCAATGGCTGCACACTATCGCCGGTCAACCAAGTCCATTGCTTTGGTGTAACCTTGGATTCTGCCCTCTCCTTCAGACCACACATCAAAGCCCTTTCCACCACCTGACGCCTCCAACTCAAAAATATCTCTTGGATCCACACATTCCTCGACCAGGAGTCTAAAAATGCTTGTACGTGCCCTCATCATGTCCCATCTAGACTATTGCAACATCCTCCTATGTGGCCTCCCATCTCTTGCACGCCTCCAATCTTTTCTCAACTCTGCTGCCCGATTAATCCACCTCTCTCCCCATTACTTCTCTGTATCTTCTCTGTGCCAACATATCCGACAATCACTTACGTGGAAAACTTCAAAAGAAACCTGAAAACCCTCCTCTTCAAGTTTACAACCTACAGTAACCCTGCTGCCGCTATACCACCATATGAGCAGCTTCAATCCTCCCCTACTGTATCCTTCCCCCCATCCTCCATATGTAGGGTCTGACTGTTTGGACCCCCACCAGTCATGAGATTAGGTGCCCCAAAATGAATAAATCGGATGGTCAAGCATGCAGCATAATGCTCCAGTCATCTCTATGGGACCTCCCGGGAATAGCTGAGCGCTGTACTCAGCTGTCTCCGTCTGACCCATAGAGAATGAAGGGAGTATTAGAGCTCTCGCTCGACCAGGTGCTCCATTCGTTTCGGATGGCTCCCCATATGATCCCAGTTACCCCACCAAGTAATGAGAGAAGAACGAAAAATGGAGTAGCAGGGATCTAAATCCTATGCAGATGCAGTAGGGGATGTGAAACGTGTCAGTGCATACAGGACATCTCTCAAACATCACATGTCTGAAAAATGCTCCATGGAGGAGGGGGAAAAATTCTCAATTTTTAGAAATGACTATCAGATACCAACCATAAAAATATAATGAGCCTCCACTTCAAAGCTTGTTGTCATAAAGTTAATTCACATTTTCTGCAGCTTCCTTTTTATACAAAGCCACAGAACGCCAGAAACGAGTGATATCACCCATCGCACTCTGCCCAGTGACCACGTTGCTGACTCGTATGAGCCCTGCCTTGACCAGATGTGACCAGCACTTGTCTGTGGCTAGATTCAAATAAGAATGATATGGTTTGATTCCGTCAGACATAAAAGCGTCTTGGTTATTGGCGTCCGACCAATGCATAGAAACGCGCAGTGTAGAGATGGTGAAGCATGTTAAGGGCTTCACCAGGAGGAATGGTGAAGGGGTCAACCTGAGACAGGGGTCAAGTCTCTATATTGCCCATTGTAAGTGTATGGGTTCCATCTATGCCCATACTTGATGCCTGCTTCTGGTTGTCGTTGACTACACTCAGGGACATAACTACCATAGCGGCAGTCCATGTGACTGCTATGGGGCCCAGGGCCAGAGGGGTCCAGTCTTAGTTGGGATTATCTCCTCTTCTACTGGAGGTGAAAACTTGGTCAGGACTCTACCCTCTAAAGGAACAACTTTTAGCAAATGAGGAAGTGAAATAATGGCCCAAGAGTCATTGAAAGGGGTTTAGGCAGAAAACCTGTCCTGTGTGGGGGATCTGGTTTGATCCTTGTTATGAGGCCACTACTTCTCTATGTACTCCACTGACTACCCTATTGATACTCATCGTGACTTATCAGAGTTGCTCAAAGAAAATAGCAGAAGAATCATTTTACTGTCCAGTTTCTTCTTCCAAATTTCTTTTAAGAGAACATTTTAGCCATGTTCATAGGAGAGGTAGAAGGTGGCTATTAGTAGACAGCTATCTCCTCCGATTTCTCCTAGGCTTGGCTGATCAAGCATGTGTTGTGAATGGGAGATGGTTGAAAGCTGCGCCAAACACCTATGTTGGGCGGCTTATCTCCCCGAGATATCCAACATACCAAACCCTTCTCACTTCCAACATCTGCCACCAGGGGAGAGTTGGGAGAACCCCATACATATTAGATGGTTGGCCAATCCCTGTGAAGTCTGCAAGCCAGACCCACTTTACTTATCCCATGGAAAACCATTGATAACTTATTGATACTCCAGCAGATCAGGTTAAATAACGTATCCAACCCTACCATATCGACAACAAGTTGTGCCAAGTGCCACATTGGGCACACTCAGTTCTGAAACATCTTTACAACCATCATAACAATGTCCCAATGGTTTGATAGAACCTACAGGTACTCACCATCCACCAAACTCATCGCAAGAGAAAAAATGGCCGCCATGTACAACAGGCCCCTCCGAGAAGCCAATGTCTCCATGGTTAATGGGTTCCTTTATACAGCAGAAGACCTGTGATAGTTCATCATTTCTCCAAATGTACAGTAAGGGTGAGGATCGGAGCTGGGAGCAAGAGAGTCATCTTCTCAGTGTGGTCTGCAGAGTCTGAACTTCTCACTTTCAGTAGAGCTAGTATAGAGGATGAGTGCGTTCACCCCCGCATGTCACCCGCAGCTCATGTTCTGAGGAGTGCACAGACTTATCGTGCTCCTCATCTCAGATTCAGCTTCCTGTTCTTGCTCCGATTAAAATCTTGCCTCATTAACCACCTATTGTTCAGATTGTAGAAATAGGGCTTTACGAATGTCAAACAGACCAATGGAGGATGTTTTCTTAAGAATTTATGTGTTCACTTTTACTTTATATATTTTTATTTGTTAAATATTTCTTATATTATATAGAGTCATATATATATTTTTTTGTATGTGTATAATTTTCCGTTTTTATTTTATATATCGTTTTATATATGTGTATTTTTATTTGTACTTCCTGTATGTATTTTTAGATATATTTATATTTTACATATGCATTATACTTTATGTGTATGGTTTATAATTTGGTTATGTATGTATATATACATTTAGTTTTATTTTATGTGCACATTATAATGTCTTTTAATTTCCTGTTAGGGAATTCTGGGTTATTAGAGGGTGATTATCTATTCAAGATCCTCGTTAGGATAGTAGCTACACACTCTTGACATGTGTAATGCTTAGTTTCTCCTGTGGTGGCGCTGAAGGGAAATTGAACACTTACTGCAAGGTTTCCCCACAGATCGCAACTGATCGTTGAAGGTCTCACCATGAGGCCTCATGCACACGGCCGTTGTTGTGGTACGAGTCCGAGCCGCATATTTTGCGGCTCGGGCGCGGACCCATTCACTTCAATGCTGTCCGCATCCGTTGCTTTGCTCTGTGGCCCCCGCAAAAAAAAATAGAGCATGTCCTATTCTTGTCCGTTTTGCAGACAAGAATAGGCATTTCTATAATGTGCCGCGTTCCGTTCTGCAAATTGCGGAACCTAACGCGGAGCAGCTTCCGTGTTTTGCGGATCCGCGGTTTGCGGACCGCAAAACACCAACGGTCGTGTGCATGTAGCCTGAAGCTTATTGTCAAGAGAGCTTTCTACTATAGTAGGTATAAGCCAAAGCAGAGAACCTCATCAATTAAATGATATAGAATGTACCAAATTAGCATGATCAATCACACAATAGGAGCTAAGAAGAATCGGGATTGCATCTGTTAGGACTTGGTCATATAATTGTTGGTGTTTGTCCCTCCTCGAAGAGTATTGGCATTCTCGGGAGCTATGTGAGGCTCCATTGGGCACTAGGAGAGGATAGGGAGGCCAAGGCAGTCCCAAATTCAGAATTTTGACCGGCCCTGCCAGCAGATGCATTAGCAGGCGTTTAATGCAATTATTCAACCTTTGATGATTTGGATAATGCACCATCATGGAACTTGTCACGCCTAAGGTTCTGTTATGGTGGCGTACCATGCCGACCGCCACTCTGCATCCTCCAGCGGGCTCGGGCTCTGCTCTTCACACCTGCCTCTCCACTGTCCAATGCCTCCATCCCTCCTCCCAGTGGGCCTGTCATCTCCACCTCCCACAGGCTGCGGCCTGGCTTCTTCCTGTGCTGTCCAGCACTCTCTCTCAGGCTCTTAAAGGGCTAGTGCGCGCACACAGTTTGACCTAGCCTATCACAGACCTTTCTGGGGTAAACAAGGTGCCTGAGCATTCGGTTCTTGTCCACTAGTGTCTTGCAAACGGTGTGCTGTTTCTACTTTATCTGCCTATGTACAGACTTATGCTTGTTTAATGGATTTGACCCATCTTTCCTTGACCTGAGCTTTGCCTGAGCTCTGTTCTAACCCTGAGCTGCCTGCCCTGACCTCAGACTGTTTTTTGGATCACACATACACAGCCTGTCCCTGAGTTTGGTTCTGCCTGATCCATTGGTGCTCTGCACTGTTGTCTTTTGACCCCTGTGGATCAGCCAGCATTTGAATGGAGAGGACACCAAGAATTAGTGGCCTAGTGGTTCCCCTGCTGCGGAGTCCAGATGCCTGTACAGTGGTTAAAGGTGAGACCGAGGTGGGGGGGGGGGGGGTTACTTAGATAATGCCCTTAGGAGTAACCCCAAGCCAAATCTGTTCATGTGAGAAAGCAGACTTTGTAACAGGTTTGTTTCACACAGAAGGACTGTCTGCCCATCACAACAATTGGAGGTCATTAAGCTCCATCTAAACAGAGCATCATCATTATCATGCCCAGCCAATCATGGTGCAGCTTCCATTTTGTATTCTGCTCTTGAAAAACTAAAGCGGTGCTGTGATTGGTCGCTATGGTCAAGAAAGACAATCTCTGTATTAGACGGTTTTCGTAAATCTGCCCCATTCTGTCTTGTGTTATTAAATGATGGGGACTCATCTCCAGGCCCTATCCAATTCCTGACATCCTCTTTAATCAGCTCTTGGAAGGGGCTTCCGCACTTGGGCAATTACGTCATGTCCAACAGCTCAGTCCTGTTCAAGTGAATGGGTCTGAGCTGCACCAATGCAATGTAACCGATGGTTGCCACATCACTGGCCTACGGTAAGTAGCAAGAAGGCAGCAGCTCACCAAGCACAGCGCCGTACATAGTACAGTGGCTGCGCTTGGTATTGCAGCTCAGGTCCATTCACTTGAATGTTAATGAGCTGCACCTAGGCCATTTAACCTGACATCACTGGTCTAGGAAGAAGCAGCAGTTCTCACCAGACCACCATGGTATCTTCAAACAGTTGTCGGACCCCCACCGATTAGATGCTGATGACCTACAGTATCCAGAGGATAGGTTATCAGTTACAAATAGCCAGATAACTCTTTTACGTGTGAGATAAACTGAGGGTTTTAATAAATTCAGACAGAACCAGTGATATTTGTGTTGGTTACCTGCACATCATGCAATTCAAGTGAACATATCCGAGTCAGGAATCAAAAACTGCATCAATAAGAGGACATTCTACCAGCGTGACCTGTAGTGTCGCTCCTAAAATATTTTATTCAAGATTCTTCTTTTTTTTTTAATAGCTATCTTGGATCTCAGACGGTAATGATGCCACGTGTGGAGATCTAGCAGGGCAGGAATCCTCAGAGAAATGCTCCCTGGGAAAAAGTATGCAAAATTCAGTAGCTCTCTCCAGAAGGAGGAGGAATGTCAATCTGGTGCCACCGATAGGTAGTTAACCTGTAAGTCAATATATAACCCTTCATAGTGCTGGGGAATAGGTGACGCTAGAGAGACAGCTGTCTTTCTTCTCGAGGAGATCTATCTTGCATAACTACCTTTGAGAACTTTGAGAGACCAGCTAGATGTTGACTGTAGTTAGTCATGCCCATGAGATCTTTTGCCTGATGGTTGTTTTGCTCCTGTAATTAGCAGGGAGGTAGAGATTCTACAAGAAGACTCTGGAATCACTTTTAAGGGGTTTTCAAAAACGTAACCATCCATGACCTATTCTCACAATAGGTCATCAATAGGTGATTGATGGGGGTCCGACTACTGGAACCCTCAACGATCAGCTGTTGGAAGGGGCTATGGCCTCTTCATCGGCTTGTGACATCAGGTCTATCGGCTTTTCTACAGCTTAGCCACATTCAAGTGATAGGGATTGTGCTTCAATATCAAGAACAGCCACTATATGGTGTACGGAGCTGTGCTTGGTACAATATGAAAAGGCCACAATGCTCCAAACAGCTAATCGGTGAGGACGCCGAGATTTTGATCCCTGTCAATCTAATGACCCATCGTAAGGATTGGTCATCAAAAGTGAAGTCCAAGAAAGCTCCTTTAAGGGCAACTGTCAATGCCAATGCAATGTCCTGCTGGAGGGCCCATATTTTTGACAAGCACGATTCCAAGCAAGTGATGAATAGGAACAAGACATTGAAGTAGGTGAACTAGAGGAACGTAACATGTTTTATGCACGTTTTGATAATGGAAATATATTTTTACTGTCAGAAGAGCAACCCTTTTTGGAAGGTGTAACTTACATGATCAACCTATAAAGTTGTCAAAAATGGATGTTTATTATGTATTTTGGAATGTGAACGTTCAAAAAGTCGCCAGTCCTGATGGGCGAGTATTGAAAACATGTGCTATACAACTGGCAGAGGTTTTTATGGATAGTTGTTCCATTTAGCTGTAAAACAGCTGTAAAAGTGTTCAGCGATTTCAGGGCTCAGTGACTACCAACCAGTAGCATTGACCTCTGCTATTTCAAAATGGTTTGAAAAATTGGTTCTGTCTCACTTAAAATCTAGTATCTCCCCAGAGATAGACCCCTATGAAATAGATCCATGGAGGGCGCAGTCACCACAACATTACATACTGTACAATCTCACCTGAATGATTCTACCGCCTAGGATAGACTATTATTCATTGCTTTTAGTTCAGCGTTTAATACCATAAAACCCCCTTGGGTTGGTTGAGAAGCTGGGTCTCTTGGGAGGTAGTCCGTCTCTGCCAAGATGGATCTTGAGTTTTCTAAAGGATTAATTGCAGTCTGTAAGGGCAAATGATGTCCATTCGAAACCGATCAGCAAAGTTTTGTAAAATTCGATTTGGCTTTTTTGAAGAATTTTACAAAACAATCTGCTTCGTGACTCATTACTTCACCACGAAGCGCATTTCTTTGTAAGTAGTGGGTGTGATGACTGGGAGCGATGATTGTGCCGCCCCCCAACATTGTACTCCGCAGATGCCACGTTCAAAGCTGATTGCTGCATCTTATAGGAATAATACAGTTAAACATTAAAAAAATATAATAATAATCATACTTACCTAATCCATTTGCTCGCGATGGGCCGGCCGCTGCCATCTTGGGATAAATGGATACATTTAATTTGCTGCGAAGCAAAATGTCCTCATGCTTGGCGGTAGTGAATCGATTTATCCTTTAAAAAACAGTGTAAAAAAAAAAATCATACTTGCCTGATCCTTTTGCTCGTGATGGGCTGGCCGCCTCCATCTTGCTTGAAGGTCTGGCGCGAAGTCTTGTGAGGCCCAAGATGACATCATCACGCCAGCGGGCATGGTGACGTCATACGTCACCGTGCTTGGGATTTCGGCCAAGATCTTCAAGCAACCTGGTGGTATGATTGTTTTTTGTTTTGTTTTTTATACTATTTCAGGTTCAATCAGTTTGCTACCACAAGGCACAAGAACATTTGGCTTGTGGACTTCGATTCGCTCATCACTAATCATAATCAGTACAGGAGTCTCACAGGGTTTTGTACTTAGCCCTTTTCTGCATTCGCTGTTCACTCATGATTGTGTTCAAATACATAATTCTAATTCCGTGATCAAGTACGTAGAGGATACAGCATACAGGGAAGAGGTGAGGCAGCTTATTAATTGGTGTCATGAGACTAATCTGGTTCTTATAGGCCATGTACACCTTTTGGAGGCATTTTTTTTATGATTGCATGTTAATAATTTTTTGGCTAAAAATCATGTTTTTAATTGGCCTTTGTTAAAAATATTGAGCCCTTCAGTCACAAGGAGTTAGCTGTTTTTGTAGCTGTGTGACTGGTACTTTTACTTTGTGCCGGTCATCTAATAAACCTTATCTCTAAACTACTGAGAGGTCATAAACACTTATTTAAGCCACATTCTTATCAATAAGATAAGGACTGAGCTATAGAGAGTGTTTAGGAGGTCCGAGAGCAGAGATAAGGATCTGCTCCTGGTGTGATGAAAAAAAAACTGAAAATCCAAAGGCTGCTACCAGAGCATCTCAGCTCTGTACAGAAAAAAGGGCTCCATATATTTATACTAAAGACCAATTCAGTTTTTTTTTTTTTTTTTAGCTCAAATGCAATAATAAAAAATTGCCTCCAAAGGTGTACATAGCCTTTAATGTCAAGAAGATCAAGGGAATTATTGTGGACTATAGAAAGCATAACAGCAACCTGGATGAACCCCTTTCTATAGATGGAATACAAGTGGAACAGGTAACCAGTTTTAAGTTCCTTGGAGTTCCCATATCTCGAGATCTGACCAGGTCAGTGAATACTAATGCAGTAATCAAGAAAGATCAGCAACACTATACAGCAGGGGTCCTCAAACTACGGCCCGCGGGCCACATGCGGCCCGCCGAGGAAACTGATCCGGCCCGCCGGGTGTTTCTCACGGCTGGGCAGGGTGCTGCCAACCCCTCCCAGCAGAGATGCGAGGGTGCTGCGGCGGACGAAGAGAGGTCCTGATAGTGTTGTGCGGCCGAGCTCTGTCTGGTCCCCGGTACAGGAACTTTTGTTTCCTGTATCCTGTACCCGGCTGGACTGACAGGAAGTGCTCACTTACTGTGCGCTTTCTATCAGTCGGCCGGGTACAGGAAACAAATGCTCCTGTACCGCGGACCTCACAGAGCTCGGCCACGCTACACTAGGGAGAGGGTAAGTAATTTATGAGCTGTGTGACAAGTGCTAAGTAAAGAGAGACAAGAAGGGGGAGTGACAACGGAGGGGGCTGAGAAAGAGTGACAAGGGAGGGAGCGGGCCTGAAAAATGAAAGTGACAAGGGAGGGGGGCTGAGAAATGACAGTGACAAGGGAGGGTCTGAGAAATGACACTGACAAGGGAGGGAAGGGCCTGAGAAATGAGAGTGACAAGGGAGGGGGCTGAGAAATATGAGTGACAAAGGAGGGGTCTGAGAAATGACAGTGACAAGGGAGGGAGCGGGCCTGAAAAATGAAAGTGACAAGGGAGGGGGGCTGAGAAATGACAGTGACAAGGGAGGGTCTGAGAAATGACACTGACAAGGGAGGGAAGGGGCCTGAGAAATGAGAGTGACAAGAGAGGGGGGCTGAGAAATATGAGTGACAAAGGAGGGGTCTGAGAAATGACAGTGACAAGGGAGGGAGGGGCCTGAGAAATGAGAGTGACAAGGGAGGGGGCTGAGAAATATGAGTGACAAAGGAGGGGTCTGAGAAATGAGAGTGACAAGGGAGGGGCTGAGAAATGAGAGTGACAAGGCAGGGAGGCTGAGAAATGAGAGTGACAAGGGAGGGGGAATGAGAGTGACAAGGGAGGGAGGGTCTGAGAAATGAGAGTGACAAAGGAGGGCTCTGAGAAATGAGAGTGACAAGAGAGGGGGGCTGAGAAATATGAGTGACAAAGGAGGGGTCTGAGAAATGACAGTGACAAGGGAAGGGGGGGCCTGAGAAATGAGAGTGACAAGGGAGGGGGGCTGAGAAATATGAGTGACAAAGGAGGGGTCTGAGAAATGAGAGTGACAAGGGAGGGGGCTGAGAAATGAGAGTGACAAGGCAGGGAGGCTGAGAAATGAGAGTGACAAGGCAGGGAGGCTGAGAAATGAGAGTGACAAGGCAGGGAGGCTGAGAAATGAGAGTGACAAGGGAGGGGGAATGAGAGTGACAAGGGAGGGAGGGTCTGAGAAATGAGAGTGACAAAGGAGGGGTCTGAGAAATGAGAGTGACAAGGGAGGGGTCTGAGAAATGAGAGTGACAAGGGAGGGGAAATAAGAGTGACAAGGGAGGGAGGGGTCTGAGAAATGAGAGTGACAAAGGAGGGGTCTGAGAAATGAGAGTGACAAGGGAGGGGTCTGAGAAATGAGAGTGACAAGGGAGGGGTCTGAGAAATGAGAGTGACAAGGGAGGGGGGGAATGATTCCCATTAAAATACTGGTAAATATATACAATTACTTATAGTTAAACTATAGTCCGGCCCTCCAACGGTCTGAGGGACCGTGAACTGGCCCCCTGTTTAAAAAGTTTGAGGACCCCTGCTATACAGCAACTACATTATAAGCTAGTAGGTAACTGTTCAGTTCATGATCGGATTATTATACAGCAGGTGGTGAAGATGGCCCAATAGGTTATTGGATTCCAACTATCCTCAGATGACAGCCTTTACCAACAACGTTGTCTGAGTCGGGCAAGAGGAATTGTAGAGGATATTTGGCACCCAAATAATGAACTATTTGTACTTCTGCCATCGGGAAGGCGTTATAGGTATTTACCCTCTTGCACAAATAGATTACAGAAGAGCTTTTTTTCCGGAGGCCGTGCTAGGAGCACTGAGCTGCTGAAAACCATTTTAGTTAGTATAATTTCAATTGTATCGTCCGTCTTCTTGTCTCATTGGCGCTGTATTCGATATGTGCTCAATAAGAATAACGTTGAATCTAATCTAATCAAATTATAAAATATATTTACATCCTCCAAGAGATCCTCAGTGAGATCCTAAGAAATGAGTCATATCACAAGGGTCCTGACCTCTTCCCGTTTTAGGACATGTTCTTATTATGAATTCAATCATCATCTAAAGGGGTTTTACACTTATAAAAAAAATCACCTTACCTCCTTAAGGGGGAAATTCCACCAGATTTTATATCATGAAATATCATCACCTTGAAGTCCAGTTTTGGCCTGTAGGACACCGGCAGATTTTTCTTTGTTTTTCCTTCTTAGCATCACTTTTTGTTTCTTTTGGTCAGTGTAGCTGAATGAGGCTTTGTGCTTTGTAATACGAGTTGTACTTTGTGTCAGCACTATGTTTTGGTACATAAGAGTTTAACTTATATTAAAAAAAAATTGTAAAAATACATAACAAGTTCTCTTGTGTTTTTATTATTATAAACTCAAAAGAAATTCTCACTATAAAAATTGGAGAAGTTCAAAAAGTTAATGAGAATAATTCGGTCTCTGATCTCTACTGGAAGAGTGTGACTGCGGGTGTACTATGGTCCTGATCTTATAGCACATTAGTTGTGCCTACATAATCACTGTGACGCAGGTGTAGAGCCACTGTGCACCTACAACAGATATGGACAGGGGCCAATACAGTAATCAGGCAGAGGTCAGGACAGGAAGCATATGGTCAATAGGTTTATCAGGCAGATGTAAGAGCTGGTGGCACAGTGCCAATATGGTAATCAGGCAGAGGTCAGGACAGGAAGCACATGGTCAATGGCAGGTGGCACGGTGTCAATACAGTAATCAGGCAGAGGTCAGGACAGGAAGCATATGGTCAATAGGTTTATCAGGCAGATGTAAGGGCAGGTGGCACGGTGCCAATATGGTAATCAGGCAGAGGTCAGGACAGGAAGCACATGGTCAATGGCAGGTGGCACGGTGTCAATACAGTAATCAGACAGAGGTCAGGGCAGGAAGCATATGGTCAATAGGTTTTTCAGGCAGAGGTAAGGGCAGGTGGCACGGGGTCAATACAGTAATCAGGCAGAGGTCAGGACAGGCAGCACAGGGTCATTACAGTAATCAGACACAGGTCAGATATAGGAGGTCTGAATTCACAGTAACAGCACATCTTTGCAGGCAATAGACAGATAGAAGATATCTGGATAGATAGATAGATAGATAGATAGATAGATAGATGATAAATAGATACATACATACATACATGTATATGAGATAGATAGATGGATAGATATATAGGAGATAGATAGATAGATAGATAGATAGATAGATATAAATAGATAGACCTAGAAGCTGTTATTCTCTATGCAGTGGTTTATTAGCTTTTGTGCTCACCAGTCTCTGGTCCTGGGTTTGGAATTTTCTCAGCACTTACTGTTTGTTTTGGAATAATAATTTGTTGGTTTCTTGGCCAGGAAAATATATATTAGTTGAAATTTCAAAGTCAAAAGAAATTCCCACCCTATCATTTGAGAAAGAACGTCATTTTAAGTTACAGAGGAAAAAAATACATACCGTATTTTTCGCCGTATAAGCCGCACTTCCCCCCCCCCCCCAAAAGTGTGGGGGGGGAAAGGCAGTGCGTCTTATGGGGCGAATACTTCAGTTTGTATACCGCCGACCGCATGCTGCGCAGCACGGTGGCGGGTGTATTAGTAGGCAGGGATGAGGGAGGAGGGGCCGGCATCCAGCTCTTTAACTACAGCGGGCCCGGTGCAGTCACTGTATTCTGCTACACCGGGCCCGCTCACTGTAGGAATCCTAACTGCAGGCAATGCTAATAGTAGCCTTTTATGCAGCCTGTACTTACAATACTAACTTTCCGGCAGCCAGCAGGCAGGAGGCAGAGGCAGGAGGCTGGGCGGGCGCTGACAACGTAACTATGTCACGCGCCGGCTCCGCCCACTTTATGAATGAAGAAGGGAGAGGCGGCGCGTGACATAGTGAGTTACGTTGTCAGCGCCCGCCCAGCCTCCTGCCTCTGCCTCCTGCCTGCTGGCTGCTGGAAAGTTAGTATCGTAAGTACAAGCTGCATAAAAGACTACTATTAGCATTGCCTGCAGTTAGGATTCCTACAGTGAGTGGGCCCGGTGTAGCAGAATACAGTGACTGCACCGGGCCCGCTGTAGTTACAGAGCTGGATGCCGGCCCCTCCTCCCTATTGGGGGTCATTGTATGGATAGCACTGTTATGGGGGTCTGTGGATGACACATAGCGTAAAATGCAATTTATGTGTCATCAACAGATCCCCCATAACAGTGCCATCCACAGACCCCTATAACAGTGCCATCCACAGGCCCCCATAACAGTGCGATCCACAGACCCCCATAACAGTGCCATCCACAGACCCCCATAACAATGCCATCCACAGACCCCCATAACAGTGCCATCCACAGGCCCCCATAACAGTGCCATCCACAGACCCCCATAACAGTGTCATCCACAGATCCCCAATAACAGTGCCATCCCCAGATCCCACATAACACCATTAGGCATACCTTTTGGTTCAAATTTTTATTTTTATTTTTATTTTTTCCTCCTTAAAAACCTAGGTGCGTCTTATGGGCCGGTGCGTCTTATAGGGCGAAAAATACGGTAGTTAAAAAGAAGTAAAGATGCTAATTATCTGGTCCATTTAGAAGGCACTGGTAACCATTTTTTCTTGGAAGGGGTTCTCCAAGACCCAGAACACATTTCAGATGGTCGAGCAGGTTGCCAATGCTAAAAAATTTTTTACCTGTCACTGGTGCTCTGGATCCAGAGACTAGTTCTAATCTCCTCCACTTCTGTATCTGCTGGAGTAGACCTCTGCCATTTACCCGCACATCCAAGCCAATCAATGGCCTCAGCAGTGATATACTCAAGTACGGATCGTGAGGCTTCACATCATGTGCCTTGCCTGAACATGTCCCGGCTGAGACCATTTGCTGGCCAAGAGGGGGATGTGCAAGTAGCCATTTATTTAATAAGGAGGAGAACCCTCCTATGACCAAAGAGGGAAGGAAGTTAGAGAGCGATGAAGTGATCAAGTGGTAAAAGAGAGAAGACCTAAGGGAACCAAGTGGAGAAGTGGAGAGAACCTACTATTACCAAAAAGGGGAAACACTGGGGGAAGAGAGGAACCCTACTGTGATCACTGGGGAAAGAGGTGAGCCCTGTGTGATCAGTGGGGAAATAAAGGAGCCCTGTGTGATCAGTGGGGAAAGAGGTGAGCCCTGTGTGATCAGTGGGGAAATAAAGGAGCCCTGTGTGATCAGTGGGGAAACAGGGGAGCACTGCTGTGATTTGTGGGGAAAGAGGGGAGCCCTGTGAGATCACTGGAGAAATAGAGGAGCCCTGCTGTGATCACTGGGGAATGAGGAGAGCCCTGCTGTGATTACTGGGAAAAGAGGGGAACCCTGCTGTGATTACTGGGAAAAGAGGGGAGCCCTGCTGTGATTACTGGGAAATAGAGGAACCCTGTGTGATCAGTGGGGAAATAGAGGAGCCCTGTGTGATCACTGGGGAAATAGAGGAGCCCTGTGTGATTACTGGGAAATAGCGGAGCCCTGTGTGACCAGTGGGGAAACAGGGGAGCCCTGCTGTGATTTGTGGGGAAAGAGGGGAGCCCTGTGTGATCAGTGGGGAAACAGGGGAGCCCTGCTGTGATTTGTGGGGAAAGAGGGGAGCCCTGTGTGATCAGTGGGGAAACAGGGGAGCCCTGCTGTGATTTGTGGGGAAAGAGGGGAGCCCTGTGAGATCACTGGAGAAATAGAGGAGCCCTGCTGTGATCACGAGGGAAATAGACAAGCCCTGCTGTGATCACTGGGGAATGAGGAGAGCCCTGCTGTGATTACTGGGAAATAGAGGGGAACCCTGTGTGATCACTGGGGAAATAGAGGAGCCCTGTGTGATCACTGGGAAATGGAGGAGCCCTGTGTGATCACTGGGAAATAGAGGAGCCCTGATTTGATCACTGGAGAATTAGGGGAGCCCTGCTGTGATCACTGGGGAATTAGGGGAGCCCTGCTGTGATCACTGGGGAATTAGGGGAGCCCTGCTGTGATCACTGGGGAATTAGAGGAGCCCTGCTATGATCTCTGGGGAATTAGAGGAGCCCTGCTGTGATCACTGGGGAATTAGAGGAGCCCTGCTGTGATTACTGGGGAAGACATTTGCCTTATTTTTCTTACTAGTACACAGATTCTAACGGATTGCATTGAAGGCCTATGTCAGTAGGATATAGCTTTTAAGAGCACATGGGCAGGAAGTGTTGTCATGGGGAGACCTGTACCTTAACATAAAAGTTTCAGAATTTGATCCCTGGTTGTATCCTCTGGTGGGCCAGAAGACTCTATATCTTCATAATCCCGCTCCTATAACAATATATAATTAGGCAGATTTACCATTTAGGAGTCCCATGTGAGAGAGGCATGGGTTCCCAAGGGTTTAGCCAGGAGCGTAGCTAACGGCTCATGGGCCCTGGTGCAAGAGTTCAGCTTGGGCCCCCTTCCCTCAGTGCTTTGTGTGTCTTCTTATGCGGCACAAGGGTCTTTGGGCCCCCTCAGGCTCCTGGGCCCGGTAGCGACTGCTACCTCTGCACCCCCTATAGCTACGCCCATGGGTTTAGCTATATGAGGTGCAGGGGTGTCAGTCCTGAGCCCTGGTGCCTGTAGGGGGGCCAATGGCCCCTCTACCCCCAGTATTATAAATGGCACATGGTAGGGGGAGACCCTGCTACAGATTTTGCATTATGGCCTCGGAGCTTCCAGTTACGCCTCTGTGAACCCAAGCTCTGCTTTTATTTTTAGACTTGGTGACACATCAGGACGTTTGGTCACACATTTCTATGAGAACTTCACGTGGTAGACAGAAAATTTTTACGTTTTCAAAAATAGAAATTTTCTTTAGAGGAAACCAAAACAAATAACACTGAGTGGAAGATAATGTCAGAAAGAAAAGAAAGTGTGAGAGGTGACATAGTCAGGGCAAAAAGATTCCACAGCAGAGAATGACGGAGGAGTGTGGAAGAGCTGTAAAACCACATGTGGTCATAGATAGATAGATAGATAGATAGATAGATAAGAGATAGATAGATAGATAGATAGGAGATAGATAGGAGATAGATAGATAGATAGATAGATATGAGATAGATAGATAGATAGATAGATAGATAGATAGATAGATAGGAGATAGATAGATAGATAGATAGATAGATAGATAGATGATAGATAGATAGATAGATAGGAGATAGATAGATAGATAGATAGATAGATAGATAGATAGGAGATAGATAGATAGATAGATAGATAGATAGATAGATAGATAGATATGAGATAGATAGATAGATAGATAGATAGATAGATATGAGATAGATAGATAGATAGATAGATAGATAGATAGATAGGAGATAGATAGATAGATAGATAGATAGATAGATAGATAGATAGATAGATAGATAGATAGATATGAGATAGATAGATATGAGATAGATAGATAGATAGATAGATATTAGATAGATAGATAGATAGATAGATAGATAGATAGATGAGATAGATAGATAGATAGATAGATAGATAGATAGATAGATAGGAGATAGATAGATAGATAGATAGATATGAGATAGATAGATAGGAGATAGATAGATAGATAGATAGATAGGAGATAGATAGATAGATAGATAGATAGATAGATAGATAGATATTAGATAGATAGATAGATAGATAGGAGATAGATAGATAGATAGATAGATAGATAGATAGGAGATAGATAGATAGATAGATAGATAGGAGATAGATAGATAGGAGATAGATAGATAGATAGATAGATAGATATGAGATAGATAGATATGAGATAGATAGATAGATAGATAGATAGATAGATCGATAGATAGATAGATAGATATGAATAGATAGATAATAGATAGATAGGAGATAAATAGATAATAGTTAGATAGGAGATAGATTAGATTAAAAATGCAAACATACAACACTCTAGGATAATTGATAAAGTAAAGAAAAATGTATTCATCCATGTGTGTCCACCAGGGTGAATACATTTTTACTTTATCAATTATCCTAGAGTGCTGCCTGTTTGCATTTTTTAGCTTTTTGGGCAATAGTCTCGTCCCTTTAGGTGTGCACCAAAGTTTGTCCTTTGTTATATTCTTGTGCTGCCATTTACCTACTTTTAGAAAGATAGATAGATAGATAGATAGATAGATAATAGATGATAGATAGATAGATGATAGATAGATCTTTAGATAGATATTTCAACCAAGGGTGAGAACGCGAATCCCAGAAGTAAGTGAGACTCAGATTTCTACATGTTTTCATAAGCATTAATGTTGTTTACTTTTAAGAATTCATTTAGCATTAGAAATGGAACTTACCATTCCATTCCGCCGCCCCTGGTGGGAGTGGGTTGGTCCTACGTCCTGCCAGGATGGGGAGTTCTAGAGAGTTTCAGAGTTAGTTGAGCAATCCTGGCGTGAGGGAGCGCCAACATCTACTCCTGCTCCAAGGGCCGGCCCTGGGACTATGAGAACAGCTTGTCTGTGGGGACTAGTACTACAGGGAGACAGCAGGGTCCAAGGCCACCAGACGACTTGTAAGCTACAGCGTACAAAGTCAGCAGAGTGATCATCACTACAGCTATATAGACTCCGCTGCAGGTGAAGGGATGACTAGTTAAGACACCCATCACCACAGTTCAGGACAGGCACAATCGCAAGCCTGCATTTCACAACTGTGCACCTATAGCCACAAGTGCCAGCTTATTGCTGTTACAGAATGGAAATTTGGAGAGAGAGAGAAGGACTGCTCCACAGTGCTAATGTCTGCCATATTTCCTGCCATCATATCTCATCATCTGGGGATAGAGACTTTGCACCTTGCAAAGACCACATCTAGATGTACTGTCATTGATTCAACCTTTGTTGTTCTTCTACATTTGCCTGAACCTTTCACATGACCTTTTTACTGTCCCGAACCCCAGGAAGCACCGGCCTGAGGGAGTACACTTTAACAAAATATCTTGACAGGGCCACTACCACTCCCATCCTCTGCACTGGTTGCTCAGGGGCTCTCTGCACACGGCACGGATGAAGAATAGAGAGATGCTAGCATTTGATGTTCAGTTAGAGATTCAGCAAAAAATATACATTGCAGGCAGCATCCACGGTGAATGTCCTTTATTAAGGATCGCAATCCCAAGCGTTAGTGCACGTACAAAAGCAGCTACGTTTCGGCTATATACTAGCCTTTGTCAAGCTCAATGTGACTATGAATTAGTGGCTATAAATATCAAAGTCCCCACCCCTTAAAATCAAATACAACCAATGCTATTAAGTCTCAACTTAGCCCTCATTTGCATAATCTATTCAGACATCTGTACAAACTCCTATAGCCCAGAGCACATACCGCTCTTCTCAGGTGGTGTCCATGTGCGGCTACATTCGGCATCCGGCGCGTCTGTCAGAATCCACTGCGCATGTCCGCTAGAGTTCAGAGGTTACTACCCCGCTCACGTGATCGCTGACTCGTCACTGCGATCACGTGATAGCCGGCACTTCCGCCCTCACCACTGCTGCGCTCCAGCCGTCGGAACCGCTACCATGGTAACCACCACAACAACAAATGCCGTTATCCCACTCACGCGATCACAGACGCTCACGTCAATGTGGTCACGTGATGGCAGGCTCTTACGTCCCCAATGCGACTGCGCTCCGGATGTCGAGTCCGTTGTCATGGAACCTACCACAGCCACACAAAACTCAATGGTAGATATGCAGAGTAAGCTCCAGTGAGATGAACAATGGGACCATAAGAGGTCCATTCGTGGATGTGACATCAGTGATGTATTTTACATGTGAGACAGTAATGTGTCCAATAAAAACCACATTAAAAACATAATCATGAGGAACCAGACCATATCATTCACATAAACTTAGACATTAATAACGTTAAATTCTATATTCATCCCATAGGGTTGGAGCGCTCTTAACTCGAAAATCCATCTGAGCTCTTTCTTGCGCAGTATACGATTTTTATCCCCCCCTCGTCTCAGTGGTCCCACAGAATCAATGATGCGGAACCTCAATTGGTTCACGGAATGAGCATAGTCTACAAAGTGCTTAGCCACCGGTTTGTCTAATAATCCTCTCCTGATATTACTTTTATGGGAGTTAATCCGTTCACGTGCCTCCATGGTGGTCTCACCTACATAGATGAGGCCACAAGGGCAAGAGATCATGTAGACAATATCACGGGACCGACAGGTGAAGAAATCTCTGATTTTATACTGTTTACCGCTATAGGGATGGGTGAAGGTATCACCCTTCACCATATTTCCACAATTGCAGCACCCGAGACATGGGTAACACCCCATTTTTCTCGGGGCCAAGTATCTCTGTCCATCATCGATGGAGTTCTTCAGCTCAGTCTTCACCAGTCTGTCCCGTAGAATCCTACCCCTTTTATATGCCATCATGGGCACCTCTCCAAACTCCTTAACCGTTGGTAAGCCCCTCTGTAGAATATGCCATTCAATTTCTGAGTAGGGGTTATCCTCGCAAGTTAATCGGACGATTAACACAGAAGGTACGGACGGTTAATCGGACTGAGACTCTACGTACTAACATAAGAGAGAACGACAGTCAGCGTATCCCGTTTGTCTCTACTTTTGGTGCCCACAGTGACGTCACGTGATAGCGAGAATCATACGTAAAGAATGGCATATTCTACAGAGGGGCTTACCAACGGTTAAGGAATTTGGAGAGGTGCCCATGATGGCATATAAAAGGGGTAGGATTCTACGGGACAGACTGGTGAAGACTGAGGTGATGAATCCCATTGACGATGGACAGAGATATCTGGCCCCGAGAAAAATGGGGTGTTACCCATGTCTCGGGTGCTGCAATTGTGGAAATATGGTGAAGGGTGATACCTTCACCCATCCCTATAGCGGTAAACAGTATAAAATCAGAGATTTCTTCACCTGTCGGTCCCGTGATATTGTCTACATGATCTCTTGCCCTTGTGGCCTCATCTATGTAGGTGAGACCACCATGGAGGCACGTGAACGGATTAACTCCCATAAAAGTAATATCAGGAGAGGATTATTAGACAAACCGGTGGCTAAGCACTTTGTAGACTATGCTCATTCCGTGAACCAATTGAGGTTCCGCATCATTGATTCTGTGGGACCACTGAGACGAGGGGGGGATAAAAATCGTATACTGCGCAAGAAAGAGCTCAGATGGATTTTCGAGTTAAGAGCGCTCCAACCCTATGGGATGAATATAGAATTTAACGTTATTAATGTCTAAGTTTATGTGAATGATATGGTCTGGTTCCTCATGATTATGTTTTTAATGTGGTTTTTATTGGACACTTTACTGTCACACATGTAAAATACTTTTTTTATATGTTCACTGATGTCACATCCACGAATGGACCTCTTATGGTCCCATTGTTCATCTCACTGGAGCTTACTCTGCATATCTACCATTGAGTTTTGTGTGGCTGTGGTAGGTTCCATGACAACGGACTCGACATCCGGAGCGCAGTCGCATTGGGGACGTAAGAGCCTGCCATCACGTGACCACATTGACGTGAGCGTCTGTGATCGCGTAAGTGGGATAACGGCATTTGTTGTTGTGGTGGTTACCATGGTAGCGGTTCCGACGGCTGGAGCGCAGCAGTGGTGAGGGCGGAAGTGCCGGCTATCACGTGATCGCAGTGACGAGTCAGCGATCACGTGAGCGGGGTAGTAACCTCTGAACTCTAGCGGACATGCGCAGTGGATTCTGACAGACGCGCCGGATGCCGAATGTAGCCGCACATGGACACCACCTGAGAAGAGCGGTATGTGCTCTGGGCTATAGGAGTTTGTACAGATGTCTGAATAGATTATGCAAATGAGGGCTAAGTTGAGACTTAATAGCATTGGTTGTATTTGATTTTAAGGGGTGGGGACTTTGATATTTATAGCCACTAATTCATAGTCACATTGAGCTTGACAAAGGCTAGTATATAGCCGAAACGTAGCTGCTTTTGTACGTGCACTAACGCTTGGGATTGCGATCCTTAATAAAGGACATTCACCGTGGATGCTGCCTGCGATGTATATTTTTTGCTGGATCTAAGTCCGAACGAGTCTAGGACGGAAGGCGGGCTGATGCATCAGGTGTGACCGGGTGATCAGGAGTGCTGCTTGAAATACGGATTGTTGACAGTTAGAGATTCAGTAAGTGTTGGATTGGGGGTAGGGGGATCGGTGAGGGGAGTGGGACCTTTTTTCATCATTCTGACCCTTGTTTAGAACTAGAGTTAAGCGGACACCTGGATGTTCGGGTTCGAGAAGTTCGGCCGAACTTCACGGAAATGTTCGGGTTCATGATCCGAACTCGACCCGAACTTGACCCCGAACCCCATTGAAGTCGATGGGGACCCGAACTTTTGGGCACTACAATGGCTTTAAAATAGCACTGGAAAGGGCTAGAGGGCTGCAAAAGGCAGCAAAATGTGGGTAAGTGCCCTGCAAACAAATGTGAATAGGGAAATAACTTAAAATAAAATAAATAAAAATTAAACAATATTAATTGGCAACTCGGAGGAGGAGGTGGAATAGGAGGTTGGGGAGGCGTCAGGTGGGAATGCCATCAGCAACATGTCTACCAGCGTGCGTTTCATAGTTAGTAGTCACGCATCTTTTGATCAGTAACATACGTTTATACAAAATTTGGTTTTCTGCCAGCAATGCACAGCTGTGGCTTATCACTGGCAAAAATGGGTTAATGTCACCCACCAATGGAACAGGCGATATTCAGAAATGTTAGGCCACTGGCACCCAGACAGAGGAGAGGTCAATGCTCGGCAAAACAGGCTTCATGTCACCCACCAAAGCAGCAGGCGATTATCAGAAATGGAGGCCCCTGGCACCTAGACAGAGGAGAGGTCATTGGATGGCAAAAAGAGGTTAATGTCAACCACCAAAGCAACAGGCGATTATCTGAAATGTAGAACCCTGGCACCCAGACAGAGCAGAGGGCAATGCACCGCAAAAGAGGCTTCATGTCACCCAGCAATGGAACAGGCCATTTTCAGTAATTTAGGCCTCTGGCACCCAGACAGAGGAGAGAGGTCACGTAACAGCAAAACAGGCATCATGTCACCCAGCAATGCAGCAGTCGATTATCATTAATGTAGACTGCAGGCACCCAGACAGAGGAAAGAGGTCCCGTAACAGCAAAACAGGCTTCATGTCACCCAGCAATGGAACAGGCCACTTTCGGTAATTTAGGCCCTAGCACCCTGACAGAGAGAGGTCCCGTAACAGCAAAACAGGCTTCATGTCACCCAGCAATGGAACAGGCGATTATCATTAATGTAGAATGCAGGCACCCAGACAGAGAAGAGAGGTCCCGTAACAGCAGAACAGGCTTCATGTCACCCAGCAATGGAACAGGCCACTTTTGGTAATTTAGGCCTTAGCACCCTGACAGAGAGAGGTCCCATAACAGCAAAACAGGCTTCATGTCACCCAGCAATGGAACAGGTGATTATAATTAATGTAGGATGCAGGCACCCAGACAGAGGAGAGAGGTCCCGTAACAGCAGGACAGGCTTCATGTCACCCAGCAATGGAACAGGTGATTATCATCAATGTAGGACGCAGGCACCCAGACAGAGGAGAGAGGTCTCGTAACAGCAGAACAGGCTTCATGTCACCCAGCAATGGAACAGGCGATTATCATTAATGTAGACCGCAGCCACCCAGACAAAGGAGAGAGGTCAATGCATGGCAAAACAAGCTTCATGTCACCCACCAAAGCAACAGACCATTTTCAGTAATTTAGGCCGCAGGCACCCAGACAGAGGAGAGAGGTCCCGTAACAATAAAACAGGCTTCATGCCACCCAACAATGAAACAGGCCACTTTCAGTAATTTAGGCCCTAGCACCCTGACAGAGGAGAGAGGTCCCGTAACAGCAAAACAGGCTTCATGTCACCCAGCAATGGAACAGACGATTATCATTAATGTAGGCCGCAGGCACCCAGACAGAGGAGAGGTCAATGCAAGGCAAAAATAGGTTAATGTCACCCACCAAAGCAACAGGCGATTATCTGAAATGTAGGCCCCTGGCACCCAGACAGAGGAGAGGGTAATGCATAGCAAAAGAAGCTTCATGTCACCCAGCAATGGAACAGGCCATTTTCAGTCATTTAGGCCCCTGGCACCCAGACAGAGTAGAGAGGTCATGTAACAGCAAAACAGGTATCATGTCACCCAGCAATGCAGCAGTCGATATCATAAATGTAGGCCCCTGGCAACTAGACAGAGGAGAGGTCATTGGACGGCAAAAATAGGTTAATGTCACCCACCAAAGTAACAGGCGATTATCTGAAATGTAGGCCCCTGGCACCCAGACAGAGGAGAGAGGTCAATGCATGGCAAAACAAGCTTCATGTCACCAACCAAAGCAACAGGCCATTTTCAGTAATTTAGGCCGCAGGCACCCAGAAAGAGGAGAGAGGTCGCGTAACATCAAAACAGGCTTCATGTTACCCAGCAATGGAACAGGCCATTTTCAGTCATTTAGGCCCCTGGCACCAAGACAGAGGAGTTAGGTCACCTAACAGCAAAGGAAGCATCATGTCACCCATCAATGCAGCAGTCGATTATCATAAATGTAGTCCCCTGGCACCCAGACAGAGGAGAGGTCAATGCATGGCAAAAAGAGGTTAATGTCACCCACCAAAGCAACAGGCGATTATAATAAATGTAGGCCGCAGCCTCCCAGACAGAGGAGAGAGGTCAATGCACGGCAAAACAAGCTTCATGTCACCCACCAAATCAACAGGCCATTTTCAGTTATATAGGCTGCATACACCCAGACAGAGGAGAGGTTCATTCAAATTGTGGTAGCCCCCGAAATAATGGTACAAATAAAAAAAAGCATTCAATGAATAAGTGCATTGGAGTACAAGAATGTATGGTTGAGGGCAAGGCAGTTATAAATGTCTATTCTGCACAAGGTAAGGACAAGTCCTGTGGGATCCACGACTGGTTCATTTTAATGAATGTGAGCTTGTCCACTTGGTTGTGGACAGGCAGCTGCGTTTGTCTGTAATGACGCCCCCTGCCGTGCTAAATACACGTTCAGACAATATACTGGCTGCAGGGCAGACCAGCACCTCCAAGGCATAAAGGGCAAGCTCAGGCCATGTGGACAATTTGGAGACCTAAAAGTTGAATGGGGCAGAACCATCAGTCAGTACGTGGAGTTGTGTGCAGACGTACTGTTCCACCATGTTGTTCAAATGCTGTCTCCTGCTAAGAATTTCCATATCAGCTGGTGGTGCAGGCTGCTGTGGCGCAGTGACAAAACTTTTCCACATCTCGGCTATGCTAAGAAGGGGCATGGTGCTCTGCTGAGTAATTCTACCCCTTCATTTTTGCAATCAGTGAGAGTCTCAACACGTGGACCCCCCACAGATCAAAACATCTGACGTGTCAAAGAGTTTAAAAATGATACGGTAAGTCCTATTTAAATGTTTCGTCCCCTACAGACAATCCCGGTCCATATGCTCCATTGAAGCATATGAACTTCAGAAAGAAAGGTCCAACTCTTGGGAGCTCACTTTATAACCTGATTTGGAGAGTGCCACTCACTTTGGTCAGGCAAACTATAAAACTCCATGAAGTTCTCTCAGCCCTGATCGATAGCACAGTTGTTTGTAGAGAAGGGTGGTCTTGATAAGACGTCTCCTTTACTCCCTCCCCATTTTTTCCAACTTCTCCACTGAAAATAGGGACCAGGACTTAGATTCTCAGGATTCATAGGGTGGCCACCCCCACCAATCTCAGACATTACATAAAATAAGTTATTGCTTGGAATGTCCCTTTAAAATAAGTCAAACTAGAGAATTTAACCCTTGGACTCATATGACTAGGAGTAAAGGGCAATGGAGCAAGAATTCCAAGAGATTCCAACCAGATGCCTGGAAGATAAGCATCCACGAAGGTATGCCGTCCAACGTGGAGCTGATGCAGGTTCTTGCAGTTTTGTGCCTCATGCTCACCCCAAGTTGTGCTGATGCTATAATCCAGGCATGCTCAACCTGTGGCCCTCCAGCTGTTGTAAAACTACAACTCCCACAATGCCCTGCTGTAGACTGATAGCTGTAGTCTGTTCAGGCATGCTGGGAGTTGTAGTTTTGCAACAGCTGGAGGGCCGCAGGTTGAGCATGCCTGCTATAATCTATAGATGTGGAATGAGCTCCAGCTTACCCCAGTGTAGACCTGTTTGATGGTCGATCTAGAGGAGGTTTGAGGATCTAATTCCCGTATGTAAAAAAAAAAGAGAGCATAATATGAAGTTATACCAATTTTTGAAAATGGAAAAGTATACGTTTATAAATTTCCTTTCTTAGAGGGACTGCAGAAGAGCCCACATAACAGTGCCGATCCTCAGTACCCCATAATAGTGAAGCCTACAGGGCCCTACAACAATACTCACATTAGGGCTCCATGAAATGGCTACAATGCTCCATAACAGTGCCAATCCCAGGGCACTACAGCAATGTCAATCATAACACCCCATAATGTTTGGACACAGGACCCTATAACACCATGCTTCCGTAAGTTTGATAGCCAGCATCCACAACACCCCAGCCAGGATGGGTTGATTCACCAGGAGGAACATTGATGGCTGTTAGAGATGTCGCAAACATAACATTTTCCGTTCGCAGACGGCGAATGCAAATTTATGCAAATGTTCGCGAACGGGAGAACAGGGCGAACCGCCATAGACTTCAATAGGCAGGCGAATTTTAAAACCCACCGGGACTCCTTCTGGCCACAATAGCGATGGAAAAGTTGTTTCACAGGGACTATCACCTGGACTGTGGCATGCCGGAGGGGGATCCATGGCAAAACTCCCATGGAAAATTACGTAGTTGACGCAGAGTGTGGTAAGTTGTAATCGCAATGCGAATTCAACTTAGAGCTAAGTTCCTAATGGTTGTATTGATAGAATTGACGAATATCACGAATATAGCGCTATATTCTCAACCTTCATTATATTCTAGCAATACAACAACCATTAGGAACCCAGCTCGAAGTTAAATTCGCAATGCGATTAATACAGGTTATATTAATCGCACTGCGATTACAACTACTAACACTGCAGCTTCAGAATGAGTCTAAGATGGATGCCGTCCTTCCTTTTTAGATAGGAGGTGGGAGGGTCTGGGAGGGAGGGTATGCTGCTGATTGGCTGGAATGTGTCTGCTGACTGTGAGGTACAGGGTCAAAGTTTGCTCAATGATAAAGTATAGGGGCGAACGCGAACATTGCAAACGTTCGCCCGCTGCGGCGGACGCGAACAAGCTATGTTCACCGGGAACCGTTCGCCGGCAAATAGTTCAGAACATCTCTAATGGCTGTAAGACCTGAGTAACTTTTCGGTTGCAAGACAGAAGGTGGACTGGAGGCAGAGGAGTATGATGCATGGTGTACGGAGATGCTCCATAGTGGGTTGCATGGCACAGCCGCCATGCGTCCTGGAGAGCACTGTTAGCCAAAGAATAATGTGGCTTGCAGACTTGTATAATGTGGGGGAGAAGTCAACATTGAATCCTTATGCTCAATGGGTTGGCCGAGCCCCTGAAGAGTCTGTTAGAAGATGGTTCCTCTCACTAGGAGGCATATTTACGCCAGATCCTACCCCCTCTTCCTTCCTCTTGGAGGTCGAGGAGACCTCTGTGTCCCGCATGCTCATTAGGTCTTGCTTCAGTATGGAATTTACATTAATTTTTGGCTGGTCAGAGGTTTCCGGATGGTGGACTTGCTCTATGGGTGTTGTGGGGAGTTGCTCTGGTAGACAGCGGTGCGGGTGCAGTATAGAGGCAAAGAGAGTCCAGGTAGTGCAGCAAACAGTGTTTTATTTCACACTTGCACAAACAAAACTCAAAACAGTCACTTAGTGTTACTTCACACACACAGCAAAAACTTGAGGCAAAACAAAAGTCCAAGACTGAATCAAATTCACCTGTGTGGTTTAGGTGCGTGTTCACACCTGGCTGTCAGCCCAGCCGCAGGAAAGTCCAACCTCAGGCTTCCAGGCAGACTGCACGCCTCTTTGCAAGCTCTTGCTTCCAGCCCTGGCAGCTCCACGGAACACCAGCAGTTTCCAGGATAAATCACCTCAAATCCTAGGTGTCAGTTCACACCTGGCTGAATGCTCGGCAACACAAAAAGTCCACTGACCGTCTTTAAATGGCCTGCTCTCCTGACACACAGGTCTCAGCTTTTCAGCCCAGCACAGGGCTCAGATCCCAAACACAGAGAGAGAGCTTTGCATAAACCCAGCTGTCTTTTAAAGGCAGCTAGGTATTAACCCAAAAAAACCCGGACCGGCACCTAAAATCCGGTCCAGTATTTGCCCTCACCTGGCTGCAATCAACCCAGCAGCACAGGCTGAGAGGAAAATACCTGTTTTTTACCACCAAACCTCTCACTGTGTCACATACCCCCCTTTGTTCAACCCTGAGGGGTGAACACACGCCAGACAGTATACCCAGAACCGGGCACTCGCATTTCCCTGTAACTGCCCTGCTCTGTGTTCCACTGAAAATCTAAAGCTCTGAAGTCACCCGAACCCTCTGGTGACCCAGGACTTTCCTTCTTTGTCCAGATGGGGACAGGCTGCGGCCAACCCCATATCAGTCTTTCAGAGATGGCTTGTCGCCGAGCCACGGGCACCTGGTACGGCTTTAACCAGACCTTTGCCTGGGGCTCAGTGACAATATCACGGTGAGTTATGGAAGGGCATTCAGGGAAATCACAGAACACCTCTGTGTTCCGACTAACAAACTCCTTGGCTCTCTGAGTCTGTTCAGTGGAAAGGCTGCCAGTAATTTTATCTGTGGCAGCAGCTTCCCTGTTAGCAGACAGAGGGACCGGAATCTCTTTCCCTAGATAAACCGGCCGCGGGTTGTTCTCAATATGTCTCTCTAACCTTCCAAGGTTTCCGTAAATTTACATGGTAGACCGGCTCCGGCTTTTGCTGTCCTGGCTGGTGTACCTTGTAAATTGGGTCTCCAACTTTCTGTGCTATTTTATAGGTCCCCTTCCCCCTAGCGCTGTCCTTACTGTTCACAGGTGGCCCAACAACCAAAACCGGGTCCCTTTGGCTACGGACCCCAGACACTCGATTGCAGGACCGGCTTTGGCCTGGCTGAGCCACCTTCCTATGTTTTCTACCTATCCTATTTAGGGGGACTGTCTTCCCCTCACCCACCAAACCTACTGTGGGTCCCTCTGCCTTGGGTTTCTGGGGTTCTAACTCCTCACCTGGGCTAGGCCTCACTACTGGAAGTTTTCCTACATGTCTGGGAACTGTATGTACAATGGCCGGCCACAGGGCTGGGAACAATGGAAAGTCTCTTCCAATTATCACATCATAGGGCATACTCGTGGTTACAGCTACCTCATGGACCTGCCTGCCGGCACACGTGCTTACAGACAACAGAGCAGTGGGGTATTCTTTTAAATCTCCATGAATACTGAAAACCCCGACTCTCCGGCCTGTAAACTCTGTGGGTCGCACCAGGGAAGCCCTCACCAGGGTCACCTGACTCCCCGAATCCAGCAGAGCTGCCACTGGAGTGTCTCCCACCTCCACCCGACACAAATGTTCATCATGGTTAACCTCTGACACATCGACCCTTCTGGCATACAATGACTGTCGATACCCAAAGTTTACATCCATGGGCTCACCCAGGAGGGGACAGTTGGCCCGTACATGGCCAGGCTCCTGCCACCGCCAGCAGATTATAGAGTCCTGATCCCCAAAGGGCACATCCCGTGCGGTCTTTCTCAGCTCAGGCCGCAGGGTCTGGGGAGGGGATTTTCTGGGTTTTATTACTCCCTTCCCCAGGGTCCCCCCCTTAAGTTCCTCAGTAGCCCCATAACGTTCGACCAGATCCACCATCTCCAGGGCACTAGTAGGAGATGTCTGGCCCGGCGCTGGAGGGGTAGTGGCAACGCCCTCCAGAATTTGTCAGCTACAATACGGTCCAGCATAGCAGTGGGACTAAGTATGTCAGGCGGTAGCCATTTTTGTAAGAGTTTTAGCAAATTGTAATACTGGGGTCGTGCTGGCTCAGCTGGGTTAAACTCCCACTGATGTACCCGCTGGGCCCTGACCAACACATTCACCCCCAGTCTCGCCAGGATCTCACCCTTAACCACAGAGTAGTCTGCTGCTTGGTCGTCCGGTAAATCAAACTAAACCTGTTGGGGTCCTGACGCCAGAAACGGAGCGATGACCTCTGCCCACTGGTCTTGGGGTAGTCTCTCTCTCACGGCCACCTTTTCGAACATCGCCAAGTAGGTTTCAACATCATCTGTCGGTGTCATCTTGGGAACGGCCTTGCGGACTGCTTTCCGGGCATCGTGCACTCCCTGAGGCATCCCTGACTTTTTGTAAGCTCTTGCTTCCAGCCCTGACAGCTCCACGGAACACCAGCAGTTTCCAGGATAAATCACCTCAAATCCTAGGTGTCAGTTCACACCTGGCTGAATGCTCGGCAACACTAAAAGTCCACTGACCGTCTTTAAATGGCCTGCTCTCCTGACACACGGGTCTCAGCTTTTCAGCCCAGCACAGGGCTCAGATCCCAAACACAGAGAGAGAGCTTTGCATAAACCCAGCTGTCTTTTATTGTTCAATAAGTTTTTATTGATTTTCATAAGTACAAAGCTATGTAATACAGTAGGCCGAATAACGGCCGAGATAAACGACTGGTGTAGCAAAACACATAACAAAGAGTACAATGGTGTATACAGTAGTAAGCACAGGCATAATTATTAGTACAAGTGACTACATTCGTAAAGAGAGGTACTCCGTATAGTACCTGCGAGCAGATACCGACAGTCACATAGAGAGGTGTTATGGCAGGGTCCGCATTCAGCAGTAGAAAAGAGTAAATAATACAGCGGTATAGGATAGGGCACGTACAGAAAGTTATAAGACATCTGGTACCATGTTACCACAAAACCTCCGGGAGTGCAGTAGCGTACTCACTGGAGAGCCAGAGGACCCACTGGTTGTGGGAGCGGAGGCGAGCAGCTGCAGAAGATCCGAAACCAACTCACAGTGCATGTGATGATTCACTGAGTGTATCACCTCATCAATGTGTGGGGTTACAGCTTGTTTCCAGTGGCGCGCTATGACATTCCGTGTTGCAGAGATAACATGGGCGACCACCCACCTCAACGTCGGAGGGAAATCGTCCAGTCCAATACCAAGAATTACCAGGGCCGGAGAGAGCGTGAGACTAGTGTCAGTGACCCTACGCAGTACTTGCTCCACCGTGCCCCAAAGCGACCGCGTGCATACACAAGACCACCACATGTGTAGGGGTGTACCCACTTCACCACAATTTCTCCAACATAAGGGGGAGTACCCCGGAGAGCAGTGCGCTAGTCTATTTGGCGTTAAATACCACCGATGCTGAATCCTTCTGGCCTGTTCAATGTGATTCACACACTTGGAAGTACAGGCAGACCAACGTAATGCCGCGCACCACTGAGCTAGGGTAAATTGAACATCCATCTCTCGCTCCCACCTAATCATAAACGGTTGCTTGCTATTCAATTGGCTGGAAAAGAGCTCAGCATAGAACGTTGAAATCCTGGGTCGCCTAGATGAGGGCCGTGTCAACCATGTTTGACAGGGATTATCAGTAGGAGCAGAGGTGGATTTCAAAAGAGAGCCAAGCATATGTCGGATCCTGAGGAACTGAAAGAATTGTGAGTTCGGAATCGAACACGAGGTGTGGAGTGAATGGAAGTCCAACATATGGTCACCAGAGAACAAGCGGCCCAAAGTCTCGACTCCGCAGCTGGACCACACACTAAGATCCATGTTCGGGGAATGGTAAAGCAGGGACGTCAGGGGATGTTATCCTAGGAATCCTGATTAATTTCAGGTTATGGGAAATATAGGTCCAGATAAATACTGTAGCTTGCATAGTGGCCAATGGGGCAGAGGAATGGAAGGGTTTCAAATTAAGTGCAGCAAGAAGTGCAGGTAGGGATCGATGCCGTGCGTATGTTTCTTCAATAGAAAGCCATCTCTGAGGGGCAGAAGGAACCCACCATTCCAATGCCTGTTCCGCTAGGCACGCCAAGTAGTACCTGTACAGGCAGGGAACCCCCAGCCCCCCAGATCGGACCGACGGGTAGAGGGTAAGCTTTGGTACACGCGGGCGACGTCCGCCCCAGATAAATCTCAGCAGATCAGCTTGAAGCTGAGTTATTAGCCCCTTAGGTATTTGCACCGAAAGACATCTAAATAAATATAGGACTTTGGGCAATATTAACATTTTAGTGACGTTAATACGCGCTATCCAGGACAAATGTACCTGCGACAACCGGGCATACTCCGCTTGCAGCTCTTTTTTAAGTTTAGCAAAGTTAATGGAGATCATATCCTCCACGCACCTGCACAACTCCAACCCAAGGTACGTGATCGACACGGACTCCCATTGAAAGGGGTAACTTCGTTTCAATCTCTCCTCTACAGAGACAGGTATAAAAAAGTCCAACACCTTAGTCTTGGTGACATTTAGCTTGTAATACGAGCACTTGGAAAAAATATCTAGGATCTCAGTGAGAGCTGACATCGAAGCTTCCAGATCTGTTAAGGACAAGATGACGTCGTCCGCATAGAGTCCAATAGTGTGAGATGAGTCTCCCACCGTAACCCCACTAATCCGAGGGCAGTTTCTCACAGCAGTCGCCAGAGGTTCCATTACCAGCGCAAAAATAAGCGGTGACAGAGGGCACCCCTGGCGAGTGCCATTTGATATGGAAAATGGTTCAGACAAAAACCCGGAAGCCAGTACCCGAGCCGACGGACAGGTGTAAAGGCCTAAGACCGCGCCCAGGATCATCCCCTGGAACCCAAAAGCCTGAAGTGTTCGATCCAGGAACCCCCAATGAACCCTATCAAACGCTTTTCAGCATCCAAGGACACAAGCATTGTGGGGCCCTGGATCGCGCCACCAGCTGCACCAAATCAACCATCCGCCTAGTGCCGTCTCTACATTGTCGGCCCGGGACAAAACCTACCTGGTCAGGATCTATGAGGAGGGGAGGAATTTATTTATACGGGTCGCCAACAATTTGGCATAGAGCTTTAAATCTGAATTGAGCAGCGAAATAGGTCGGAAGTGAGCAGGAGCGTCAGGAGACTTGCCCGGTTTGGGGAGTGTGACCACTGTAGCTGACAGCATATCGGCCGGGATTACTCCAGAGGTGAAAAACTGATTATACAGCGAACACAGATAAGGGACCAGCCGCGGTTGGAGCGTCTTATAATATAAGACAGTGAAACCATCCGGACCTGGCGCCTTATTAGATGGGGTTGACTTAAGTGCCGCCACTATTTCAGATTCCGTAATAGGCTCGTTAAGTGACGCCAGCTGGGAGGCCGACAGTTTGGGGAGTTTGACACCATTCAAGAAGGAGGATATGTCTGAATCACTAGGCTGGGGCGTAGAAGGGTCATTTTTCAGGTTATATAATTGGGTATAATAAGAAGCGAATGCATTTGATATTTCTAAAGGGTGTGTTATAGTATTCCCATCAAAGTATAACTTATCTATTCTTGCATTGACTGCCCTTTTCTTTAATCTATTAGCTAGAAGGGAGCCAGCTCTATCTCCCATGTGATAATAGTGCGTCCTGATCCTACGCAGAGATTTTTCATAGTTAAACAACAACAAGGACCTTAGATTATTCTGACAGTTCCTCAGATCCGACAAATGCACAGCAGATGGGGTGTCCTTATACTTCTGAGTGGCCTTTTCTAACTGAGAAGTGGCTTCTCGGAGACGAGCCTCTCTAGCCCTTTTTAACCGGGAAGCAGCCTGCAACAAGACACCTCGCATATATGCTTTTTGTGCCTGCCATAGGATAGAAGGAGATATCTCCGGGGTGTCGTTGAATTGAAAGAATTCAGAGAGTTGCCTATCGAACTCTTTCAATCTGTGAGGACATTTTAATAAATATGGGTTCAGTTTCCATAATGGGGGGGATTGCTTAGGCAATCCTGAGGATACTTTCATGGAGATGGGGGAGTGGTCCGACCAAGATGCCACAGAGATGTTTGTGCCAGACACATTAAGCAGTAAGTCTCTAGAAATCAGGAAGAAATCGATGCGGGATTGCGAGTGATGCGCAGAGGAGATATGGGTATAATCACATTCAGATCCGTGCTGGTACCGCCAGATGTCATGCAGGCCCGAGACCTTCAATGCTTGATGTAAGTCCAATCGCGGGTACCAGCACTGGATCTGCAATCCATCTCCGCATCAATCGGGATATTAAAGTCTCCTCCCATAACTATTGCGCCTTGCGCCACTTTCATTACTTTCTTGTGTACTCTGTTGAAGAAGGATACCTGCCCAGAGTTAGGCGCATACACGGATACAACAGTATACGGTCGTCCTTCAAGGGAGCACACTAAAATCACATATCTTCCAAAATCGTCGATAATGCATTTATGTAATTGAAACGCCACAGTGGCTTTAACACATATAAACACCCCGCTTTTTCCTCCGCTGCCGGGAGTAAAAATATGCGGATAGAGGCGGTGAGTGCAGCGGTGTTGGTCAGACTTCAGCAGGTGAGACTCCTGTATCAGGGCAACATCGCACCTATTGTTAACAAGATCACGCCACAGCTGCGACCTCCGGAATGGGAGTTTAAACCCCTGACATTGTTAGAATAAAACGTAAGGTCCGCCATATTATTTATCTAAAGGGAGGAGTCTCATCAGCCTGAGCAGCTAGACCAATTGCATCTAGGAACATGTTGCCGCTGCCCTCACAACCTGTAGACAGTTGCCCTACCCCAAAAGTATGCAAATCACATACACCATTAGTACTGAAAATAAAACAGAACAAAAAAGAAAAGGAAAAACAACATCAGCAAACCGAAACGGGTAGCTGAAAAAACACTCAGCTGGCCTCTGAACATCAGAGAACAAATGCCTAAACACATAGGAGAGGGAGTCTGCCAAAGGGCATAGGCTGCCCGGTACCTAAAATGGCAGACTAAAAATGGGGGTAAAGACAGTAGAGTCCTTACGTGACCCGGCTACATCCAACCGGGTGAGAAAATAAAAGTGAAAGGTCGCGAGAGAGAACCAAACTAGTTCAGGCCGGCTCCCAGTCCTGTGCCAGCTTATCGGGAGCATTCTTCCGAGGACGACCCGGCGGGGTACCAGGTGGGAGCAGTTCCAGGTCTCGAAGTAAATCCTCAGCAGCTTTAGGAGAGGAACACGTAACCAGCTCCCCTTGACAGAAATCAGCAACTTTACCGGGAATCCCCACCGGTAGCGTATCTTCTGATCACGTAGAATCTTAGTATACTGGGCATATTCCCTGCGTTTCGCCAGGGTAGCAGCAGAAAGGTCTGGGAAGACTGAAATGTTCTTGAAGGCATCAGACGGTGTTGGATCCTGTCTTAGTGCTTGCAAGAAACGTTCTTTAACGTGATAAAAGTGAATGCGAGCAATAACATCCCGGGGGACCAGGGATCCAATCCCTTGGGTTTCGAATTCGGTGAATCCGGTCAATAATAAGGTCCCGCTCTTGCAGATCAGGGACGGCCGCCTTGAGAAGGGTTTGTAGCAAAAATTCCAACTCCTGAGGGCCAGCGGATTCTTGCACCCCCTCATGCGAATATTATTTCTCCTATGACGGTCTTCCAGGTCTTGAAGTTTGGCTTTAATCGCCTGTATATCCTCCTCTGCCGCCTCATGTGCATCTATCAGGGAGTTGTGTGGCGGCAAACTCCGCCATCTTGCCTTCCACGTGTGCTACGCGGTCCCCAGCCCCTGAATATCGCGCCTCAGCTCCTTCAACATACAGGAGAAATCTGCCCGCAGTGAGGACCGTAAAGTGTCCAGTAAAGATCTCATGGAGCCCTCCGTCAGAGGTAAAGATTCCTGCACTAGCAGGTGAGAGGGGACAGCGTCCAAGCTGATACCTGCGGAGGCAGTCGGCGAGGTGGGCGAGTGCGCTGAGGGAGCAGGGAGCCGAAGGCCCGGAGCCAGGCGGGGAGTCTTTGGGAAAAACTCCGTCATTTTCTTAGGAGCTTGCCTCTTCTTGATCTTACCCATGTCGGGAGTCGAAAAGAGCACTTTATAGAGATCGGTGGGTCTCTCTGGAGGACTGTGTGAGCCGCTAGGGTCAGATGAGCACGGAGTCGAGCGCTCAAGCAGCCGGCGCCATCAACGTGCAGGCCACGCCCCCAACCCAGCTGTCTTTTAAAGGCAGCTGGGTATTAACCCAAAAACCCGGACCGGCACCTAAAATCCGGTCCAGTATTTGCCCTCACCTGGCTGCAATCAACCCAGCAGCACAGGCTGAGAGGAAAATACCTGTTTTTTTTACCACCAAACCTCTCACTGTGTCACAGTGTCCATTGACCAGCATACCACTTCCAGCCATATCTTCCTATATGAGCTCTTTGAATACATTTGTGGATTGTTATTGTGAAATAAAGCTATGACCGACCTCCATCCAGCAAATAAGTCTATGTGATGTCTTCATTTCATGTTTCAGGTGTCCTCGTTGTTTATTATATGGGGTTGTGTTCCAGCAGTCTGATGTAAAGTGGGCATCACCAACCTGGTGCCCTGTGGAGTCAACACTGACCGGGAAAAGGTCTAGTCCTTGTAATCTAAAGACTGCTCAGGTTCTCTTCCTAAACATTTCAAATAATAGCGCCTCCTAGTGTGTACTGCAACAATCAAGCTCATGTGCCTTACATGAGGTTTGCAACTGACAAGCGTTTCCTATCACTACTGCGTAAAGAAATGTAAATTCTTCCGGGTTCATTTTAAAGGGCATCTGTCAGCAGATTTGTCCCTATGACACCGGCTGACCTGTTACATGTACACTCGGCAGCTGAAGGCATCTGTGTTGGTCCCATGTTCATATGTGCCCGCATTGCTGAGAAAAATAAAGTTTTAATATATGCAAATGAGCCTCTAGGAGCAAGGGGGCGTTACCGTTACACCTAGAGGCTCTGCGCTCTCTGCACCTCCTGCCCTTTAATTGACAGGACCAGGCAGTGAAAACGTCATCACCCCTGGCCCTGTCAATCAAATTAGAGAGGGCGCAGCGGTTGCAGAGAGAGCAGAGCCTCTAGGTGTAACGGTAACACCCGTGTTGCTCCTCCCTCCTAGAGGCTCATTTGCATATATTAACATTTAATTTTTCTCAGCAATGCGAGCACATATGAACACGGGATCAACACAGATGTCTTCAGCTGCTGAGAGCACATGGAACAGGTCAGCCAGTGTCATAGGGACAGAACTGCTGACAGATGCCCTTTAAAGGGGGACCAACACCACGCCATTGGCAGGATACCATTCAGGACTGTAGGAAAGCTGGGTGGGAACCTGAATGGGAGCTGACGTGTGCTATTCTATGGCAGGCACAAACTGAGTGTAGTTTCCTATAGCGACTCTCATGCAGAGGATTTTATGGCGCTCTCTAGTGGAAGCTATTGGTCCGCACTGCATTCTGGGTCGTAAACTTGGTACTTTGGTACAGTCAGGTACAAAGTCTAAAAGTTGATTGCGTTTCTGTTTTATCTTAACTTTACCTATATACAGCTGCATATCCTCTTTAAATGACAGTGTAATATCCTCTTCTACAATATAACGTGGGGTAACAAACCGCCACCTACCGGGTATAACGCAATACAACTCCCGGTCAGTTCTCTGATACAGATGTAGCGAGGCTCAACGTAACACTTGTAAGGGTACTTTCACACTAGCGGCACAGCTATCCGGTGGGTGAACAGCCTGCCGGGCGGCGGAGCACTGACCGTGCACAGCCGTAGCTCTGCCCCCCGCCCCATTATAGTCAATGGGGACGGAGCGGCAGCACATCAGTGCACAGGTACTTGCGGCATGGCGGATCCGGCAGGCTGTTCACCCGCCGGAACAGCCTGCCGGATAGCTATGCCGCTAGTGTGAAAGTACCCTAAAATACAATGTTGCATCAAACTTTAAATTGACACAACACAAAAAGCCATCGAAAAAGTCCAGGGAAGGTTTGCTGCAACTGTATAATACTTTAAAAGGGTTGTCCCGCCTCGCCATTTATACAACGGGATGGGACTAAGCACTAGCCCTAGGTGGGTGGACTTATGGAAACATATCTAGCAGTGAGGGATCATATCCTGGGCCAGATAGAAGGAGCTGACCTTTTATAAATTACGGATCTGGCCAGGGCCGTCTTTAAGGAGGGGCAAAAGGGGCAGCTGCCCCGGGCCCAGTTGCTCCTGGGGGGCCCGCTACAGTCACGTGTAATGGGAATGCTCTGACAGGGCCCAGCATGAAGTGCAGTGAATGCCGGGCCCTGTCAGAGCACTCTTCAAACATGAGGTGGCGCAGAGGCAAGGAGGAGGGGTGCGCACTCACCCGCCCAGCAGTTCTTGTCACTGCCGGGCTGTTCGTTTCTATAGTGAAGCAGGGAGACCTCTCTGCTCCCTGCTTCACTGATCTTCAAAGCTCAGAGGCTCCCCCTGCTGGCTGCACTTGGTACTGCTGGCTGTGGGAGGAGCTCTGAAGGCCCAGGAATCTGCCTTTAGCACAGCCAGCAGCGTGATGTGAGCGTGGAGCCTGTCATCAGGAAGAAGGTAAGTATTAACTGTTTTTCCCCCATAAGGCTGCAAAGGGGAACCACTAGAGTGAGGGCCAGAAAGAACATAACCACTGTGAGGGGCACATGTCTGGGTATAACATCTACTGTGAGGGGGCACAGATATGTGGGCATAACTGCTGTGAGGGAGGCACATATTTGGCATAACCACTGTGAGGGGCACATGTGGCATAACTGCTGTAAGGGGGCTCATATCTGGCATAACTAGGGGCACATATCTGGCATAACTCCTGTGAGGGGCACATATCTGTCATAACACTGGTGAGGGAGGCAGATATCTGGCATAACGCCTATGAGGGAGGCACATATCTGGGCATAAAGACTGTGAGGGGGCACATGTCTGGCCATAACTACTGTGAGGGGCACATATCTGGGCATAACTACTGTGAGGGGCACATATCTGGGCATTACTACTGTGAGGGGGCACATGTCTGGCATAACACTGGTAAGGGAGGCAGATATCTGGCATAACTCCTGTGAGGGGGCACATGTCTGGCATAACTCCTGTGAGGGGCACATATCTGGCATAACACTGGTGAGCAGGGCCGGACTGGGGATAAAAACCAGCCCCGGAAAAAGTTGCATACCAGCCCCAAACACACACGCCGCGAGCGTGTGTATGTATGTGTGTATATATATATATATATATATATATATATATATATATATAATTATATACACACACACAGGCCGGGCCTTACCCTAGCGTTGCCGTGACTTGGCCTCTGCGCAGTGGCAACTCTAGGAACAATATATGGGAGGCACATAAGATACCACAGTCAAAATGGGGGGGCACTAATAATTTTCCCACTTAAATTCATACAACTGAAAAAAACGAAATAAGTATATATAAATTCAAAAATCGAGAGTATTACGGTATGCAGGGATACATTTATAATAAAATAATTTACTTACAAAAGAACCTATTCCATCTTCTGCTGTGCTGTCCTCTGCTTGCTTCCACGGATCTTCCCCTCTTTTCAATCTGTCCTCAGTACGCAGGGCAGGCACACTGCTATGGGGATCTGTGGATGACACACTGCTATGAGGATCTGTGGATGACACACTGTTATGGAGATCTGTGGATGACACTGTTATGGGGGATCTGTGGATGACACACTGTTATGGGGATCTGTGGATGACACTGTTATGGGGGATCTGTGGATGACACTGTTATGGGGGATCTGTGGATGACACACTGTTATGGGGATCTGTGGATGACACACTGTTATGGGGATCTGTGGATGACACACTGTTATGGGGGATCTGTGGATAACACTGTTATGGGATCTGTGGATGACATACTGTTATGGGGATCTGTGGATGACACTGTTATGGGGAATCTGTGGATGACATTACTGTTATGGGGTACTTTTACACCTGCGGCATGGCTATCCGACCTATCCGGGCTGTTCACCCTCCTGATCCGCCATGCCGCAGTACCCGTGCACTGCCGTGCTGCTGTTCTGTCCCCATTGACTATAATAGGGGCAGGGGCGGAGCTATGGTGCAGCATGGCAGAGATCGCCGGACTAAAAGTCGGACATGCAGTACTTTTTAGTCCGGCGTCTCTGCCGTGCTGCGCCATAGCTCGTCACCTACCCATATCATAGTCAATGAGACAGAACGGCAGCAAGTGACTGGTATCTAGCAGCGCGTGGCGGATCAGAGAATGAGCTGCCCGGCGAATAGCATCACTAGCGCATGCCCGCATGTATGTCATCCAGAATCCCCATGAGCATGTCTGATCCACAGCGCCATAACAGTGTGCCAATAACCGTCCCTTTAGTGCCAGTAGCCCTTTATGTGCCAGTAGCCCCCTTTAGTACCAGTAGCCGTCCCTTTATGTGCCAGTAGCCGCCCCTTTATGTGCCAGTAGCCGCCCCTTTATGTACCAGTAGCCCCTTTAGTGCCAGTAGCCCCCTTTATGTGCCAGCAGCCCCTTTATGTGCCAGTAGCCGTCCCTTTATGTGCCAGTAGCCGTCCCCTTTGGTGCCAGTGGCCCCTTTAGTGCCAGTAGCCCCCTTTAGTGCCAGTAGCCCCTTGTAGTGCCAGTAGCCCCTTTTATGTGCCAGTAGCCTCCTTTATGTGCCAGTAGCCCCTTTATGTGCCAGTAGCCCCCTTTATGTGCCAGTAGCCCTTTATGTGCCAGTAGCCCCTTTATGTGCCAGTAGCCCCCTTTAGTGCCAGTAGCCCCTTTATGTGCCAGTAGCCCCCTTTATGTGCCAGTAGCTCCCTTTATGTGCCAGTAGCCCCCTTTATGTGCCAGTAGCGCCCTTTATGTGTCAGTAGCCCCTTTATGTGCCAGTGCCAGTAGCCCCCGTTTGGTGCCAGTAGCCCCTTTAAGTGGCAGTAGCCCTCTTTAAGTGGCAGTAGCCCCTTTATCTGCCAGTAGCCCTTTTATCTGCCAGTAGCCCCTTTATCTGCCAGTAGCCCCTTTAGTGCTGCCAGTAGTCCCCTTTATCTGCCAGTAGCCCCTTTAGTGCTGCCAGTAGCCCCTTTATCTGCCAGTAGCCCCTTTAGTGCTGCCAGTAGCCCCTTTAGTGCTGCCAGTAGCCCCTTTAGTGCTGCCAGTAGCCCCAAGAAAAAAAAAAAGAACACTTATACTTACCTCCAGCGATGCGATGCAGGCCTCTTCCGGCCTGTGTCTCGAGCTGTATGGCTCCGGCGGCGCGATGATGTCATCGCGCCGCCGGAGCCGGCCTCTGATAGGCTGCCGGCCTAGTGCTGGCAGCCTAACAGAGGAACAGGGAGAGAGAGGACACGCCTCTCCCTCCTCTGCTGCTGCTCCGCACGGAGATGAGCGCAATGCAAGCGCTCATCTCCGTCGCCACTGGAGCCCAGTGTGCCTGCGGCCGCCGGCCAGCCGTGCGGCAGTCAGGGCTACCGGCCTACCGGGAATTTTCCCGGTATCCCGGTAGGCCAGTCCGGCCCTGTTGGTGAGGGAGGCAGATATCTGGCATAACGCCTGTGAGGGAGGCACATATCTGGGCATAAAGACTGTGAGGGGGCACATGTCTGGCCATAACTACTGTGAGGGGCACATATCTGGGCATTACTACTGTGAGGGGGCACATGTCTGGCATAACACTGGTGAGGGAGGCAGATATCTGGCATAACTCCTGTGAGGGGGCACATGTCTGGCATAACGCCTGTGAGGGAGGCACATATCTGGGCATAAAGACTGTGAGGGGCACATATCTGGGCATAACTACTGTGAGGGGGCACATGTCTGGGCATAACTACTGTGAGGGGGCACATATCTGGGCATAACTACTGTGAGGGTGCACATATCTGGGTATAACAACTGTGAGGGGGCACATATCTGGGTATAACTGCTGTGAAGGGGCACAAGGAGGACATAGCTATTTTGAAGGGACCACAAGGTGGGCATTAGTACTGTGTGGTAGCACTAGATTACCCTGCTATACATTGGTATGGCTTAGTCTACCAGGCCAGCACAGTCCCCCCTGCTGGTGATATCACAGGGGCAGTCACCATCCCTTCCTTATGTGATTATTCTTTTTTTTCTCTATCACCACAGGGACCTTGTTCTGGATCCAGCGGACATCACGCCGACGCCAGCGACACCCTGGATGAGGTAGGACCAGATTTTATTAGGACTGGGTGAGTGTAGCCGTGTATTGGGCTTAGGGCTCTTGCACACAAGCGGATCCCGTGCGGCTAATCCGCTGAGTGAAAGAGAGCCAAGCCCCGCTCCGTACAGCAGAGACACGGAGCAGTAACATGATTGATAATGCTCGGTGACTCTCTGTGATCTTTTTACTACAAAATCACAGTGACGACTTTATCTCACTGTGATTTTGTAGTAAAAAGATCACAGAGAGGCACCGAGCATTATCAATCACGAGCCTGCTGGAGTCCTCAGACTGTGGTGGAGGGCGTGATTGCATGCTAGGGTGTGGGAAGGCGGGATCCAGGGGGCCCAAGTAAATTCTTGCCCAGGGTCCAATCAATATTAAAGACGGCCCTGGATCTGGCCATGAGATTATCTGGGATTATAAAAGATATTACACCACCAGTGATAATAAAACTCATTGGACCAACAGGTACCAGACAGGGGACGCACCACTGACCACCAGGGGTAAGGGTCATCAGACACTAGACCACCAGGGGTAAGGGTCATCAAACACTAGACCACCAGGGGTAAGGGTCATCAGACACTAGACCACCAGGGGTAAGGGTCATCAGACACTAGACCACCAGGGGTAAGGGTCATCAGACACTAGACCACCAGGGATTGAAGATCAAGTTATCAATTTTTTAGATTTTAGAAAAACCATTCAGCCAACACCAGGAATTACATAATCATGGCACTGGATTACTAGTGATCATAAAGTTCACTGGACCACCAAAGGTTGTAAAGACCACTGGACCACCAGGGATTACAGGAATTACAGTTCATTAGTTTGTCAGGTATTACAAAAACCATTCAGCAACCATCAGATCAAATCATGTCACTGGATTACCACTGGATCAAATTATTACACTGGATTACTGGTCATAATAAAGTTCAGTGGATGATCAAAGATTGAAAGGACCACCCACTGGACCACCAGGGATTTCACATCAGATCATCGGTTTGTCAGGTTTTACAGAAACATTTTGCAACCAGAGATGGCGTAATCAAGAAGATAAAATTATAAATTTTTTAGGCATTAGAAAAAACAATTCAGCCACGACCTGACGTTACACAATCACACCACTGAATTACCAGTGATGATAGAATTCACTGGACCACCAAAGGTTGTAAAGACCACTGGACCACCGGGGATTACAGATCAGATCATCGGTTTGTCAGGTTTTACAAAATACATTTGGCAACCAATGATAGTGTAATTAAAACTCTAGACCACCAGGGATTGAAGATAGAGTTATCAATTTGTCAGGATTTAGAAATCCCATTCAGCCACCAGTAAATATGTAATCAAGCCACTGGATTACTGGTGCAGTGATGATAACGTTCACTGGACCATTAAAGATTGTAAGGGCCATACAGAGAAGCTGTACCACTAACCACCAGGGGTCAGGTTCTGCATTTCACACTTAGCAATCCTTACCCCAGGTACTATATACACCATAATGATGCCAAAATGTCCCTCTTTTCCTGTCCTCAAGGGCCAAGACCACAATGAACAAATAAGAGATCTTCAGACCTTCCCCCATTTAACATCTATAAATGGTTAAACTGGAATAACCCCTCAAGGGGTTAAAGGGAATCTGTCACCGGTGACTTCCCTATCATAGGCAGATAGCTGTGCTTCATCTGATTAAATAGCTGTTTTTCTTTTGTTGATCAGAGACTCCATTCTCTAATTATGACAATTTTTCCTAATATGTAAATTAGGTATTTGGTGCAATGAGGGCGTCGCCATTGTTCCTGTTGCACCCAAGCCACACACTATTTTGTGGCCAGCCTATCTCTGGCTGCTTTACCACTGCCTGGCCCTGTCAATCAAAGCAGTCATGGAGGAGCTGGGCACAGAAAGGAGCAGAGCTCGGGCACAACAAGGGCAACGGTGATGCCCTCATTGCACCAAAAACCTCATTTGCATATTAAGAAAAAGTATCATAACTCGGGTACAGTGACTTAGATCAACAAAAGAACAACAGCGTTTTAATCAGGAGAACCACAGCGATGTGACTATGACAGAGAGGTCACCGGTGACAGACTCCCTTTAAATGGAGCGTCACCTTAAGGACTGTTTATGGCCCTCCTGATATGAGAGGACAAAAGGACAATTTTAAAGGTCAGGAATTCCTCCTTATCTCCGGAGTATGAATGATTATCCTCTTGGGATCAAGTCAATGCCAATAGCATGAAGGCCTGTGCAGCGCTGCAGAATATGTCAGCACCGTATGAACAGCACATCTGTCGTCTCTGCTAAAGCTGAGCTGCAATACCAGGCACAGCCATGGACAAGGGTGGCGCTGTTTCAGGGAGGGAGGGCAGCTGGGTTTTTCATCCTTACAGTAAAATAAATCTGAGAGGCTGAAATACCAGGGACCATTTGTTACAAAGGAAGGGAGACCAAAAAAGAGCTGGCCCCTCACTTCTAGGGCCACATAGCAGCCATGAGGGGTCCCTCTTTGGTATGTATGTAAATTGTTAGCAACTAAACTGTAATCACTGGCGCTCACGGTTGTACATTCTGTAGAGGTAACCCATGCTTCTGCTATGGGGCCCTAGGAGTGAGGGGCCCATACCTGTGCAGGAGCTCCCTCTCTAGAAGAACTGCATTGTTAGAAAATGAGGGGTGAAGAATTGGCCAAAGGGTCATGGAAAATGGAAAGCAAATATGGCAAGCCCCTTCTGACCGGTTTTTGCATAGGAATGGGCAGAGCCAACCCAAATACAGTTGCAAGAAAAAGTATGTGAACCCTTTGGAATGATATGGATTTCTGCACAAATTGGTCATAAAATGTGATCTGATCTTCATCTAAGTCACAACAATAGACAATCACAGTCTGCTTAAACTAATAACACACAAAGAGTTAAATGTTACCATGTTTTTATTGAACACACCATGTAAACATTCACAGTGCAGGTGGAAAAAGTATGTGAACCCTTGGATTTAATAACTGGTTGAACCTCCTTTGGCAGCAATAACTTCGACCAAACATTTCCTGTAGTTGCAGATCAGACGTGCACAACGGTCAGGAGTAATTCTGGACCATTCCTCTTTACAGAACTGTTTCAGTTCAGCAATATTCTGGGGATGTCTGGTGTGAATCGCTTTGTTGAGGTCATGCCGCAGCATCTCAGTCGGGTTGAGGTCAGGACTCTGACTGGGCCGCTCCAGAAGCCATTCTGTTGTTGATTTACTTCTATGCTTTGGGTCGTTGTCCTGTTGCAACACCCATCTTCTGTTGAGCTTCAGCTGGTGGACAGGTGGCCTTAAGTTCTCCGTTAAAATGTATTGATAAACTTGGGAATTCATTTTTCCTTCGATGATAGCAATCCGTCCAGGCCCTGACGCAGCAAAGCAGCCCCAAACCATGATGCCCCCACCACCATACTTCACAGTTGGGATGAGGTTTTGATGTTGGTGTGCTGTGCCTCTTTTTCTCCACACATAGTGTTATGTGTTTCTGCCAAACAACTCAACTTTGGTTTCATCTGTCCACAGAATATTTTGCCAGTACTGCTGTGGAACATCCAGGCGCTCTTGTGCAAACTGTAAACGTGCCGCAATGGTTTTTTTGGACAGCAGTGGCTTCCTCTGTGATATCCTCCCATGAAATCGATTCTTGTTTAGTGTTTTACGTATCGTAGATTCACTAAGAGGGATGTTAGCATATGCCAGAGACTTTTGTAAGTCTTTAGCTGACACTCTAGTTTCTTCTTCACCTCACTGAGCAGTCTGCGCTGTGCTCTTTACAGGACGGCCACTCCTAGGGAGAGTAGCAGCAGTGCTGAACTTTCTCCATTTATAGACAATTTGTCTTACCGTGCACTGATGAACAGCAAGGCTTTTGGAGATACTTTTATAACCTTTTCCAGCTTTATGCAAGTCAACAATTCTTAATTGTAGGTTTTCTGAGAGCTCTTTTGTGCGAGGCATCATTCACATCAGGCAATGCTTCTTGGGAAAAGCAAACCCAGAACTGGTGTGTGTTTTTTATAGGGCAGCTGTAACCAACACCTCCAATCTCATCTCATTGATTGGACTCCAGTTGGCTGACACCTCACTCCAATTAGCTCTTTGAGATGTCATTAGTCTAGGGGTTCACATACTTTTTCCACCTGCACTGTGAATGTTTACATGGTGCGTTCAACAAAAACATGGTAACATTTAATTCTTTGTGTGTTATTAGTTTAAGCAGACTGTGATTGTCTATTGTTGTGACTTAGATGAAGATCAGATCAAATTTTATGACCAATTGGTGCAGAAATCAATATCATTCCAAAGGGTTCACATACTTTTTCTTGCAACTGTATAACCTTAACTAGGCACTTCTGGGTGGATTGGGGCGAGGCGAGGGAGCTCAGATGTTGGGGGGGTTAGTTCATGGAGGCAAATCCCAGCACCATAAAGTGGGGGGTGATTTGGTCTCTGCCTTGATGCCCCCTCTACATGTGAAAAGGGGACACTACATGTGAAAAGGGGACACTTCAAACTTCTGTGTATGTCATCTTATATATTTCTCATGTAATAGCTGCAAACTCCTCACAACAGGCTGGTAACTGCATTTACACACTTTCACCACTAGGTGTAGCTGTCACATCTTATATATAGTAAGACTATTTTCACACTAGCGGCAGGGGAGTCCGTCAGGCTGTTCTGGCGGGTGAACAGCCTGTCAGATATGTCTGGCTAGTTCACATGTGCCCCCGAACTGCCGCTCTGTCCCCATTGCCTATAATGGGGGCGAGGGCGGAGTTCTGGCGGCAACATGAGTACTTTTAGTCCAGTGGCCTCTCGCCGTGCCGCCGGAACTTTGCCCCCGCGGCAATGGGGATGGAGCGGCAGTCCGGGGCACACGTGAACTAGCGGCAGGATGGATCCGACAGGCTGTCCACCTGCCGGACCAGCCTGACGGACTCCCCTGCCGCTAGTGTGAAAATATCCTAAGAGGCAGGCATAGGAAGTTAGTTGAGAGTTGAGTTGGGAGTTGGGAGGAGAGGAGAGTATGTAACTTATGCTGTGTGCTCCTGGGTACTCTTCAGGAGAAGAGCCAGATAGATAGGAAACCAATCCCAAGGACTTTTTGTGGTGCCACTGTCCTGGATTAAGAGACGAAGTGGACTTATTGTGTTGCAGCAAGTTGTTCAAATAATGGAGCAGATGACTGATGCCTGCCACTAGCAAGACCGCCCTGTTAGTTGCCAAGTTCTAGTTCAGAAGATCCAAAGTACCAAAAGGCTGAAGTTTCAGAGCAAGTTGAGCAAGATAAGGAAAGTATTACCCTCTCTATCAGATTGAGTTGGAACCTGCATACCACTATCCCACCGTGCCTGTTTGGAGTTACAGCTTACCTCAAGCTTATGTACCAAGGCATTAATTGTGCGGATATTATCTACCTCAAAGCAAATATTTCAAGTAAAGTTCTTGTTGGTTCAACTTCTGCCTCTCTCCTTATTCCATACCATCTATTAACGCACCTTACGGTGCTAGCGACATGAACACCAGGGACCCTGCCTCCCAGGCACCCAAAGCACCTATACCACCAAGGGCACCTCAACTACCATCTGGCTGGGAATCCATGAACAAATAGAGAGTGCCCCAAAGGATTCGTGCCATCCTTCCCTTCACTGCATGTCGGCCCAGGGATCTACAGAACAGTGAGTAATACTACTGCCCCCATCGGCCGCACCTGCGCTCCGTTCGCGCAATACAGCCCCACCATGGACCACAGTCCAAATGACAAGGAGGAACCAGGACAACGACTACAGCCAACCATGTGAGGATCTCCTCCAAGCTCAGCTCCTTGGACCTCACGAGACCAGGCCACTAGAGATCACTGGTTCCACGTCTGATCCTTGCAGTTTCACAGTTTCAGCCGCTCTCACGGATTAGGTGACAATCTCCTGGCATCATCATCATAAAAGCCATAAAAGTGCACAATATATTAACTCTTCTCACCCCGGTCTAGAGGAAGGATTAGGAAATAATTACTACGGGTGTGAAAAAGGTAACCCGAGTTGAAACTGATACAGTGTGACCAGACGTCTGTCCTGTATACAATGTATCACCTGGACCAGGTCACATGATGAGAAACACCCACAACCTAACCTGTACCCCAAGTATCAGTGTCACCATCCTGTACCCCAAGTGTCAGTGTCACCATCCTGTACCCCAAGTATCAGTGTCATTATCCTGTACCCCAAGTGTCAGTGTCATTATCCTGTACCCCAAGTGTCAGTGTCATTATCCTGTACCCCAAGTATCTGTGTCATTATCCTGTACCCCAAGTGTCAGTGTCATTATCCTGTACCCCAAGTGTCAGTGTCATTATCCTGTACCCCAAGTGTCAGTGTCATTATCCTGTACCCCAAGTGTCAGTGTCATTATCCTGTACCCCAAGTGTCAGTGTCATTATCCTGTACCCCAAGTGTCAGTGTGTCATTATCCTGTACCCCAAGTGTCAGTGTCATTATCCTGTACCCCAAGTGTCAGTGTCATTATCCTGTACCCCAAGTGTCAGTGTCATTATCCTGTACCCCAAGTGTCAGTGTCATTATCCTGTACCCCAAGTGTCAGTGTCATTATCCTGTACCCCAAGTGTCAGTGTCATTATCCTGTACCCCAAGTGTCAGTGTCATTATCCTGTACCCCAAGTGTCAGTGTCATTATCCTGTACCCCAAGTGTCAGTGTCATTATCCTGTACCCCAAGTGTCAGTGTCATTATCCTGTACCCCAAGTGTCAGTGTCATTATCCTGTACCCCAAGTGTCAGTGTCATTATCCCGTTCCCCAAGTGTCAGTGTGTCATTATCTTGTACCCCAAGTGTCAGTGTCATTATCCTGTACCCCAAGTGTCAGTGTCATTATCCTGTACCCCAAGTGTCAGTGTCATTATCCTGTACCCCAAGTGTCAGTGTCATTATCCTGTACCCCAAGTGTCAGTGTCATTATCCTGTACCCCAAGTGTCAGTGTCATTATCCTGTACCCCAAGTGTCAGTGTCATTATCCTGTACCCCAAGTGTCAGTGTCATTATCCTGTACCCCAAGTGTCAGTGTCATTATCCTGTACCCCAAGTGTCAGTGTCATTATCCTGTACCCCAAGTGTCAGTGTCATTATCCTGTACCCAAGTGTCAGTGTGTCATTATCCTGTACCCCAAGTGTCAGTGTCATTATCCTGTACCTCAAGTGTCAGTGTCATTATCCTGTACCCCAAGTGTCAGTGTCATTATCCTGTACCCCAAGTGTCAGTGTCATTATCCTGTACCCCGAGTGTCAGTGTCATTATCCTGTACCCCAAGTGTCAGTGTCATTATCCTGTACCCCAAGTGTCAGTGTCATTATCCTGTACCTCAAGTGTCAGCGTCATTATCCTGTACCCCAAGTGTCAGTGTCATTATCCTGTACCCCAAGTGTCAGTGTCATTATCCTGTACCCCGAGTGTCAGTGTCATTATCCTGTACCCCAAGTGTCAGTGTCATTATCCTGTACCCCAAGTGTCAGCGTCATCATCCTGTACCCCAAGTGTCAGTGTCATTATCCTGTACCCCAAGTGTCAGTGTCATTATCCTGTACCCCAAGTGTCAGTGTCATTATCCTGTACCCCAAGTGTCAGTGTCATTATCCTGTACCCCAAGTGTCAGTGTCATTATCCTGTACCCCAAGCGTCAGTGTCATTATCCTGTACCCCAAGTGTCAGTGTCATTATCCTGTACCCCAAGTGTCAGTGTCATTATCCTGTACCCCAAGTGTCAGTGTCATTATCCTGTACCCCGAGTGTCAGTCTCATTATCCTGTACCCAGAGTGTCAGTGTCATTATACTGTACCTCAAGTGTCAGTGTCATTATCCTGTACCCCAAGTGTCAGTGTCATTATCCTGTACCCCAAGTGTCAGTGTCATCATCCTGTACCCCAAGTGTCAGTGTCATTATCCTGTACCCCAAGTGTCAGCGTCATTATCCTGTACCCCGAGTGTCAGTGTAATTATCCTGTACCCCAAGTGTCAGTGTCATCATCCTGTACCTCAAGTGTCAGCGTCATTATCCTGTACCCCAAGTGTCAGTGTGTCATTATCCTGTACCTCAAGTGTCAGTGTCATTATTCTGTACCCCAAGTGTCAGTGACATTATCCTGTACCCCAAGTGTCAGTGTCATTATCCTGTACCCCAAGTGTCAGTGTCATTATCCTGTACCCCAAGTGTCAGTGTCATTATCCTGTACCTCAAGTGTCAGTGTGTCATTATCCTGTACCCCAAGTGTCAGTGTCATTATCCTGTACCCCAAGTGTCAGTGTGTCATTATCCTGTACCCCAAGTGTCAGCATCATTATTCTGTACCCCAAGTGTCAGTGTCATTATCCTGTACCCCGAGTGTCAGTGTCATTATCCTGTACCCCGAGTGTCAGTGTCATTATCCTGTACCCCAAGTGTCAGTGTCATTATCCTGTACCCCAAGTGTCAGTGTCATTATCCTGTACCCGAGTGTCAGTATCATTATCCTGTACCCAAGTGTCAGTGTCATTATCCTGTACCCCAAGTGTCAGTGTCATTATCCTGTACCCCAAGTGTCAGTGTCATCACCCTGTACCCCAAGTGTCAGTGTCATCACCCTGTACCCAAAGTGTCAGTGTCATTATCCTGTACCCCAAGTGTCAGTGTCATTATCCTGTACCCCGAGTGTTATCCTGTACCCCGGGTGTCACAGTGGACTCATTGGACTTGGCATGTACTAGAATAAACGTGTTTTGCGTGTGCACCAGGAGGGGTTTTAGGAGGAGCCTCTCACGCTGGAGCCGGCCTGACTCTGCTCCCAGCATTGCAGGTTGTAATTTTTTACATTTTTTACGCTCTATTATATCTTTTCTTTACATTTTTCAGTCCTGCGCTGAGAGCAGAAGTGGTAGACCGGAGATAGAGCTCCTGGTTATCCACTAATGCAGAGTTAAATAGATCATCTTTTAATTCAACCTTTGCCCAACCAAAGTCCAGCTGATCAGTGCCAAGTGAAGGCAAGACTTCATCCTCAGCGAGAGGACAGCGAGCCGACCTCCCCAGCCACCTCTGACAGGTAAGTCTCCCTACATGTGTGTGTGGACAGAATATATACTGATCTGCGGCCCTCTATATAGGACTTTATAGAGGAGGACAATCTGCACCAGCCATTCTGCTGCTGCTCAGGCTTTGGAAACGTCTCTGTCCTACACACAGGCAGAAGAACATTTATGTTCTTCATGGGTTTTGGGATGTTTTTGGGATGGTAGAGACTTCTCTATTTCTTCTTCATGTTCTACCTCAATAGAAAACTTCAGACAAACCTAACAGATTTACCTTTTGATTGGAATTAAAGGCGTATGCCCACCCAATTAGTTAGATATGGGTCCCACCTCCTGGACCTGCACCTATCTTCTGTCCCACCTGGTACGGAGGCCATCACATCCAGGAGAATGAATGGACAGATGTCCGCACATGTCCTATGCTCTCTCCATTATCTTCTATGAGAGTCATAGAAACGGCCAAGCATGGTACGCAGCCTCCTATCCCTTCATTTGAGACCTTGACAGGGTGGTTGCCTCATCAGTTGGGTTTAGGGTCAGGAAACCTTCATTCTGCATATGGATTCAGGTCCCAAAGCTCAGACACGTACTGTATGATATATCCAGTAGATATGCCATATATGTCTAAGGTTGGAACATCCCTTTAAGAACTCCCACCCCATATTACATTAAGATCAGAGAAGTCCAGGAATCTGAGATACTGGGTACTATTTGGCAGGGTCCTGCTAAAAAAAAAAATTGCAAAAATTTGGTAGCACCATCTGAATACATGATGCTTCTCTTGAGCCTCTGGAGTTGTAGATCACTGCTGATAACCTGTTCCTGCACCATCATGTTAGTTTGGTAGTCACCGGGACAGCTCTCCAGTATGAAGAGCCTTCAGAAAAATGTGACCACCCAAATATCAGATCTCCAGGCTCCTACCAGTATGACTTTGGGATGAGTGGGAGATTAGGGGGAACTGAAGGTCAATCAGAATTTTCAGGTTGGGATGGAAGTGTTGAGATAGAAGGGAAGAAAAATGTCTGGTGACCTATGGACTCGGTGTAACCAGGAGGACTAAAAAGGGATGGAAACCATCAGGGACTGCAAAGGTGGCCATTTTGGTTTTATCAAGAGGGCAGGATAGGACCTCTCTAGATGTAATGATGGTCATACTGGTTACAACTAAGTCTATCGCTTGAAAGAAGAGATGACCATAAGGCTTCATGCGCACGACTGTATGTATTTTGTGGTCCACAAATTGTACTAACCATGTTGCATCCGCATTTTGTGGCCAAGTATAGGACATCCTCTATCTTTTCGCAGAGCTGACTTATGAATGCGGAGAGCACAGGTTCATCTATGTGTGTACATTCTGCAAAAAGTTAGAATATGTCCATAAAATGTGAGTCAGCACACAGACCGCTTTCATATTCTGCAGATCCGTGATCTGTTGACCGCAAAACGGATATGGTCGTATGCCTGAGGCCTTAGACTTATACTTGCTTTGTCCTGGATCACCATACAATATGTTGCATCTTCTGCTGCAGACATGGCCCTGAACGCCAAGGCCCGTGAATGCTCATTAACCAAGCAGGATGGAAAAGGCTATGGATTTTTCTTACGCATTGAGAAGGATGTGCTCGGTCACCTCATCCGGTCAGTGGAAAGTGGAAGCACCGCAGATAAAGCTGGGTTAAAAGATGGAGACCGCGTCCTGAAGGTCAATGGGGTCAATGTGGATGACACAGAACATACTAAGGTACCAGAGACTTTTCTTGATTTTATTTTTTAAATGTTCTTTATTAAATTATAAAAAGTTAACAAAACCATTACAACCAGTACAACCAGCACAACCTTAGTTTTTTCACTCCCTTGTCCATTTTCATCAAGGATCCAGTTGCTCTTTACTTTCTCCCTACACATCACAGGTGATTGCATAAGCTTTTTCCATGTACATCAGATTTGTTACTGAAAGCCTTTCCCTTTTCCAGTTCATGAGTTAAAAATAAACTCATTTAAAGCTTTGGATCAACCCTATTGAACAAGGCATATTGCCTTGCAGGGTTGATCCTGCCGATTAAAATGATACCTGTCTTGTGTAAATCAGTTGTGGCGTTCCTGAGAAAAAAGACTTTTATTCTGTAAGCAAATGTGGGCTTCAGTTCACTGAGGGGAGGAGCTTAACCACTGAATGCATCTCTGCTGGCCGCACCCCTCACTGCTCTGTAGATCTCATGTGCGTACAAAGTAAAAGTCTTTATTCTCAGGAACGCCGCAACCGATTTTCACAAGACAGGTATCATTTTAATCAGCAGGATCAACACTATCAGACAATATGATAGGTGTAATAGTGTTGATCCTGCTGATAGGTGCCCTTTTAAGGTTCCATTGTCTGTGGCTGATAAGATAAATCTTATAAACATGGTTGTTCTATCCCAGACTTTTTGTGTAAGAGTCCAATTTAGTTGGGGGAGAAGATATTAATTAGAGAGCCTGGTAAGGGAACTAGTTTGGAGAGGAAAGAAGGCAAATATTCATGGGAGGAACAAGATGGCGGCTTGGCAATACCATATTTTAGGTCGTATTTCTGGGCCGGACAACTGAAATAAATGGTGAGGTGGAAACACTTTGATTCCATATATGATTAATAGCACTAGGCGGTGCCTCTCTATTTTCTGTAGGTGCTGAGGCGTGGCCAGTTAAAAAAAACAGCAGATTTTTAGAAGTTTTGGTTAATTTATGAGTGAAGGTTAAAAAAGTCCTTCAGATGGCAGGCGAGTCATTTATAATGTTAAAATGAGGACAACTTTTGGGGAAAGGCATGGATTGAACAATTTCACAGTTTTTTTTATGGAGACACTTTTAGAGATTTTCAATTTTTGGTAAAAGAATATGAGGCATCACAAAAGGCCTATGATAGATACTTCCATGCTTGATGAGATGACCTTCATTGTATGAGGGCTCATGACCACGACCGTCCTGGCTCAGTGCCCGTGCTGTGGACCACAAATGGCGGTCCGCAATGCACGTGCACCGGTCGTGTGCACTCCGTTTGCAGGTACAGAAACATTGACCTGAATGGGTCCGTGATCGGAAGCCCACAGAAGCGCGTTGTGGTGCGTCCGTGGACTTCTGATCCGCACCTCCGCTCCTCAAAAGATAAGTGAGGTCCAATCTTCGGTCGTATGTTGAGGAATGGTTTCTTGTGTGAGAAATCCTTTAGAATTGGCGGTGGTCTGAGATTGCGAATATCACCAGAGGGTTCTCCTTACTTGAACCCATGGCACATGTGTTGCTGTGAATCCGTGGCTGCAAATAATAAGCCCCACCCCTTGCCTCACCCCCTTAAAGATTTCAATTGCGCCTTAGACGTTGATTAACCTATAACATTTAGTGGTGTTGCTTTTTTTCCTTTATGTTGTTTTATGTCTTTTTTCCCCCAGTCACATCCAAATCGACACCTTAATTCTGCCGCGTGCACGTTAGATTCAGAATAGTGCTTTGGATGTGACTAGAGAATAAGTAGCCCAACATGGCGGCAAGCCTGGAAGTTCATGAATGTGGTCTTCTTGGCCATTCGCAGGTGGTGGGGATGATTCAGGACAGTGGGACGTCGGTGACTCTGACGGTTCTGGATGAAGTTTCTTATTTAAATTCCAAGAAAAATCAAGAGAATCTGTCCGAGAATAAAGCGCCTCCGGGGGAAGCTGCGTTACCAAAGCCAAGACTCTGCTATTTGGTGAAAGACAAAGGTTCTTTTGGATTCTCGTTGAAGACACAAAAAGGTAAGAAGTAAAAAAATGCCCCCCCTTAAAGGGGTCATCCAGGATTTTAAAAAGATGATTGTTTTCTTCCAAAAACAGCGCCACCCACGTGTACGGTTATGTCCGGTATTGTGGTTCATGTCCATTCAAGCGAATGAAGCTGCAATAATACTAGACATAAGGGTGGAACCTAAAACTAGCCTCACTACTGGGCCTGTATCGGTGCCACTGAATGCAAACAGTAAATGTTTCTATTCAGTGACAGCAAGAAGAGACCTTGAAATTCATGAGTAGCTATGTCTTTCCTTCAGAGGGGCACAGCTCATTGCGCCATTTCAGAGCTGCCAATTAGTTGCCCGAGATTTTCATACTCTGTGTGTAGATGACCATGTTTCCATTCATTGACAGCAAGCTGAAGTCTTTTTATTGATGAAAATGGCACAATTTTTTTCACAATATCTCGCCCTTTAGGGACTAAGGGATTTTACCTGGATGTGCTGGCTGCTGACGGCGTGGCGGCTAAAGCCGGTGTAAAACAAGGAGACCGTATCATTGAAGTGAATGGCAAGAATGTCGAATATCTCAGCTATGATGATCTAGTCAAGCAGGTGAGATCATATCCCCAGCGAGGCACTGCAAAGGGTTACCTAGTGTGACCCAATGTTTGCCGGGTTAAATGTTCTGAACTATTGGTGTCATACTTGTCTTTCTATGCACAATGTTCATTCATAGCAGTGTATGGGCAACATAGGGTTAACTCTGGCAGAATGCTTAGGTTACCAGGGTGATGGACTGGGTACGTCCCCAGTTAGTGAGTTTGAGTTTAGCAGAGCACAACTCCTACCATAAATTCTTCTTTGACAATCGAATGGCCAGGTTATTCCCTCCATTATCCACTGGCCAAGGAAAAACATGAGGGGCGCCCCATCTAACGCCAGACTGGAGCCCCAACTTCAGGGAAGGAAGAAAGAGTGTGCCCTCCAGTCACCACACAGCCCCAGGGAGAGCCAGAGGAAGAGATTGCCACTGTGAAATATGAGCACTACTACCACTAGCATATTCACTACTGCTCCCATCAACCTCACAGCATCTCCCCTGCAAGCTCGTTGCACATGGAGGTAACTACTGGCGGTGCCGAAGTGGCAGTGGCTTCTGGGCCCAGCGCTGGTATCTATCATCCATCACTAGACACTAATGAATGACGCACTATGGGTCCTGACACTGAATGCCCCCTGTGCTGTAATACGGTAATAGTGCTTGCCTGCAGGCTCCACTAGGGGGAGCCCACTGAATACTGATTATTACAGCTCACTTTGAGCTTAAGGGGGTTCTCTGCCGTCAAAAAAAACATGCACATTTGTAGTAAAATGCAGGTATCGCCCCATTTCAGATGCATTCATGCGGTCCCATAAATCTTATGGGCCCCCCCCTCCCTAGATCCCCCTAAGTGTCATCCACAGATCTGCCCCTCAGTGTCACCCATAGACCCCCCCCCCCTCAGTGTCATCCACAGATCCCCCCTTTCCACAGATTCCCCCTTAAATGTCATCCGCAGATCCCCCTTGTGTCATCCACAGATCCCCCCCTTAACTGTCATCCAGAGATCCCCACCAGTGTCATCCACAGATCCCCCCTTAAGTGTCATCCACAGATCCCCCCTTAAATGTCATCCACAGATCCCCCTTAAGTGCTATCCACAGATCCCCCCTTAAGTGTCATCCACAGATCCCCCTAAGTGTCATCCACAGATCCCCTAAGTGTCATCCACAGATCCCCCTAAGTGTCATCCACAGATCCCCTTAAGTGTCATCCACAGATCCCCCTTAAGTGTCATCCACAGATCCCCCTTAAATGTCATCCACAGATCCCCCTTAAATGTCATCCACAGATCCCCTTTAAGTGCTATCCACAGATCCCCCTAAGTGTCATCCACAGATCCCCCTTTCAGTGTCATCCACAGATTCCCCCCTCAGTGTCACCAACAGATCCCCCATAACAGTGCCATCCACAGATCCCCCCCTAAGTGCCATCCACAGATCCCCCTTTCAGAGTCATCCACAGATTGCCCCTCAGTGTCCTCGACCTCCACAGATCCCCCCAGAGCCGCCTCCTAGCTAATTTATTCACTGCACTTGCCTCAGTAATTGAAGAGAAGCGCCGTAATCTCGCTCAGGCGCACTGGCAGAGGCCAGGAAGACGGCGCATGCGCACTTCGATGCCTCTGCCAGAGATTATGGCGCTTCTCTACAATTACAGAGGCAAGTGCAGTGAATAAATTAGCTAGGAGGCGGTGCTGGGCGGGGAGGAGCGGCGCAAGCGCCCCCAGCAAGACTGCGCTCCTCAGCCGGCGGCCCGGGCCCCCAGTGGCGTAGGGCCCCATAGCCATTGTTATGGCTGCTATAGCGATCCCTACGCCACTGAAAACTGGGATGATTCAGCATGACTCATTGGTGGACATAGCAGGGGGCGATACCTGCAGCTTTGAAAATAACAGCATTTTAGGAAAATACATAATGTCTCATTTGAACACAAATACACAAGATTTTTTATTTCTTTTAATAATACATGGTATCCTCAGGATGTTATCCAGACAATGAATGTTTCCATTACTCACAGCAAGCAGAGATCTTGAATATTAAAGTATGAAATGTATTAGGAAGTTGCACTGATTTATGCCATCTTCCATGTTTCCCTTAGGTGAAGGAGTCCGGGGATTCTGTCATGTTCCTGGTTGTCGATAAAGAAACCAGTGATTATTTCCACAAAGAAAAGAAAAAAATCACAGCGCACGAGGCGACCCCACATCTGCTGCCCAGCCCGCCGCGCACCGTGGATCTGGAAAAGGCGGCTGACGGCTATGGCTTTTTTCTGAGGCAGGAGAAAAATCGTAAAGGTAATTTCCACAACCCAAGTACATGTATTGCCCATGAGTATTCTTAGAACTCTGTGTGCCGTTCCTCTATTATTCTTCCTGTAAATATATTACTAAATTGATGACTTGACCATACTATATTCTACCATGATCATCAACTCTGGATGGGGTCCTATTCCTGTCCGCTCACTAGTCTTGGGTCACCCTACTCAGAATCCTGCTTGTGGTCTTTGTCTTTATACCCTCTAGTGCTGTGCACCTACACTTCTTTAAAGAGTCAGTGCATGCCAGTCCTCCTGATTCTGACAGTCCAGCGACCTCAGGTTTCTTTTTTTTATATAAAATAGAGCTGCAAAGGTTTTCTTTTGTTCTGTATTCTTAGTATCTGACCTGGCTTGTCCTCTGCCCGGCTTGACCTACTGCTTGTTTACTGTTGTGCTTGAACTCTGCCCTGACCCCTGTCCATCAATGTCTTCTGCCTGCTGGTGTCATCTGCTCAGTTCTCATTGAATGGAAACTTCTCCCGGGGTAGTGACCTGGGGATTTCCTCTAGAATAGTCCAGATCCCTGAATAGGGGGTTAATGGTGAATACCAAGGATTCCTCTAGACTCTGTTCCCAGCTTAGCCCAAGTTCTTAGCGACACAGTGTATTCGTGTCATTGCAGTAGGTGTTTGACATTCCCTTTGTAAATCCGATGTTTCCCAGGATGTGTCCACACTGACTGGACAATTTCACAGCGCAAATGGACACACACCCATGACAAGGAGAATGGAAACACCCTGTTGTCAATTTGCTTATTTATTTTAGGAGGAATAACAGAGGTAAACCAACCAGAGTTTCTAATATAAGATCCTGGTCCTCCATATATCAAGAATCTAGAATTGATCTTATACATGAAAAATAGGATCTAAAGTTATCTAAAACAGCTATCGTGTGTGAGGATCTCAACAAACATCTCCCCATATCTTGGCTTCTTAGGCCCCTTTCACACGGGCGAGTTTTCCGTGCGGGTGCAATGCGTGAGGAGGACGCATTGCACCCGCACTGAATCCGGACCCATTCATTTCTATGGGGCTGTGCACATGAGCGGTGATTTTCACGCATCACTTCTGCGTTGCGTTAAAATCGCAGCATGCTCTATATTGTGCGTTTTTCACGCAACGCAGACCCCATAGAAGTGAATGGGGCTGCGGGAAAATCGCAAGCATCTGCAAGCAAGTGCGGATGCAGTGCGATTTTCCTGCAAGGTTGCTTAGCAACGGGACCAGATCTTTATTATTTTCCCTTATAACATGGTTATAAGGGGAAATAATAGCATTCTTAATAAAGAATGCTTAGTAAAATGAAGATGAAGGGTTAAAAATAATAAAGTTAACTATCTTAGCCACTTGATCGCGTAGTTGCGATCTCCTCTCTTTCCAGCATCAGCTAACAGCTAAAGGACCTGTGATGACGTCACATCACATGGTCCAATCACATGGTCTATCTTACCATGGTGATGTGACGTCATCACAGGTCCTTTAGCTCTTAGCTGATGCAGGGAAAGAGAGAGAGATCGCAACCACGCGATCAAGTGGCTAAGGTAAGTTAACTTTTATTATTTTTAACCCCTTCCTCTTCATTTTACAATGCATTCTTTATTAAGAATGCTATTATTTTCCCTTATAACCATGTTATAAGGGAAAATAATAAATTCTCCAGAATACTCTACCCGAAACCGGACTTCAGTGATGAAGTCCGGCTTCGGGTCTGGGTACCAAACATGGCGATTTTTCTCACGCGCGTGCAAAACGCATTACAAACGTTTGCACCCGCGCGTGAAAATCGCGCATATTCCCGCAACGCACCCGCCTCTTATCCGGGCGTCAAACATGACGCCCGTGTGAAAGAGGCCTTAGACTCATGTCATTGTGACATGGTGACTAGGAATATATTGGGGTTTACGACTATGGGTTTTATATTCCCTGATGGTCTAGGACAGTGAAAGGGTCAATAATAAATGTGGGTTACTCCTGGGAGTCTCATCCTCAGGTGGACCCAATTGCCCAATTTTCCATCCCATAACACTGTCCCTGAATCACACACAGAGCATCTCCCTTATTATTTCACAAAAATCTGATTAATACAGCAATAGGAGATAGAAAATTAAGTTTCAATTTTACCAATTCTCCCAACCTCACTTTAACCGTTGGGTTATTTCCAATCAAGTTGTAAATAATCTGAGATGGACTAACTCCGTTTGCTTAAATCTGGATCTTAAAGGGGCCAAACACCTTGGCAGGAATCACATGACATCATCCCCCATTTCAGCCGGTAGTAGTAATCAGATTTTCCTAAAAATAGATTTGAAGAACCTCTTCAAAGAAGAAATCTAATGTCAAAAAATCACATTGGTGGAATGTATGAGCTCAGACCAACACTTATTTCCAGGATAAAGGGGCTGCAGCTTTCTACTTGGTTCCTAAACCCCATTTGTCCCTGTCCAGAGATTCCCATCACTGGAAGTCACTGACATTCTAAGCAAAGTTCAATGGAATTTGAACATTTAGAATTTTTTATGACCAACGGCTGCTAAGCGGCTTTGGCGTCAGATTTGGATATTGGTGGGCCAGGAGTTCCAGGAGGTCCTGGGATGTGATCTTCTGATATACATTTATAATATCACAACTTCTAGCCTTAATGAAGCTTCGGCACGAGCTTGTCGCCAGGTGTAAAAGGAAATCTGTCTTTATCTTATGCACAGGAGCCACGTTCCAATGACCTCTGCAGAGTTCAGGGGTCAAAATTGATTTTTTTTTTTTTTTAAACCCTGACTCGGCAGACTAAAGAAAAATTCTAGTGACCACCAGATCTGTGAGGTCTTTGCATAACAGTATCTCATATCTCAGCTTCCTGGGACCAAATGAGGGTGACACAAGGAGAACACTGGGGTTAGCTGCAGCTACCCTACAATTTTTAGTGTTGCATGGTGTACTCTACTCTAGGAAATGCCAGGAGATGCCTGCCACCATGTTTACCAGGCATGGATAGTGTAGAAATCTTCTTGCTCACAGGAAAAGATCTTTTGAGGTACACATCCCCCTAACTTGTATAAAATGTGCCAATGCAAAACTATCAGGAAGACCCCATTTTGGCCAAAAAAGTTTGAAGAATGTCCACCCCTACCATGTGCCATTTATAACAGTAGCCTTTGGGCCTCCTAAATCATCAGGCCTTGGAGAAACTCATACCCCTACACCCCCTACGGCTTCACCCCGCACCATATTGCTGAACATTTAGCCATATGGGTTTCCAGTTCGTGTATTTCAGTCCATGGAAGGTCCTAAAGGGGAAAATTATTGAGAAAGGGAGGAGAGTGAATAAAAAAAATAAAGGATGGAGGTATCTTCTCGCATTTCCTGTTTTAGGAAGTAAGCATTGGGCCACTCAGAGCCTTTTCCCAAAAATGTTTCCCCACTGGACAATCCCTTAAATGGGTGGCAAACTGGCAATTAACTAGGTCACTCATTTCCTAAGGGACTTCCTGGGATTGAGCCATTAGCGACCAGAATTTAACGCTGAAGCCTTCACCAGACTGGAACGTCCACATTTTTTAAAATAACCCCATCGCTGCCTGAGATCACTGAGCAGTTTAAACCTAACCCTTTCACTAACAGAGACCACCGGGGATTTAGAAATTTTAGACTGTCTAATAATGGTGAGCAGCGGGCTTCATTGAAATGCTTTAACAACGTATTCAGGATCCATATAATAAACATTCCCCATACAGTTGTGGGAATAAAGCCGTGACTAATGGCTTATCTGTTGAATCACATATGCAGATACCGCACAGTGCCTTGAAAAAGTATTCATACCCCTTGAACTTTTGCAATTTTTTCATGTTACACCCACAAACTTAAATGTATTTTATTGGAATTGTATGTGATAGACCAACACAAAGTAACAAGTATGTGTGAAGTGAAAGGAAAATGATACAAGGTTTTCAAAAATGTTTATAAATAAAAAACGGAAGTGTGGCGTGCATTTATATTCAGTCCCCCGAGTCAATACTTTGCAGGACCACCTTTCTCTGTAATTACAGCTGTAAGTCTTTTGCGGTATGTATCTACCAGCTTTGCACATCTAGAGGCTGAACTTTTTGCCCATTCTTCTTTGCAAAATAGTCAGATTGGATGGAGAGCGTCTCTGAACAGCAATTTTCAAGTCTTGCCGCAGATTGTCATTGAGATTTAGGTCTGGACTTTGACTGGGCCATTCTAACACTTGAATATGCTAACCCATTCCATTGTGGTTCTGGTTATATGTTTAGGGTCGTTGTCCTGCTGGAAGGTGAACCTCTGCCCCAGTCTCTAGTCTTTTGCAGCATCTACCAGGTTTTCCCTCAGGATTGCCCTGTATTTAGCTCAATCCATCTTCCCATCGACTCTGACCAGCTTCCCTGTACCTGCTGAAAGGAAAGCTTTGCCACAGCATGATGATGCCACCACCATGTGTCATGGTAGCGATGGTGTGTTCAGGGTGATGTGCAGTGTTAGTTTTCTGCCACACATGGCATTTTGCATTTAGGGCAAAACGTTCAGCTTTGGTCTCATCTAATCAGAGCACCTTGTTCCACATGTTTGCTGTGTCCCCCACATGACTTCTTATTGCTTGCTTTAAAAAAATGGCTTTCTTCCTGCCACTTTTCCATAAAGGCCTGATTTGTGGAGCACACGAATAATAGTTGTCCTGTGGACAGATTCCCCAACCTAAGCTGATCTCTGCAGCATCTCCAGAGTGACCATGGGCCTCTTGGCTGCTTCTCTAATTAGTGCTCTCCTTGCCTAAGCCGTCAGTTTAGGCTAGTTTCACACTAGCGGCAAGGAACTCTGGCAGGCTGTTCCGGAGGCCATGCCTTTGAAGGTTTGCAGATGATGGATGATGTTCATAGCTTGGGATATTTTTTTATAACCTAATCCTGCTTTACATTTCTCCACAACTTTATCCCTGACCTGTCTGGTGTGTTCCTTGGTTTTCATGATGATGTTTGATCAGTAATGTTCTCTAACAAACCTCTGAGGCCTTCACAGAACAGCTGTAGGTATACTGAGAATAAATTACACACAGATGGACTCTATTTACTAATTAGGTGACTTCTGAAGGCAATTAGTCACACTGGATTTTAGTTAGGGGTATCAGAATACAGGGGGCTGAATGCAAACGCAAGCCACACTTTCCAGTTTTTTATTTATTTTTTAATTTTGAAAACCATATTTCATTTTATTTTCACTTCACACATACTTGCTACTTGTGTTGGTCTATCACAAAAAAAAACAATAAAATAAATTTAAGTTTGTGGGTGTAACGTGAAAAAATTCAAGGAGTATGATTACTTTTTCAAGGCACTGTATATAAAATAAGGTGTGTAGCATGCTATATCATGACTACCATGTTCCTTGTAGGTCACTTCATTGTGGATATTGAGCAGAAAAGCTCAGCATACAAGGCTGGCCTCAAAGACTATGACCGCATTGTTGCTGTAAATGGAGAATCTGTGGAGATCTTTGAGCATGAACAAGTAGTGGAAGCCATCCAGAAGGGGAACAGCAAGACTAGCCTACTGATCTCAAACAAAGTGACAGATGAAATCTACGCCAAGGTAAATGCCCAGTATAGAAAAGGTGGATACTTCCAGAATGGCTATAAATGGTATTCTAATCCAGGTAAAATTAACATACCATAACTGATTCCAGTGATCATGTGTAATGTTTTGAATTTGTGGTTCCAGGCTGGAATATCTCCGTTTCTGTACCTGAAAGCATCAAAGGCTCAAAAACCAGCAGAAACTCAACCGGTAAAGCCATCTCCTGCTCCAGAGGCAAAACCAACAGAAGCACAACCTGCCAAGCCAACCACTACTCAACCTGCAGCCACCATCTCTTCTCTTGACCCAAAACACAAGCCCAGACTATGTAAACTGACAAAGGGCAGCTCAGGTTTTGGTTTTAACCTGAATGCTATCAAAGATGTCCCCGGACAATTTATTAAGCAGGTGAGTGAACTGTAGAAGATGTTTCCTCACAGGTAGGAGTTTAGACCCTTACCGGTGGTGGAAACATGAAGTTAAGCTTATGTGATGATTTAGGGGTTTCATTGCTAACTTTTTGGGAAGGATCAGTGGTTTAAAGGAAACTTTTTCTCCCAGGTTGGTCACCAATTTTTACAGCATTAGTGGCCATTCGGTTTTTTCCAGAAAACTCTTACTCCATGTCCATGACAGTTTGGTAAATCAGATATCTTGTAGCCTGAGCATGTCTTTCGCAAAGTCTAGGAAAGCTCAATTTTCTTGTCCAATTTTTGAATTCTCAGATGGACAATAGTCTCTGCATTCTTGGCTGTATACGCTCAACTGCAGCTAATACAAAAACATAACTGCTTCTTCCAGACAGAACTCCGCCCTTGTTCATTTGTGCTTAGTGCTGCATCTCCAGCCACCATTTACTTGATCAACAATGAGTTAGGTGATGATGATGAGTAAATAATGATGATATCCAATTTGGGACAGAGACTTATTACGTTATTAGGTTAATTAGGGTTTGTTTTAGAGATGCACAAATAACCGATTTGTCAAATTTTTGATTTATTTTTATTCATACCTGAATCGATTCTACACCAATTTAAGTTGTTCCAATTGCCCGGAAAATTGGCATGTAACACCCTCTAGTCTCCTGGGGCTCTAAGGATTTTTGATGAAAAGAAGGCACCCCACTAGGAGTGGCAGTGATGACAGAGAGGATGCAACTGAAAGGCTTCTGTGGGGTTGCAAGGAGGGGGAGCAGGGGGAATGCTGTGACCCCTGGCTCCAAGGCATAGTCTCAGACTCACCCCTTAATAGACCCTTAATTCCAAAATGTATCCCCTTTTCTTTCCCTATAATCTTCTTATAGTGTCCCTATTACAGTATATCAGTGGGTTATGTCTGCAAACTCTTTTATCAGACAGAGCCACAGCACAACATCCTTCCAGGTCATAAGTACAATGCAGAATGTCATTCTGCACAGGCACCTCCCTTTCTGCTGCCCCTTTGATTGGCTGATCTAAGCCAATCAGGACAAGCTCTCCTCCCGCTTCCTCCCAGTGTCCCGTGACCATCCTTCTTTTTTTCTCCCTTGTGGTTTTGCCCGCCAACATGGACAGTAAAAGGGCACTGGCCGCCGCTTTACGTGATTCATCTGAAGGGAATCAGAACAGCTTTAGTTTCATTTGCCAGACATAATTTTGTGAAATTCATAACAAATTCGGCATATTTGGAATCGATTCGCTCATCATTACTTAGTTGGCATAGATAGTTGGCTAGATGGATGTCCCTCATATTCTGAATTTAATGAACCCATTTTGTTTTTATTTAAAGGTTAATAAGGGTGGGCCTGCAGATGTGGCTGGAATACAAGAAGATGACTTCTTGGTGGAGGTCAATGGTGTCAACGTGGAGAAGGAGGGGTATGAAAATGTTGTGCTGAAGATCAAAGAAGCAGGAGGAAGCATTACATTACTGGTGGTTTCACAAGAGGGCTATGAGCATTTTAAAGCACAAAAAATCCAAATTATATCTTCGATGGCTGACCCACTACCTGAAACAAAGAGCCCTCCAGCTAGCTCCGACCAGAAAAATTCACCTAACAAAACTGAGTCGGTATCTGAAACAAAAAGTCCTCCTCCTGTAAGCTCTGACCAGAAAACTCCACCTAACAAAGCTGAGCCTGTATCTGAAACAAAAAGTCCTTCTACTGTAAGCTCTGACCAGAAAACTCCACCTAACAAAGCTGAGCCTGTATCTGAAACAAAAAGTCCTGCTGCAAACTCTGACCAGAAAACTCCACCTAACAAAGCGGAGACGGCATCTGAAACAAAAAGTCCTGCTGCAAACTCTGACCAGAAAACTCCACCTAACAAAGCGGAGACGGCATCTGAAACAAAAAGTCCTCCTCCTGCAAACTCTGACCAGAAAACTCCACCTAACAAAGCGGAGACGGTATCTGAAACAAAAAGTCCTCCTCCTGCAAACTCTGACCAGAAAACTCCACCAAGCAAAGCAAGATCGGTTCCAGAACCCGTGGAAAAGGTGAGATAAAATATTAAAATAGTAATATAGGCTAGATGAACCTAATGTCCTCCAACCTTGATCCAGAGGAATGGAAGAATAAATCCCTGGATCATGACCTTTCTCCAATAATCTAGTATGAATAATTTAGGGTTATAAAGTATAGTTGTATAGAGAGACTCCATAGCTTGAGTGCGCTTACAGTGGAGACTCCATACTGTGACTACTCTTACAGTAGTGACTCCATAGTGTGACTGCTCTTACAGTAGAGACCTCCATAGTGTGACTGTTCTTACAGAGGAGACTCCATAGTGTGACTGCTCTTACAGTGGAGACTCCATAGTGTGTCTGCTCTTACAGTGGAGACTCCACAGTGTGACTGCTCTTACAGTGGAGACTCCATAGTGTGACTGCTCTTACAGGGGAGACTCCATATTGTGACTGCTCTTAGAGTAGAGAGCTCCATAGTGTGACTGCTCTTACATTAAAGACTCCATAATGTGACTGCTCTTACAATATGGATCTCCATAGTGTGACTACTCCTACAGTAAACATCCGTAGTCGATTCGCATAAAACTTTTTTGAATACTGTACGGACGAGCGCTCTGTACAGTATTATAATGTATTGGCTCAGATGAGCCAAAGTTATTACTTCGCAAAGTCTCACAAGGCTTCAGGTAATAACTTCAAAAATTAATTTCTACTGTTAAACCGCATTCCTGAACTCGGTTTCAGTTCCAAGTGGCTAATCGGAGCCAATACATTATAATACTGTACGGAGCGCTCGTCCGTACAGTATTCAAACAAAGTTTTATCTGAAGTCAATTTGCTTATCCCTAGTACAGAGCTCCAGTGTGACCAATTTTACAGTGGAGACTCCGTAGTGTGACTGCTCTTACAGTAAAGTTCTTCATAGTGTGACTGCTTTTACAGTGGAGACTCCATAATGTGACTGCTCTACAGTAGAGACCTCCACAGTGTGACTGCTTTTACAGTGGAGACTCCATAATGTGACTGCTCTACAGTAGAGACCTCCACAGTGTGACTGCTTTTACAGTGGAGACTCCATAATGTGACTGCTCTTACAGACGAGATTTCCATAGTGTGGCCACTCTTACAGACGAGATCTCCATAATGTGACTGCTCTTACAGTAGAAACTCCATAGTCTCACTGCTCTTACCGTAAAAAATCCTCTTCTAAGTTTGTGTAGAAACCTTCTTTCCTCCAGACGCAGAGGATCTCCCCTCGTCACAGTCTTGGGGATAAGTAGATGCTGGGAGTTATCTCTGTACTGGACCTTGATATATTTTTTTATTATATTTTTTTTTTGTCTTTTTTTTCTTGACTAAATAACCCTAATTTCTATAATCTTTCTGGGTACTGTAGTCCACCCATTCCTGTTATTACTTTAGTTGCCCTCCTCTGAACCCTGTCTATGTGTACTGTGTTTTTTTTATGTTTTTGTGCAGTGGTGCTGAGTACACAATCCACAATTTATCAAAACTGGTTTTAAGGAAAACTGGCTTAGTTGATCATAGCAACCAATCAGACACTGACTCTGAAAAATGTAAGGTGGAATCTGATTGGTTGCTATGGGCAACTAAGCCACTTTTCTTTTTCAACGGTTTTGATCAGTCAACATGTGTGGGTGTACAGGATCTGCAAGGATGGATTCATACCCAGATCGATGGTCAAGTGGCCAAGAGAATGCCACAAAAACCTTCCCCAGACCATAACACTGCCACCACCAGCTTTTGTTCTTCCAGCTATGGTTGCAGGGTGTTCCCTCTCTGATATTTGTCTTCTGACGCCCCAACGTCCATTCGTTCCATGAAGCAGAAAATGTGGCTGACACCCTGAAACTCCAAATCTAATTCCGATACCGCCGTGAAAACTGAAGCCTTTTTTGCCGATGCTACTTTGTTAGCAGAGGAGCAGTGACCATCTGTCTGCTCCGGAGCTCCATACGTAGTAGGGTTCGCTGAAGTGTTGTCTTAGACACACGTCTGATGGTGAGCTGCTCCCCTGTAGCGTGCCGGTCCGCCCTCGTACACTTTCATAGCTGACGTTCAACTTTCATATCAATATGCTCCACAGATTCCACATCACTTATGTGCAATGGTGCCACTTGTCCACTCACGATACCCTTTCACCACGGCAGCACAAGAACAGTTCACACTGTGCAGTTTCAGGAATATCGCCACCCTCAGCCCGAAAGCCAATAAACATCCATTTTTTTTTTGCATTTCCGTTTTGATAAATCATCCCTTTTACCCATGACAGCAATGAGGGACATGTGTGCAGACAGCCTATCACACACCTTATGTTCCCATCGAGCCAGCTCAGCACACGTGACTTCCTTCATGAGCGACGCACGGCCGATGTCGAGAAGGAAGTGGTCAGAATACCATCTACCAATCGACAAGGTGGCTTCTAACAGACAGTACCTACTCTAACGCATGCTTGTATCCTACAAGATTCTGGGTCAAAGGAGCATTCAGCTTTTGTGATTGTATATATATATATATATATATATATATATACATACAGTATACTGTCCTCTGTACTATATATACAGTATACTGTCTTCTGTAGTGTATATATACTATACTGTCATCTGTAGTGTATATATATACAGTATACTGTCCTCTGTAGTATACATATATATACAGTATACTCTCCTCTGCAGTATATATACACTATACTGTCATCTGTAGTATATATACAGTATGCTCTCCTCTGTAGTATATATACAGTATACTGTCATCTGTAGTATATATACACTATACTGTCATCTGTAGTATATATACAGTATGCTCTCCTCTGTAGTATATATACAGTATACTGTCATCTGTAGTATATATACACTATACTGTCATCTGTAGTATATATATACTATACTGTCCTCTGTAGTGTGTGTGTGTATATATATATATATATATATATATATACAGTATACTGTCCTCTGTAGTCTATATACACTATACTGTCCTCTGTAGTATGTATATATATATATATATACACACACAGTATACTGTACTCTGTAGTATATATACACGATACTGTCCTCTATAGTGTGTGTGTGTATATATATATATATATATACACATACAAAGTATACTCTCCTCTGTAGTATATACACAGTATACTGTCCTCAGTAGTACAATATATATATATATATATATATATATATATTATAAAAAAACACAGTATACTGTACTCTGTAGTATATATACACTATACTGTCCTATGTAGTGTGTGTATGTATATATTTATATATATACAGTATACTGTTCTCTGTAGTATCTATATATACAGTATACTGTCCTCTGTAGTATATATATATATATATATATATATATATATACACAGTATACTGTGCTCCTTTTTGTTAATTACTTTACACAGTTTAGTGTCATCTGCAAAAATTGATATTTTACTGCGCAAGCCTTCTACAAGATCATTAATAAATATATTGAAGAGAATAGGGCCCAATACTGACCCCTGAGGTACCCCACTAGTGACAGTGACCCCTCCAGTACTGACCCCTGAGGTACCCCACTAGTGACAGTGACCCCTCCAGTACTGACCCCTGAGGTACCCCACTAGTGATAGTGACCCAATCTGAGTATCTACCGTTAATAACCACCCTCTGTTTTCTGTCACTCAGCCAGTTACTTACCCACATACAGACATTTTCTCCCAGTCCGAGCATCCTCATTTTATATACTAACCTTTTATGAGGTACGGTGTCAAATGCTTTGGAGAAGTCCAGATATACGACATCCATTGATTCGCCGCTGTCAAGGCTAGAACTTACCTCCTCATAGAAGCTGATTAAATTAGCTGGACATGACCGATCCCTCATGAAGCCATGCTGATACGGCGTTACTCTTATTTTCATCCAGGATAGCATCTGTTAGAAAACCTCACAAGAGAGGTTAACCCCACCGGTCATTTACTGGTTACTGGTCACTTTTTGACCGCTTCTTTTTGGTACCACTTTTGTTATCTGGTAGACCAGTATGGTGGAGGAAGATCCCCCACTCCCCAGTGCAACACAGAAGGATCATTTCAGGGGAAGAAATCACTAGAAAATCCAATCTGTTGAAATAAATAGTGATAACCCAACAATACAAATATCCCCAAGAACAGACCACACTACATAGGAGCCAAAATCTGGAAGTTATAAATATATATATATTACATTTGCACTCATTATTATATAATTCTGTCACATTCAAAGCAACACTTAGAACACCGCTGGTTGTCACTTGGAATCAGATAACAATAGATTACAGCCAGAGCTCCGGATTCCTGTTAGTCCAGGTTTCTTAGGTCCTAGAAGCGTTCCTCTGAGCCGAGAGAGAAACTCTGTTTAATGGCTAAAATTAATCAATAACTAAACCTTTAATATGTTCTCCCCAATGCCTTACTGAAACTATCTCCATTATACTTTATTAATGAATTTTCTATTTTTACTACTCTTTTTTCTACCTAAAGCGCACCATTCCCTGTGCGCTGCTGTTGCCCACTGAGAAAATGTACTCCGTACACCGCCGACAGCTCAGCCGTGTACAGAGAACAGAGTTTTAGGCGCACAGGGAATGGTGCGCTTTAGGTAGGAAAAAGAGTAGTAAAAATAGAAAATTCATTAATAAAGTATAATGGAGATAGTTTTTTTAGGGCATTAGGGAGAACATATTAAAGGTTTAGTTACGCTTTAAGCTTCTGTATGGCAACGCCTGTGCAGGAGCTCCCTCCAGTGGTCGCAGCAGGTAGGCAGAAGTCTCTCACATTAGTTGTGGCAGTGTCAAGAGAAGTGGGCCTCAGTATCAGGATGGAGCCTCAATAGCTATGGACAAAACTTCTAGACCTATTTAGATTACATTACACAAAATGTAATTATAGGCACACTTTCCACCATAAGCCATATTATAATAACAAAACAAATGCTCCATATTGTCAAATTAAACACTTAGCCATATCATATTATCATGGATATTAGCTATTAACCCCTCACCACTCTAGACCTCCAGAGATATTATCTATGAACTCCCATAACCACTTTAGATCTCCAGCGATATTAGCTATCAACCCCTAACAACCCTAAACCTCCAGGGATATTGGCTATTTAACCCCTCACCACCCTAAACCTCCAGGGATATTGGCTATTTAACCCCTCACCACTCTAGACCTCCAGAGATATTGGCTATTAACCCTTCACCACTCTAGACCTCCAGAGATATTGGCTATTAACCCCTCACCACTCTAGACCTCCAGAGATATTGGCTATTAACCCCTAACCACTGTAGACCTCCAGAGATATTGGCTATTAACCCCTCACCACCCTAAACCTCCAGGGATATTGGCTATTAACCCCTAACCACTGTAGACCTCCAGAGATATTGTCTATTAACCCCTCACCACTCTAGACCTCCAGGAATGTTAACTACAGTATTAACCATAACCATTCTAGACCATCAGGAATATTAGACCCATATACCCATATTATTAGACCCATAGCCACCCTAGAGCTCCAGTGATATTAATTACAGTATTAACCCATAATCACTTTACCCCTCCATGGTTACTAGCTATTAAACCATAAGACCACCAGGGATATTAGCTACATTGGTAACCACTGTAGACCTCCAGGGATATTAGCTATCAAACCATAAGGCATAATGTACAGAAAAGTCATCTTAGGCCTCCAGAGATAGCAGGCATTAACCCATTGCATACTGTAGACTACCAGGACTGCTATCATCATACTCATCCTCTAAACAACGCTATGTAATGCTTGGCAAAGTCCGTATAAAAGGAGACTTTTTCTGTCCCAGTTCTCTGGAAACTCCTTTTAAAAAATCCTGCCTCGACAAAATAAGACTCCAGACCAGACGAAAATAAGAAAGACATCAGGAGAGTTACTCAACATTAGAGGGATGCATAATACAAAATGTACTTCTGATTTATGACTTGTTTTATATCTTAGGGCAAATCAATACATTTGTACGGTTTTATTTTCAGGAAACTAAAACTCCAGCAGAAGAGCCTCCAAAAGACGATGATGACACAGCTCTGTAGACACCAAGACCAGAAGAGGTCTCACCTTGGCCAAACATGAAATACACTGGAGAAAGCCGGATGTTCTTCAATTCAATGATACTCTCTGACTAAAGCTATCCTACCCCTAATAGAAGATACAAGGTCCTTTACCGGGGGGACGAGAGAGTTGGTTATATTATAATTCCTCAGTCTTGGGTTGATTATTTATGGTCGCCTGGTAATAATTAATCTCGAAGCATTGCAACAGTAAAATATTTAACTTTTACGACTTGTTTTGCATCTTCGAGGCACGGAAAGTAGAGATTGCTCAAGTTGGTGATGTGCGAGTTGGCGATGGAATCATGCTGAACCGAGCTGAAACTTCCGACCTCGGTAAATAGTTGTTAATAAAGTGTATTGGTGATTCCGACTGCACATTTGTGTCCTTGTTATGGTTTTTAGAAAAGATAGTTTAATAAAAAGATGTCATATGTCTCATCGAAGAGGCCAGGAGGCTGAGATATCAGGAACTGTTTGGTGAGGTCTTCACAGAAGTCCATCCCTGACATGGAGGAAACACTGGGGTCACCATGACTCTGGCTCTGAGGCAAGAGGGATAACGCATAGGTGGACAATACGATGGGTGGACTCTTATGATGGAAGGAAATAGAGGCATAACCTTAGAGGGTGCAGAGGTAGCCATTGCTACTAAAGGTTCCCCTACCCATGACATGACAACAGTATTATAAATAGTACTTAGAAGGTTGGACCCTCTGGATTGGTCATCAGTATCTGATCGGTGGGCCTTCTTGCCGTTTCCTACAGGCCCAGTGACTGCAACGTATTATCACTGACCAGGGTGCGGCTCAGCCCCATTCACTTTAGTAATTTGCTCTACAGTAGCTCCTCTGTCAGAATGGACCAGATGGGCTAGCCTTCACTCCTCTCAAACATCAATAAGTCTTGGACACCCATGACCCCATCTCCAGTTCACTGGTTGTCCTTGTTTGGGCCACTTTTGGTAGATACTAACCAATATATACAGGGAACACCCCACAAGACCTGCTGCTTTAGAGATGCACAGACCCATTCGTCAATACTTCACAGTTTGACCTTTGTCAGAGTCACTCAGATCCTTACACTTTCCCATTATTCCTCCTTCAAAAACATCAAATTTCAAGGGGCTGCCTGGGTTCAGAGTTGAACCCAGACATACCCACTTTTTCACCCAGGCAGCACCCTAATATGAGCATCGGAGCATTTGATGCTCTGATGCTCTCCCTTACTTGCACTCCGCACAGGCTTATTTTGGAGATCCAGCGACGTACCGGGATCTCGATAGGCACTGCTTCGTGGAGGCTTCTGCCCAGCAGTGAGCCCGGTGACATCACCGGCATAAATGGATGGGCTTTAGCGTTGCCCTAGCCTGTAAAACGGCTAGGGCAGCGCTAATGTCCGCCCATCAGTTCCAGATGATGTCACCGGCAACACTGCTAGGCGGAAGCCTCTGCCTAGCAGTGTGAAAATATGAACAAAAAAGTCCTTGCCCTGCGCGATACGGCAAAGGGCAAGTATCGGAGCATGAACTGCTAATATCAGGGGGCTGTCTGGGTGAAAATGTGGGTATGTCCGGGTTAAGCGCTGAATCTCGACAACCTCTTTAAGAAAGGACTGTTCACTTGCTGCCAAATATATCCCACCCCCGACAAGAGCTATTGTCACAAGATAATCAGTGCAATTCATTTCACCAGTCAGTAGTTTTATCTTATGGCTGATGTACAGTAGGTTTACCTAGGCTATTAAGTACTGGATAAAGGCTATGTTCACACGGGGAGGTTTTATTGTGTCACATCATGGCAAGGGCGAAATTCCGCTTTGTCCAGCAAGTCCTACAATCCCAGACTTTTGCCACAATGTGTGAATGGTGTTGTGAAAACTGAGTTCGGCTGCATCAGACTGTAGTTTTCTGCAGATCATCACTGTGAAAAATCTGAGGTACATCTGCCTTGTGTGAACATGGATGAACGATTCCAGATACAAACTCTCAGCCACAGACAGGTCGTGTGGCTCACTCCAAAACATGAAAGTAGAGAAATAAAGCACAATAGCCAAGGACTGTTTGTTGTCCCAACAATAAAGGGACTAAGAACACTGTTTAAGTGGAAAATCCCTGTAAAGTGCAATTCTTGGACATGCGTGTCCGGTGGCTACCACTCTAAAAAGGCTATGTACACATTTGGTGGCAATTTTTATTTATTATTGCATTGTATTCGATTTGAGCTAAAAATCATTTTTTAATTGGTCTGCATTGAAAATGGTGAGCCGTTTTCCCTGCACAGCTTTGAGTTTATCTACTCGCAGGACCTGTATTTTCTCTCTGCTCCATCAGGCAGGGATCCCGACAGGCTCCTTATCTCTGACATTATAAACACTCATCAGTAAGATAAGAATTTAGAGTTAATAAGAATGTGGCCTAAATAAGTGTTTATGACCTCTTAGGGTACTTTCACACTAGCGTTTTGGATTCCGTTTGTGAAATCCGTTGCAGGGCTCTCACAAACGGTCCAAAACGGATCAGTTCAGCCCCAATGCATTCTGAATGGATAAGTATCCGTTCAGAATGCATCAGTTCGGCTCCGTTCCGCCTCTATTCTGTTTTTGAGGCGGACACCAAAACGCAGCATGCAGCATTTTGGTGTCCGTCTGAAGAGGCGGAGCCTAACGAATCCGTTTTGAATTACAATGTAAGTCAATGGGGACGGATCCGTTTTCAATGACACAATATGGCGCATTTGAAAACGGATCCGTTCCCCATTGACTTTCAATGTAATTCAAAACGGATCCGTTTTGGACTTTGTCATTTTTCTTTAAAACTAATGCAAACGGATCCGTTCTGAACGGATACAAACGTTTGCATTATAGGTGCAGATCCGTCTGTGCAAATAAACAGACGGATCCGCACCAACGCAAGTGTGAAAGTAGCCTTAGTAATTTAATTTTAGATATAAAAGTGATTAGATGAAATAAAGCGAAAGTACCAGTCACACAGCTAGAAAAACAGTTAACCCTTAGTGACAGAACTGCTCAATATTTTTAATAAAGACCAACTGAAAAAATTAGGCTGAGTTCACACCAGTAAGTTGGTCAGTTATTTCCATCAGTTATTGTGATCCAAAACCAGTAGTGAAGCCTTCTCAGAGATAAGGTATAATGGAAAGATCTTCAACGGTTCTGTGTTTTTGACCCGCACCTGGTTTTGGTTCACAATAACTGATCAAATAACTGAAGTGTGAACTCAGCCTTATTTTTAGCCCAAATTGCAATCTAAAAAAAAACAAAAAACAGTTTTCTCAGTTATATTACAAATTAAGCTCTGATTCAGTAATTAATAAAGTATGACTGTAACAAACTGAGTGGTCGATCACCAGAGGAAGCTGAGAGTCAAACATTTTCCCAGTGGCTTTGAGAACTGGAGTTGAGGAACCCTGTTCTATAAGATTAAGATCCGAGGACTCTGAAGGCCAAGGAAGTCAATAAACTTCTCTGTCATGTTCCTGGAACCAGTCCATGACTATACGACGCTTGTGACATGGTGTACTGTCCTGCTGAAAGTGTCCTTTCTGGGTGAAGAGCTGTCACAATGGGATGAACTTGGTCGGCCATAACACTTTAGTAAGCTCTACTGTCCTAACGACTGTCCACTCAGGTTGGCCAAGAAAACAATCCCCAACAACATTCTTCTACTGCTACCAGCCTGGACTGTTGAGACCCGACAGGAAGGGTTTACTGAAGACTCTTTCACCAGAATGGTGCCACAGCAATCTAGATTTAATCTAGGTTATGTTTTTCCACTGCTCAGTGATCCACTTTTTGCAATCTTTTGCTCAGCTGGAGTCTTGCTTTTTGAACTTGTCTTCTGCTGTTAAAGCTAAGGAACGACGAGCTGTGCTTTCAAAAGTGTTAGTTGGAGCGCCAGCGTCATATTGGACTGTGACTTGCCTGGTTAGGCATTGCCTGTCCGCCCCAGTGATTCTAGACATCTTTCTCTGACGGGTTGCTTAGGTCCACAAAGTGCCTGTTCGCTCAATCGCGCCATTCTCGACATGCACATGGGTTGGCAGTTTTGAAACTGGTCTAGCTAGTCAATCTGGTCGTTCAATTTTCCCACAGTATTGTGGATTTATGTTGGAAAATGATCCACGGAAAACTTGCTCGGTTTTATCTTAAACTTTGGGGTCATGTATTAAATTCTATTCAGAGAATCGCCTTTCGTGTAAGGGCAGGCGTCGCTAATAAAGTCACACTTACCTCAGTCATTGGCAGTAATGGCTCAGACACGCAGGCGCTCCCCAACCTACGAACATATTCAGAGTCCGGCTCTATCCACGGACTATCAGGTGATTTCCAACTATTCCAGTATGGGAGTAATCTTGTTGCATGCTGGATTAGCGCGGTTTGTCAACCGGTCCAGCTTCTAAATCCCTGCAGTCGCTAATATATGTGCAATGTTTTTTCATCTTTAAAATCACAAGTTAAGGTTTCTATTAAATAAAAAATATTACCGGATCCGTTGTGTAGGAAAAAGGCAAAGTTCTTGTGATCCAAATCAGATGTTTTTCACGGGAAGGTATCTCCTCCCTGATGTTATTCCGTCTCCAACTTCCTTTATCCCGCTCCAATTTGACTCAACCAACAGGTTTCTATATCTTTCCGAAATTTTGACTGGAGTAATACATTCGGGATGGCTATAAACTGCCTCCTTCTCTAGTTGTGGTTGTAGCTTTTAGTTTTTCGTGTTCCAGTAAGTAGTTAATAAGTCTTAGGGTCCATTCAGACGTCCGTAGAATGTGTGCGGAACGGGTGCCGACCCATTTATTCTCTATGGGGCAGGAATGGATGTGGACAGCACACAGTGTGCTGTCCGCATCTGCATTTCTGGAGCGCGTCCCCGAACTTCCGCTCCGCGGCTCCGGAAAAAAATAGAACATGTCCTATTTTTGTCTGCAGCTGCGGACAAGAATAGGCAGATCTATGGGGGGTGCTGGCCGGGTGTATTGCGGATACCGAAATGCACAACGGACGTCTGAATGGACCCTTAGTGAGAACTATGTTAACAGTCGTTTCCCACCTTTGATAAAGTCTAAGAGTTTGGTTTAAAGGGGTTGTCTGAGATCTTAATACTGATGACCTATGCTCAGGATCTGGTCGGTGGGGGTCCGACACCCAGGACCCCCGCTGCGCAGCTGTTTGAGAAGGCACGGGGTCTCCTGTGAGCGCCGTGGCCTTCTCTCAGCCTTCCCTAGGCCATGCGATGTCACATTCATCCGTCACATGGCCTAGACGCAACTGAGAGAAGCAAATAGGGCTGAGCGCGATACCAAGCATGACCGCTATACAATGCACAGCGCTGTGCTTGGTGAGCAGGGACAAGTCCATGGTCAAACAGATGATCGTGGGTCCTGGGTGTCGGATCCCCACTGAGGATAAGTCATCGTACTAAAATCTCAGAAAACCCTTTAAGAGGAATACGTAATCCTGTAGACGGGTCTCTTTGAAAACCCAAAATGACAATAAGTTAGCGAAATTAACTCTGCAGCGTGACTAGCATATAACCATATATAAATGGGTACATACTGGGGCAAACAGAGTCAATTGTCACACCTCATGTGTGACCAGTTCATCCATTTGCCCCAGGACGTACACATTTATATGGGACTCTATACAGAACTTCGTGCCAGAGAAAATCAGCCGATGGAGAGAAGAGTCGAAGGGAGATGGAGTCGTTGGTGTCTTACGGCTTCATCGAGTGGGTAACAATCAGTTTTAAAATCAAAAGACAATTTTGTAAAAAAAATACTTATATTTTTTAATTAAGAAAAAATAAAGAAAAAATCTTCAAGTAACCCAGCGCCTGATTAAAGAGGTAACAGCAAGATCTTACCGCCCAGTCAAAATAATAAATTCTCCTTTAGCTGTATCCATCCCAGGGAAAGCTGGCCACCACCATTAAAGCTCTAACAGATGCTGTCACCCAACTTTCCCAGGCTCCTGAATAATCCAATTGGCCCTTATGTTGCTGGCAGTAAAGCAAGCGGTTGTTTTACTTAGATTTACTTTTTTTATTTATGGGGAATTGTTCTTTAATCAACTGTCATCTCGGGCTCCAACATGAGTGACAAGGGCCAATGCCGGCCATTACAGTAACCACAGGGTTTACAAGGTAAACATCCCCCCAACTTCCTTTTTCCTGTGTGTCAGTCTTCACTGTAGCTCTGCCGTTCAGTTCCAGCAGTTCAAGATGACCAGAGCTATAGGCTCCTCTCAGATAATGGAGACCTGCAGTGCAATTGGTGAAGGTGCTCAAAAAAGGTGAATTCAAATCATAGATGTTTTCTTCATAATATTATTACGCTTCATCTGTGGCTGCAGTATATTTGAAAATGGCCTTACATTCGGGTTGTGGTGGTGAGGAAGCCCCTGGTCAGTTGTCTCAAATCAGAGGTTTGGTGTAGTACTTCCCGAAGTCAGAGGAGTCGATAAACCCAGATCCTGTGCAATGGATGTATCCTCCAGACCAGGCTGATATACTGACTGATATCACAGGAGACACCATTGGTACATATCACCAGGAGATACCAGAGGAGACATCAGTAGGGTATACCACCAGGAGATACCACAGCAGACACCACCAGTATATATCACCAGGAGACACCACCAGTATATATCCCCAGGAGAGACCACCAGTATATATCCCCAGGAGATACCACAGGAGACACCACCAGTATATATCCCCAGGAGAGACCACCAGTATATATCCCCAGGAGATACCACAGGAGACACCACCAGTATATATCACCAGGAGACACCACCAGTATATATCCCCAGGAGAGACCACCAGTATATATCCCCAGGAGATACCACAGGAGACACCACCAGTATATATCCCCAGGAGAGACCACCAGTATATATCCCCAGGAGAGACCACCAGTATATATCCCCAGGAGAGACCACCAGTATATATCCCCAGGAGAGACCACCAGTATATATCACCAGGAGAGACCACCAGTATATATCACCAGGAGAGACCACCAGTATATATCACCAGGAGAGACCACCAGGAGATACCACAGGAGACATCAGTAGGGTATACCACCAGGAGATACCACAGGAGACACCACCAGTATATATCACAAGGAGAGACCACCAGTATATATCACCAGGAGAGACCACCAGGGGATACCACAGGAGACACCACCAGTATATATCACCTGGAGAGACCACCAGGAGATACCACAGGAGACATCGGTAGGGTATACCACAGAAGACACCACCAGTATATATCACCAGGAGAGACCGCCAGGAGATACCAGAGGAGGAACCGGCAGGGTATACCACCAGGGGACGCCACCATGGTAAACCATCAGGAGATACCAGAGGAGACACTGGCAGAGGATACCACCAGGAGACACCGCCATGGTATACCACCAGGAGATACCACAGGAGACACCACCAGTATATATTACCAGGAGATACCACAGGAGACACCACCAGTATATATCACCAGGAGAGACCACCAGGAGATATCAGAGGAGAAACCGGCAGGGTATACCACAGGAGACACCACCATGGTATACCACCAGGAGACGCCGGCAGGAGAGACCTCCAGGAGACATCGGTAGGGCACGCAATCATTTGTGGTTGATGCGCTGATTATAAAGCCATGTGCTTCTCTGGTGCCTGCTTGTGTGCCAGGTACAAGAAGAGGATGCTGGACAGGGCGCTGACCAAAAAGATGACGTCGAACCAGCGGTGGTAGAAGTTGAACTGCAGTTCTCCCAGAACCTCGGTGATGATGGTGCGGTACTCCAGGGGCATGCTCATCCGGATCAGGAGCACGGAGGAGACGAAGTACATTCCCTGGAAGCATAAAGAAAATGGAGAACACTTTACAACCATACAGAAACTATCCTTTCATCTGGCATTAATGAGATCTACAACTTGCTAATATAGGTTGCGGCTTCTACTGATCACCGTTTTCAAGATCTCGGCTTGCTTTCAGTGTTGTGATCACAGTTCCTCCTTTTTTTGTGATACGGGAGCAAAACAGAGGAACTCCCATCCATGTGTGGTGCATGGCGCTGCAGCGCTGCCAAATTCACTGGAAAACGGCTGAGCCGCAGTGCCACAAACAGCCACAGTGACATGAATGGCGCTGTGTCGCTGACTGCGGTGAAGGGGCTGCTGATCAGAGCCAGTGCTGCCTATTGAAGCTCACACACCCTAAGGTCATCCCATCAGACACGGCTCACTGAATGCCCGTGATACGATGGCAGACCTACACACGGAGCACGGAGAGTGAACTATCTCCCTGGCTGCTCCGCACTTGTGGTGAAAGTCAATAATTAACATAAGCTCAGCTGATTACACAGACAAAGTACACCGCGTATCAAGGTGCTGAGCGTCGGGGCGCACAGAATAACACAGCCGCAGAGGGTTAATAGACAACATGAGCGATCGGCACTAATATTTGCTATACATATCACCCTTTATTGTTATATACAGCTCCACCATTCTGAGTGGATGATAGAGCTGCAAATCCCCTGCAAAGTCCATAGCGCTGAATGATGAAATGAGAGCTGCCTGCAGCCGCCACTAGAGGGAGCTCACAACACTGTTGAATTCTTGCATTCAATGTATTACAGCAGGGATGCTCAACCTGCGGCCCTCCAGCTGTTGTAAAACTACAACTCCCACCATGCCCTTCTGCAGGCTGTCCAGGAATGATGGGAGTTGTAGTTTTGCAACACCTGGAGGGCTGCAAGTTGAGCATGCCTGTATTAAAGCATACAGTAAACTCCACCTAGTGGGGAGTTATTTATGACAACTGGACTTTTGAATGCTGCACCAAATTTCCAGTTTTTTTTTTTTAATATTTCACCAATATTTCAGGTTTACTGAAGAGACAATCCCTGGGGTCCTTTATAGGTTCCCAAGTCTGAATACAGACGGATCCCCCAGTCTCTGATTGGGGACAACCTTTGTAGTGCAGTGCTACTGTGCTCCAGGACAGCAGCAAGGAAAGGGTTAAATGGCCAGGATCGAAGCTTCCTCCAATCTCGACTGTTGTCAAGTGAAGTGAGGACAATAAAATAACAAAAATTGATAGATTAACCGTTTATGCTTAAAGTCGTTTTCCAGGATTTCCTCGGTATAGGTCATCAATATATCAGTGGGGGTCCGACACCCGGCACCCCCCGCCCATCAGCTGGTTATCTTTGGCTACCTGCTCGCGGTCGACATCGCAGCGGCGGACAGGTGTAGTGTACACTTGAATAGGAACAAGCTGCGATGTCGACAGCGAGCAGGTAAACAATGAAGGGATGGCTGCGCTCGCACAGCTGATCGGCGGGGGTGGCGAGTGTCGGACCCCCACCCATCTGATATTGATGAGCTATGCTGAGGATAGGTCATCAATACTAAAATCCCAGAAAACCCCCTTTAATTTTAGGAAGTTACAGTACCCCGATACAGCCGGTAGATGGGGCAAGGACCATCTACTCACCATGATCTGTGCCAAGAGGAGAACAATCACGTTGGAAGACTTGCTGCTGGAGATGGCATAGAAGAACTGAAAGAATAATAGATCAGATTAATAATGACAGTATCTAAAACATGAAAATCTCTGCTAATCGTCTGTCTGCAAATAATCGCCCCAAATTTAACAGGAGCTCACAAAAGAGACAGACTAGTACAGAGGGAGAGGACCATGCCTGGAAGAGGTCATCATAAACAAGGGAAGGAGACGGTAAGAAGCTGCTCATATGTGTAGTGACCGCAAGATTACTGTAGGTTGTAGAAATTCCTGTAAAGGAAGGGGGGGGGGTTGTTATTCAAACTTCTTGGATGTTGAGCCAAGAAGGAGGTCTTCTGAGGATCAAAGATTACATGTGAGGAGGTATCAGGAGATGAGGTCAGAGATGTATGGAGAGGACAGGCTGTGGACTGGAGATTACATGTGAGGAGGTATCAGGAGATGAGGTCAGAGATGTATGGAGAGGACAGGCTGTGGACTGGAGATTACATGTGAGGAGGTATCAGGAGATGAGGTCAGAGATGTATGGAGAGGACAGGTTGTGGACTGGAGATTACATGTGAGGAGGTATCAGGAGATTAGGTCAGAGATGTATGGAGAGGACAGGTTGTGGACTGGAGATTACATGTGAGGAGGTATCAGGAGATGAGGTCAGAGATGTATGGAGAGGACAGGCTGTGGACTGGAGATTACATGTGGGGAGGTATCAGGAGATGAGGTCAGAGATGTATGGAGAGGACAGGCTGTGGACTGGAGATTACATGTGAGGAGGTATCAGGAGATGAGGTCAGAGATGTATGGAGAGGACAGGCTGTGGACTGGAGATTACATGTGAGGAGGTATCAGGAGATGAGGTCAGAGATGTATGGAGAGGACAGGTTGTGGACTGGAGATTACATGTGAGGAGGTATCAGGAGATGAGGTCAGAGATGTATGGAGAGGACAGGTTGTGGACTGGAGATTACATGTGAGGAGGTATCAGGAGATGAGGTCAGAGATGTATGGAGAGGACAGGCTGTGGACTGGAGATTACATGTGAGGAGGTATCAGGAGATGAGGTCAGAGATGTATGGAGAGGACAGGTTGTGGACTGGAGATTACATGTGGGGAGGTATCAGGAGATGAGGTCAGAGATGTATGGAGAGGACAGGCTGTGGACTGGAGATTACATGTGAGGAGGTATCAGGAGATGAGGTCAGAGATGTATGGAGAGGACAGGCTGTGGACTGGAGATTACATGTGAGGAGGTATCAGGAGATGAGGTCAGAGATGTATGGAGAGGACAGGCTGTGGACTGGAGATTACATGTGAGGAGGTATCAGGAGATGAGGTCAGAGATGTATGGAGAGGACAGGCTGTGGACTGGAGATTACATGTGAGGAGGTATCAGGAGATGAGGTCAGAGATGTATGGAGAGGACAGGTTGTGGACTGGAGATTACATGTGAGGAGGTATCAGGAGATGAGGTCAGAGATGTATGGAGAGGACAGGCTGTGGACTGGAGATTACATGTGAGGAGGTATCAGGAGATGAGGTCAGAGATGTATGGAGAGGACAGGCTGTGGACTGGAGATTACATGTGAGGAGGTATCAGGAGATGAGGTCAGAGATGTATGGAGAGGACAGGTTGTGGACTGGAGATTACATGTGAGGAGGTATCAGGAGATGAGGTCAGAGATGTATGGAGAGGACAGGCTGTGGACTGGAGATTACATGTGAGGAGGTATCAGGAGATGAGGTCAGAGATGTATGGAGGGGACAGGCTGTGGACTGGAGATTACATGTGAGGAGGTATCAGGAGATGAGGTCAGAGATGTATGGAGAGGACAGGCTGTGGACTGGAGATTACATGTGAGGAGGTATCAGGAGATGAGGTCAGAGATGTATGGAGAGGACAGGTTGTGGACTGGAGATTACATGTGAGGAGGTATCAGGAGATGAGGTCAGAGATGTATGGAGAGGACAGGCTGTGGACTGGAGATTACATGTGGGGAGGTATCAGGAGATGAGGTCAGAGATGTATGGAGAGGACAGGCTGTGGACTGGAGATTACATGTGAGGAGGTATCAGGAGATGAGGTCAGAGATGTATGGAGAGGACAGGCTGTGGACTGGAGATTACATGTGAGGAGGTATCAGGAGATGAGGTCAGAGATGTATGGAGAGGACAGGCTGTGGACTGGAGATTACATGTGAGGAGGTATCAGGAGATGAGGTCAGAGATGTATGGAGAGGACAGGCTGTGGACTGGAGATTACATGTGGGGAGGTATCAGGAGATGAGGTCAGAGATGTATGGAGAGGACAGGCTGTGGACTGGAGATTACATGTGAGGAGGTATCAGGAGATGAGGTCAGAGATGTATGGAGAGGACAGGTTGTGGACTGGAGATTACATGTGGGGAGGTATCAGGAGATGAGGTCAGAGATGTATGGAGAGGACAGGCTGTGGACTGGAGATTACATGTGAGGAGGTATCAGGAGATGAGGTCAGAGATGTATGGAGAGGACAGGCTGTGGACTGGAGATTACATGTGAGGAGGTATCAGGAGATGAGGTCAGAGATGTATGGAGAGGACAGGCTGTGGACTGGAGATTACATGTGAGGAGGTATCAGGAGATGAGGTCAGAGATGTATGGAGAGGGACAGGTTGTGGACTGGAGATTACATGTGGGGAGGTATCAGGAGATGAGGTCAGAGATGTATGGAGAGGACAGGCTGTGGACTGGAGATTACATGTGAGGAGGTATCAGGAGATGAGGTCAGAGATGTATGGAGAGGACAGGCTGTGGACTGGAGATTACATGTGAGGAGGTATCAGGAGATGAGGTCAGAGATGTATGGAGAGGACAGGCTGTGGACTGGAGATTACATGTGAGGAGGTATCAGGAGATGAGGTCAGAGATGTATGGAGAGGACAGGCTGTGGACTGGAGATTACATGTGAGGAGGTATCAGGAGATGAGGTCAGAGATGTATGGAGAGGACAGGCTGTGGACTGGAGATTACATGTGAGGAGGTATCAGGAGATGAGGTCAGAGATGTATGGAGAGGACAGGCTGTGGACTGGAGATTACATGTGAGGAGGTATCAGGAGATGAGGTCAGAGATGTATGGAGAGGACAGGCTGTGGACTGGAGATTACATGTGAGGAGGTATCAGGAGATGAGGTCAGAGATGTATGGAGAGGACAGGCTGTGGACTGGAGATTACATGTGAGGAGGTATCAGGAGATGAGGTCAGAGATGTATGGAGAGGACAGGCTGTGGACTGGAGATTACATGTGGGGAGGTATCAGGAGATGAGGTCAGAGATGTATGGAGAGGACAGGCTGTGGACTGGAGATTACATGTGAGGAGGTATCAGGAGATGAGGTCAGAGATGTATGGAGAGGACAGGCTGTGGACTGGAGATTACATGTGAGGAGGTATCAGGAGATGAGGTCAGAGATGTATGGAGAGGACAGGCTGTGGACTGGAGATTACATGTGAGGAGGTATCAGGAGATGAGGTCAGAGATGTATGGAGAGGACAGGCTGTGGACTGGAGATTACATGTGAGGAGGTATCAGGAGATGAGGTCAGAGATGTATGGAGAGGACAGGTTGTGGACTGGAGATTACATGTGAGGAGGTATCAGGAGATGAGGTCAGAGATGTATGGAGAGGACAGGCTGTGGACTGGAGATTACATGTGAGGAGGTATCAGGAGATGAGGTCAGAGATGTATGGAGAGGACAGGCTGTGGACTGGAGATTACATGTGAGGAGGTATCAGGAGATGAGGTCAGAGATGTATGGAGAGGACAGGCTGTGGACTGGAGATTACATGTGAGGAGGTATCAGGAGATGAGGTCAGAGATGTATGGAGAGGACAGGCTGTGGACTGGAGATTACATGTGAGGAGGTATCAGGAGATGAGGTCAGAGATGTATGGAGAGGACAGGCTGTGGACTGGAGATTACATGTGAGGAGGTATCAGGAGATGAGGTCAGAGATGTATGGAGAGGACAGGCTGTGGACTGGAGATTACATGTGAGGAGGTATCAGGAGATGAGGTCAGAGATGTATGGAGAGGACAGGTTGTGGACTGGAGATTACATGTGAGGAGGTATCAGGAGATGAGGTCAGAGATGTATGGAGAGGACAGGTTGTGGACTGGAGATTACATGTGAGGAGGTATCAGGAGATGAGGTCAGAGATGTATGGAGAGGACAGGCTGTGGACTGGAGATTACATGTGAGGAGGTATCAGGAGATGAGGTCAGAGATGTATGGAGAGGACAGGCTGTGGACTGGAGATTACATGTGAGGAGGTATCAGGAGATGAGGTCAGAGATGTATGGAGAGGACAGGCTGTGGACTGGAGATTACATGTGAGGAGGTATCAGGAGATGAGGTCAGAGATGTATGGAGAGGACAGGCTGTGGACTGGAGATTACATGTGAGGAGGTATCAGGAGATGAGGTCAGAGATGTATGGAGAGGACAGGTTGTGGACTGGAGATTACATGTGGGGAGGTATCAGGAGATGAGGTCAGAGATGTATGGAGAGGACAGGCTGTGGACTGGAGATTACATGTGAGGAGGTATCAGGAGATGAGGTCAGAGATGTATGGAGAGGACAGGCTGTGGACTGGAGATTACATGTGAGGAGGTATCAGGAGATGAGGTCAGAGATGTATGGAGAGGACAGGCTGTGGACTGGAGATTACATGTGAGGAGGTATCAGGAGATGAGGTCAGAGATGTATGGAGAGGACAGGCTGTGGACTGGAGATTACATGTGAGGAGGTATCAGGAGATGAGGTCAGAGATGTATGGAGAGGACAGGCTGTGGACTGGAGATTACATGTGAGGAGGTATCAGGAGATGAGGTCAGAGATGTATGGAGAGGACAGGCTGTGGACTGGAGATTACATGTGAGGAGGTATCAGGAGATGAGGTCAGAGATGTATGGAGAGGACAGGCTGTGGACTGGAGATTACATGTGAGGAGGTATCAGGAGATGAGGTCAGAGATGTATGGAGAGGACAGGCTGTGGACTGGAGATTACATGTGGGGAGGTATCAGGAGATGAGGTCAGAGATGTATGGAGAGGACAGGCTGTGGACTGGAGATTACATGTGAGGAGGTATCAGGAGATGAGGTCAGAGATGTATGGAGAGGACAGGCTGTGGACTGGAGATTACATGTGGGGAGGTATCAGGAGATGAGGTCAGAGATGTATGGAGAGGACAGGCTGTGGACTGGAGATTACATGTGAGGAGGTATCAGGAGATGAGGTCAGAGATGTATGGAGAGGACAGGCTGTGGACTGGAGATTACATGTGAGGAGGTATCAGGAGATGAGGTCAGAGATGTATGGAGAGGACAGGCTGTGGACTGGAGATTACATGTGAGGAGGTATCAGGAGATGAGGTCAGAGATGTATGGAGAGGACAGGCTGTGGACTGGAGATTACATGTGAGGAGGTATCAGGAGATGAGGTCAGAGATGTATGGAGAGGACAGGCTGTGGACTGGAGATTACATGTGAGGAGGTATCAGGAGATGAGGTCAGAGATGTATGGAGAGGACAGGCTGTGGACTGGAGATTACATGTGAGGAGGTATCAGGAGATGAGGTCAGAGATGTATGGAGAGGACAGGCTGTGGACTGGAGATTACATGTGGGGAGGTATCAGGAGATGAGGTCAGAGATGTATGGAGAGGACAGGCTGTGGACTGGAGATTACATGTGAGGAGGTATCAGGAGATGAGGTCAGAGATGTATGGAGAGGACAGGCTGTGGACTGGAGATTACATGTGAGGAGGTATCAGGAGATGAGGTCAGAGATGTATGGAGAGGACAGGTTGTGGACTGGAGATTACATGTGAGGAGGTATCAGGAGATGAGGTCAGAGATGTATGGAGAGGACAGGCTGTGGACTGGAGATTACATGTGGGGAGGTATCAGGAGATGAGGTCAGAGATGTATGGAGAGGACAGGCTGTGGACTGGAGATTACATGTGAGGAGGTATCAGGAGATGAGGTCAGAGATGTATGGAGAGGACAGGCTGTGGACTGGAGATTACATGTGAGGAGGTATCAGGAGATGAGGTCAGAGATGTATGGAGAGGACAGGCTGTGGACTGGAGATTACATGTGAGGAGGTATCAGGAGATGAGGTCAGAGATGTATGGAGAGGACAGGTTGTGGACTGGAGATTACATGTGAGGAGGTATCAGGAGATGAGGTCAGAGATGTATGGAGAGGACAGGCTGTGGACTGGAGATTACATGTGAGGAGGTATCAGGAGATGAGGTCAGAGATGTATGGAGAGGACAGGTTGTGGACTGGAGATTACATGTGAGGAGGTATCAGGAGATGAGGTCAGAGATGTATGGAGAGGACAGGCTGTGGACTGGAGATTACATGTGAGGAGGTATCAGGAGATGAGGTCAGAGATGTATGGAGAGGACAGGTTGTGGACTGGAGATTACATGTGAGGAGGTATCAGGAGATGAGGTCAGAGATGTATGGAGAGGACAGGCTGTGGACTGGAGATTACATGTGAGGAGGTATCAGGAGATGAGGTCAGAGATGTATGGAGAGGACAGGCTGTGGACTGGAGATTACATGTGAGGAGGTATCAGGAGATGAGGTCAGAGATGTATGGAGAGGACAGGCTGTGGACTGGAGATTACATGTGAGGAGGTATCAGGAGATGAGGTCAGAGATGTATGGAGAGGACAGGCTGTGGACTGGAGATTACATGTGAGGAGGTATCAGGAGATGAGGTCAGAGATGTATGGAGAGGACAGGCTGTGGACTGGAGATTACATGTGAGGAGGTATCAGGAGATGAGGTCAGAGATGTATGGAGAGGACAGGCTGTGGACTGGAGATTACATGTGAGGAGGTATCAGGAGATGAGGTCAGAGATGTATGGAGAGGACAGGCTGTGGACTGGAGATTACATGTGAGGAGGTATCAGGAGATGAGGTCAGAGATGTATGGAGAGGACAGGCTGTGGACTGGAGATTACATGTGAGGAGGTATCAGGAGATGAGGTCAGAGATGTATGGAGAGGACAGGCTGTGGACTGGAGATTACATGTGAGGAGGTATCAGGAGATGAGGTCAGAGATGTATGGAGAGGACAGGCTGTGGACTGGAGATTACATGTGAGGAGGTATCAGGAGATGAGGTCAGAGATGTATGGAGAGGACAGGCTGTGGACTGGAGATTACATGTGAGGAGGTATCAGGAGATGAGGTCAGAGATGTATGGAGAGGACAGGCTGTGGACTGGAGATTACATGTGAGGAGGTATCAGGAGATGAGGTCAGAGATGTATGGAGAGGACAGGCTGTGGACTGGAGATTACATGTGGGGAGGTATCAGGAGATGAGGTCAGAGATGTATGGAGAGGACAGGCTGTGGACTGGAGATTACATGTGAGGAGGTATCAGGAGATGAGGTCAGAGATGTATGGAGAGGACAGGCTGTGGACTGGAGATTACATGTGAGGAGGTATCAGGAGATGAGGTCAGAGATGTATGGAGAGGACAGGTTGTGGACTGGAGATTACATGTGAGGAGGTATCAGGAGATGAGGTCAGAGATGTATGGAGAGGACAGGCTGTGGACTGGAGATTACATGTGAGGAGGTATCAGGAGATGAGGTCAGAGATGTATGGAGAGGACAGGCTGTGGACTGGAGATTACATGTGAGGAGGTATCAGGAGATGAGGTCAGAGATGTATGGAGAGGACAGGCTGTGGACTGGAGATTACATGTGAGGAGGTATCAGGAGATGAGGTCAGAGATGTATGGAGAGGACAGGCTGTGGACTGGAGATTACATGTGAGGAGGTATCAGGAGATGAGGTCAGAGATGTATGGAGAGGACAGGCTGTGGACTGGAGATTACATGTGAGGAGGTATCAGGAGATGAGGTCAGAGATGTATGGAGAGGACAGGCTGTGGACTGGAGATTACATGTGAGGAGGTATCAGGAGATGAGGTCAGAGATGTATGGAGAGGACAGGTTGTGGACTGGAGATTACATGTGAGGAGGTATCAGGAGATGAGGTCAGAGATGTATGGAGAGGACAGGCTGTGGACTGGAGATTACATGTGAGGAGGTATCAGGAGATGAGGTCAGAGATGTATGGAGAGGACAGGCTGTGGACTGGAGATTACATGTGGGGAGGTATCAGGAGATGAGGTCAGAGATGTATGGAGAGGACAGGCTGTGGACTGGAGATTACATGTGAGGAGGTATCAGGAGATGAGGTCAGAGATGTATGGAGAGGACAGGCTGTGGACTGGAGATTACATGTGAGGAGGTATCAGGAGATGAGGTCAGAGATGTATGGAGAGGACAGGCTGTGGACTGGAGATTACATGTGAGGAGGTATCAGGAGATGAGGTCAGAGATGTATGGAGAGGACAGGCTGTGGACTGGAGATTACATGTGAGGAGGTATCAGGAGATGAGGTCAGAGATGTATGGAGAGGGACAGGCTGTGGACTGGAGATTACATGTGAGGAGGTATCAGGAGATGAGGTCAGAGATGTATGGAGAGGACAGGTTGTGGACTGGAGATTACATGTGAGGAGGTATCAGGAGATGAGGTCAGAGATGTATGGAGAGGACAGGCTGTGGACTGGAGATTACATGTGAGGAGGTATCAGGAGATGAGGTCAGAGATGTATGGAGAGGACAGGCTGTGGACTGGAGATTACATGTGAGGAGGTATCAGGAGATGAGGTCAGAGATGTATGGAGAGGACAGGCTGTGGACTGGAGATTACATGTGAGGAGGTATCAGGAGATGAGGTCAGAGATGTATGGAGAGGACAGGCTGTGGACTGGAGATTACATGTGAGGAGGTATCAGGAGATGAGGTCAGAGATGTATGGAGAGGACAGGCTGTGGACTGGAGATTACATGTGAGGAGGTATCAGGAGATGAGGTCAGAGATGTATGGAGAGGACAGGCTGTGGACTGGAGATTACATGTGAGGAGGTATCAGGAGATGAGGTCAGAGATGTATGGAGAGGACAGGCTGTGGACTGGAGATTACATGTGAGGAGGTATCAGGAGATGAGGTCAGAGATGTATGGAGAGGACAGGCTGTGGACTGGAGATTACATGTGAGGAGGTATCAGGAGATGAGGTCAGAGATGTATGGAGAGGACAGGCTGTGGACTGGAGATTACATGTGAGGAGGTATCAGGAGATGAGGTCAGAGATGTATGGAGAGGACAGGCTGTGGACTGGAGATTACATGTGGGGAGGTATCAGGAGATGAGGTCAGAGATGTATGGAGAGGACAGGCTGTGGACTGGAGATTACATGTGAGGAGGTATCAGGAGATGAGGTCAGAGATGTATGGAGAGGACAGGCTGTGGACTGGAGATTACATGTGGGGAGGTATCAGGAGATGAGGTCAGAGATGTATGGAGAGGACAGGCTGTGGACTGGAGATTACATGTGAGGAGGTATCAGGAGATGAGGTCAGAGATGTATGGAGAGGACAGGCTGTGGACTGGAGATTACATGTGAGGAGGTATCAGGAGATGAGGTCAGAGATGTATGGAGAGGACAGGCTGTGGACTGGAGATTACATGTGAGGAGGTATCAGGAGATGAGGTCAGAGATGTATGGAGAGGACAGGCTGTGGACTGGAGATTACATGTGAGGAGGTATCAGGAGATGAGGTCAGAGATGTATGGAGAGGACAGGCTGTGGACTGGAGATTACATGTGAGGAGGTATCAGGAGATGAGGTCAGAGATGTATGGAGAGGACAGGTTGTGGACTGGAGATTACATGTGGGGAGGTATCAGGAGATGAGGTCAGAGATGTATGGAGAGGACAGGCTGTGGACTGGAGATTACATGTGAGGAGGTATCAGGAGATGAGGTCAGAGATGTATGGAGAGGACAGGCTGTGGACTGGAGATTACATGTGAGGAGGTATCAGGAGATGAGGTCAGAGATGTATGGAGAGGACAGGCTGTGGACTGGAGATTACATGTGAGGAGGTATCAGGAGATGAGGTCAGAGATGTATGGAGAGGACAGGCTGTGGACTGGAGATTACATGTGAGGAGGTATCAGGAGATGAGGTCAGAGATGTATGGAGAGGACAGGTTGTGGACTGGAGATTACATGTGGGGAGGTATCAGGAGATGAGGTCAGAGATGTATGGAGAGGACAGGCTGTGGACTGGAGATTACATGTGAGGAGGTATCAGGAGATGAGGTCAGAGATGTATGGAGAGGACAGGCTGTGGACTGGAGATTACATGTGGGGAGGTATCAGGAGATGAGGTCAGAGATGTATGGAGAGGACAGGCTGTGGACTGGAGATTACATGTGAGGAGGTATCAGGAGATGAGGTCAGAGATGTATGGAGAGGACAGGCTGTGGACTGGAGATTACATGTGAGGAGGTATCAGGAGATGAGGTCAGAGATGTATGGAGAGGACAGGCTGTGGACTGGAGATTACATGTGAGGAGGTATCAGGAGATGAGGTCAGAGATGTATGGAGAGGACAGGTTGTGGACTGGAGATTACATGTGAGGAGGTATCAGGAGATGAGGTCAGAGATGTATGGAGAGGACAGGCTGTGGACTGGAGATTACATGTGAGGAGGTATCAGGAGATGAGGTCAGAGATGTATGGAGAGGACAGGTTGTGGACTGGAGATTACATGTGAGGAGGTATCAGGAGATGAGGTCAGAGATGTATGGAGAGGACAGGTTGTGGACTGGAGATTACATGTGAGGAGGTATCAGGAGATGAGGTCAGAGATGTATGGAGAGGACAGGTTGTGGACTGGAGATTACATGTGAGGAGGTATCAGGAGATGAGGTCAGAGATGTATGGAGAGGACAGGCTGTGGACTGGAGATTACATGTGAGGAGGTATCAGGAGATGAGGTCAGAGATGTATGGAGAGGACAGGCTGTGGACTGGAGATTACATGTGAGGAGGTATCAGGAGATGAGGTCAGAGATGTATGGAGAGGACAGGCTGTGGACTGGAGATTACATGTGAGGAGGTATCAGGAGATGAGGTCAGAGATGTATGGAGAGGACAGGCTGTGGACTGGAGATTACATGTGAGGAGGTATCAGGAGATGAGGTCAGAGATGTATGGAGAGGACAGGCTGTGGACTGGAGATTACATGTGAGGAGGTATCAGGAGATGAGGTCAGAGATGTATGGAGAGGACAGGCTGTGGACTGGAGATTACATGTGAGGAGGTATCAGGAGATGAGGTCAGAGATGTATGGAGAGGACAGGCTGTGGACTGGAGATTACATGTGGGGAGGTATCAGGAGATGAGGTCAGAGATGTATGGAGAGGACAGGCTGTGGACTGGAGATTACATGTGAGGAGGTATCAGGAGATGAGGTCAGAGATGTATGGAGAGGACAGGCTGTGGACTGGAGATTACATGTGAGGAGGTATCAGGAGATGAGGTCAGAGATGTATGGAGAGGACAGGTTGTGGACTGGAGATTACATGTGAGGAGGTATCAGGAGATGAGGTCAGAGATGTATGGAGAGGACAGGCTGTGGACTGGAGATTACATGTGAGGAGGTATCAGGAGATGAGGTCAGAGATGTATGGAGAGGACAGGCTGTGGACTGGAGATTACATGTGAGGAGGTATCAGGAGATGAGGTCAGAGATGTATGGAGAGGACAGGTTGTGGACTGGAGATTACATGTGAGGAGGTATCAGGAGATGAGGTCAGAGATGTATGGAGAGGACAGGCTGTGGACTGGAGATTACATGTGAGGAGGTATCAGGAGATGAGGTCAGAGATGTATGGAGAGGACAGGCTGTGGACTGGAGATTACATGTGAGGAGGTATCAGGAGATGAGGTCAGAGATGTATGGAGAGGACAGGCTGTGGACTGGAGATTACATGTGGGGAGGTATCAGGAGATGAGGTCAGAGATGTATGGAGAGGACAGGCTGTGGACTGGAGATTACATGTGAGGAGGTATCAGGAGATGAGGTCAGAGATGTATGGAGAGGACAGGCTGTGGACTGGAGATTACATGTGAGGAGGTATCAGGAGATGAGGTCAGAGATGTATGGAGAGGACAGGCTGTGGACTGGAGATTACATGTGAGGAGGTATCAGGAGATGAGGTCAGAGATGTATGGAGAGGACAGGCTGTGGACTGGAGATTACATGTGAGGAGGTATCAGGAGATGAGGTCAGAGATGTATGGAGAGGACAGGCTGTGGACTGGAGATTACATGTGGGGAGGTATCAGGAGATGAGGTCAGAGATGTATGGAGAGGACAGGCTGTGGACTGGAGATTACATGTGGGGAGGTATCAGGAGATGAGGTCAGAGATGTATGGAGAGGACAGGCTGTGGACTGGAGATTACATGTGAGGAGGTATCAGGAGATGAGGTCAGAGATGTATGGAGAGGACAGGTTGTGGACTGGAGATTACATGTGAGGAGGTATCAGGAGATGAGGTCAGAGATGTATGGAGAGGACAGGCTGTGGACTGGAGATTACATGTGAGGAGGTATCAGGAGATGAGGTCAGAGATGTATGGAGAGGACAGGCTGTGGACTGGAGATTACATGTGAGGAGGTATCAGGAGATGAGGTCAGAGATGTATGGAGAGGACAGGCTGTGGACTGGAGATTACATGTGAGGAGGTATCAGGAGATGAGGTCAGAGATGTATGGAGAGGACAGGCTGTGGACTGGAGATTACATGTGAGGAGGTATCAGGAGATGAGGTCAGAGATGTATGGAGAGGACAGGCTGTGGACTGGAGATTACATGTGAGGAGGTATCAGGAGATGAGGTCAGAGATGTATGGAGAGGACAGGCTGTGGACTGGAGATTACATGTGAGGAGGTATCAGGAGATGAGGTCAGAGATGTATGGAGAGGACAGGCTGTGGACTGGAGATTACATGTGAGGAGGTATCAGGAGATGAGGTCAGAGATGTATGGAGAGGACAGGCTGTGGACTGGAGATTACATGTGAGGAGGTATCAGGAGATGAGGTCAGAGATGTATGGAGAGGACAGGTTGTGGACTGGAGATTACATGTGAGGAGGTATCAGGAGATGAGGTCAGAGATGTATGGAGAGGACAGGTTGTGGACTGGAGATTACATGTGAGAGGTATCAGGAGATGAGGTCAGAGATGTATGGAGAGGACAGGCTGTGGACTGGAGATTACATGTGGGGAGGTATCAGGAGATGAGGTCAGAGATGTATGGAGAGGACAGGTTGTGGACTGGAGATTACATGTGAGGAGGTATCAGGAGATGAGGTCAGAGATGTATGGAGAGGACAGGCTGTGGACTGGAGATTACATGTGAGGAGGTATCAGGAGATGAGGTCAGAGATGTATGGAGAGGACAGGCTGTGGACTGGAGATTACATGTGAGGAGGTATCAGGAGATGAGGTCAGAGATGTATGGAGAGGACAGGCTGTGGACTGGAGATTACATGTGGGGAGGTATCAGGAGATGAGGTCAGAGATGTATGGAGAGGACAGGCTGTGGACTGGAGATTACATGTGAGGAGGTATCAGGAGATGAGGTCAGAGATGTATGGAGAGGACAGGCTGTGGACTGGAGATTACATGTGAGGAGGTATCAGGAGATGAGGTCAGAGATGTATGGAGAGGACAGGCTGTGGACTGGAGATTACATGTGAGGAGGTATCAGGAGATGAGGTCAGAGATGTATGGAGAGGACAGGCTGTGGACTGGAGATTACATGTGAGGAGGTATCAGGAGATGAGGTCAGAGATGTATGGAGAGGACAGGCTGTGGACTGGAGATTACATGTGGGGAGGTATCAGGAGATGAGGTCAGAGATGTATGGAGAGGACAGGTTGTGGACTGGAGATTACATGTGGGGAGGTATCAGGAGATGAGGTCAGAGATGTATGGAGAGGACAGGCTGTGGACTGGAGATTACATGTGAGGAGGTATCAGGAGATGAGGTCAGAGATGTATGGAGAGGACAGGCTGTGGACTGGAGATTACATGTGGGAGGTATCAGGAGATGAGGTCAGAGATGTATGGAGAGGACAGGCTGTGGACTGGAGATTACATGTGAGGAGGTATCAGGAGATGAGGTCAGAGATGTATGGAGAGGACAGGCTGTGGACTGGAGATTACATGTGAGGAGGTATCAGGAGATGAGGTCAGAGATGTATGGAGAGGACAGGCTGTGGACTGGAGATTACATGTGAGGAGGTATCAGGAGATGAGGTCAGAGATGTATGGAGAGGACAGGCTGTGGACTGGAGATTACATGTGAGGAGGTATCAGGAGATGAGGTCAGAGATGTATGGAGAGGACAGGCTGTGGACTGGAGATTACATGTGAGGAGGTATCAGGAGATGAGGTCAGAGATGTATGGAGAGGACAGGCTGTGGACTGGAGATTACATGTGAGGAGGTATCAGGAGATGAGGTCAGAGATGTATGGAGAGGACAGGCTGTGGACTGGAGATTACATGTGAGGAGGTATCAGGAGATGAGGTCAGAGATGTATGGAGAGGACAGGCTGTGGACTGGAGATTACATGTGAGGAGGTATCAGGAGATGAGGTCAGAGATGTATGGAGAGGACAGGCTGTGGACTGGAGATTACATGTGAGGAGGTATCAGGAGATGAGGTCAGAGATGTATGGAGAGGACAGGCTGTGGACTGGAGATTACATGTGAGGAGGTATCAGGAGATGAGGTCAGAGATGTATGGAGAGGACAGGCTGTGGACTGGAGATTACATGTGAGGAGGTATCAGGAGATGAGGTCAGAGATGTATGGAGAGGACAGGCTGTGGACTGGAGATTACATGTGAGGAGGTATCAGGAGATGAGGTCAGAGATGTATGGAGAGGACAGGCTGTGGACTGGAGATTACATGTGAGGAGGTATCAGGAGATGAGGTCAGAGATGTATGGAGAGGACAGGCTGTGGACTGGAGATTACATGTGAGGAGGTATCAGGAGATGAGGTCAGAGATGTATGGAGAGGACAGGCTGTGGACTGGAGATTACATGTGAGGAGGTATCAGGAGATGAGGTCAGAGATGTATGGAGAGGACAGGTTGTGGACTGGAGATTACATGTGAGGAGGTATCAGGAGATGAGGTCAGAGATGTATGGAGAGGACAGGCTGTGGACTGGAGATTACATGTGAGGAGGTATCAGGAGATGAGGTCAGAGATGTATGGAGAGGACAGGCTGTGGACTGGAGATTACATGTGAGGAGGTATCAGGAGATGAGGTCAGAGATGTATGGAGAGGACAGGCTGTGGACTGGAGATTACATGTGAGGAGGTATCAGGAGATGAGGTCAGAGATGTATGGAGAGGACAGGCTGTGGACTGGAGATTACATGTGAGGAGGTATCAGGAGATGAGGTCAGAGATGTATGGAGAGGACAGGCTGTGGACTGGAGATTACATGTGGGGAGGTATCAGGAGATGAGGTCAGAGATGTATGGAGAGGACAGGCTGTGGACTGGAGATTACATGTGGGGAGGTATCAGGAGATGAGGTCAGAGATGTATGGAGAGGACAGGCTGTGGACTGGAGATTACATGTGAGGAGGTATCAGGAGATGAGGTCAGAGATGTATGGAGAGGACAGGCTGTGGACTGGAGATTACATGTGAGGAGGTATCAGGAGATGAGGTCAGAGATGTATGGAGAGGACAGGCTGTGGACTGGAGATTACATGTGAGGAGGTATCAGGAGATGAGGTCAGAGATGTATGGAGAGGACAGGCTGTGGACTGGAGATTACATGTGAGGAGGTATCAGGAGATGAGGTCAGAGATGTATGGAGAGGACAGGCTGTGGACTGGAGATTACATGTGGGGAGGTATCAGGAGATGAGGTCAGAGATGTATGGAGAGGACAGGCTGTGGACTGGAGATTACATGTGAGGAGGTATCAGGAGATGAGGTCAGAGATGTATGGAGAGGACAGGCTGTGGACTGGAGATTACATGTGAGGAGGTATCAGGAGATGAGGTCAGAGATGTATGGAGAGGACAGGTTGTGGACTGGAGATTACATGTGAGGAGGTATCAGGAGATGAGGTCAGAGATGTATGGAGAGGACAGGCTGTGGACTGGAGATTACATGTGAGGAGGTATCAGGAGATGAGGTCAGAGATGTATGGAGAGGACAGGCTGTGGACTGGAGATTACATGTGAGGAGGTATCAGGAGATGAGGTCAGAGATGTATGGAGAGGGACAGGCTGTGGACTGGAGATTACATGTGAGGAGGTATCAGGAGATGAGGTCAGAGATGTATGGAGAGGACAGGCTGTGGACTGGAGATTACATGTGGGGAGGTATCAGGAGATGAGGTCAGAGATGTATGGAGAGGACAGGTTGTGGACTGGAGATTACATGTGAGGAGGTATCAGGAGATGAGGTCAGAGATGTATGGAGAGGACAGGCTGTGGACTGGAGATTACATGTGGGAGGTATCAGGAGATGAGGTCAGAGATGTATGGAGAGGGACAGGTTGTGGACTGGAGATTACATGTGAGGAGGTATCAGGAGATGAGGTCAGAGATGTATGGAGAGGACAGGCTGTGGACTGGAGATTACATGTGAGGAGGTATCAGGAGATGAGGTCAGAGATGTATGGAGAGGACAGGCTGTGGACTGGAGATTACATGTGAGGAGGTATCAGGAGATGAGGTCAGAGATGTATGGAGAGGACAGGCTGTGGACTGGAGATTACATGTGAGGAGGTATCAGGAGATGAGGTCAGAGATGTATGGAGAGGACAGGCTGTGGACTGGAGATTACATGTGAGGAGGTATCAGGAGATGAGGTCAGAGATGTATGGAGAGGACAGGTTGTGGACTGGAGATTACATGTGAGGAGGTATCAGGAGATGAGGTCAGAGATGTATGGAGAGGACAGGCTGTGGACTGGAGATTACATGTGAGGAGGTATCAGGAGATGAGGTCAGAGATGTATGGAGAGGACAGGCTGTGGACTGGAGATTACATGTGAGGAGGTATCAGGAGATGAGGTCAGAGATGTATGGAGAGGACAGGCTGTGGACTGGAGATTACATGTGAGGAGGTATCAGGAGATGAGGTCAGAGATGTATGGAGAGGACAGGCTGTGGACTGGAGATTACATGTGAGGAGGTATCAGGAGATGAGGTCAGAGATGTATGGAGAGGACAGGTTGTGGACTGGAGATTACATGTGAGGAGGTATCAGGAGATGAGGTCAGAGATGTATGGAGAGGACAGGCTGTGGACTGGAGATTACATGTGAGGAGGTATCAGGAGATGAGGTCAGAGATGTATGGAGAGGACAGGCTGTGGACTGGAGATTACATGTGAGGAGGTATCAGGAGATGAGGTCAGAGATGTATGGAGAGGACAGGCTGTGGACTGGAGATTACATGTGGGAGGTATCAGGAGATGAGGTCAGAGATGTATGGAGAGGACAGGCTGTGGACTGGAGATTACATGTGAGGAGGTATCAGGAGATGAGGTCAGAGATGTATGGAGAGGACAGGTTGTGGACTGGAGATTACATGTGAGGAGGTATCAGGAGATGAGGTCAGAGATGTATGGAGAGGACAGGCTGTGGACTGGAGATTACATGTGAGGAGGTATCAGGAGATGAGGTCAGAGATGTATGGAGAGGACAGGCTGTGGACTGGAGATTACATGTGAGGAGGTATCAGGAGATGAGGTCAGAGATGTATGGAGAGGACAGGTTGTGGACTGGAGATTACATGTGAGGAGGTATCAGGAGATGAGGTCAGAGATGTATGGAGAGGACAGGCTGTGGACTGGAGATTACATGTGAGGAGGTATCAGGAGATGAGGTCAGAGATGTATGGAGAGGACAGGTTGTGGACTGGAGATTACATGTGAGGAGGTATCAGGAGATGAGGTCAGAGATGTATGGAGAGGACAGGCTGTGGACTGGAGATTACATGTGGGGAGGTATCAGGAGATGAGGTCAGAGATGTATGGAGAGGACAGGCTGTGGACTGGAGATTACATGTGAGGAGGTATCAGGAGATGAGGTCAGAGATGTATGGAGAGGACAGGCTGTGGACTGGAGATTACATGTGAGGAGGTATCAGGAGATGAGGTCAGAGATGTATGGAGAGGACAGGCTGTGGACTGGAGATTACATGTGAGGAGGTATCAGGAGATGAGGTCAGAGATGTATGGAGAGGACAGGTTGTGGACTGAGATTACATGTGAGGAGGTATCAGGAGATGAGGTCAGAGATGTATGGAGAGGACAGGCTGTGGACTGGAGATTACATGTGAGGAGGTATCAGGAGATGAGGTCAGAGATGTATGGAGAGGACAGGCTGTGGACTGGAGATTACATGTGAGGAGGTATCAGGAGATGAGGTCAGAGATGTATGGAGAGGACAGGCTGTGGACTGGAGATTACATGTGAGGAGGTATCAGGAGATGAGGTCAGAGATGTATGGAGAGGACAGGCTGTGGACTGGAGATTACATGTGAGGAGGTATCAGGAGATGAGGTCAGAGATGTATGGAGAGGACAGGCTGTGGACTGGAGATTACATGTGAGGAGGTATCAGGAGATGAGGTCAGAGATGTATGGAGAGGACAGGCTGTGGACTGGAGATTACATGTGAGGAGGTATCAGGAGATGAGGTCAGAGATGTATGGAGAGGACAGGCTGTGGACTGGAGATTACATGTGGGAGGTATCAGGAGATGAGGTCAGAGATGTATGGAGAGGACAGGTTGTGGACTGGAGATTACATGTGAGGAGGTATCAGGAGATGAGGTCAGAGATGTATGGAGAGGACAGGCTGTGGACTGGAGATTACATGTGAGGAGGTATCAGGAGATGAGGTCAGAGATGTATGGAGAGGACAGGCTGTGGACTGGAGATTACATGTGAGGAGGTATCAGGAGATGAGGTCAGAGATGTATGGAGAGGACAGGCTGTGGACTGGAGATTACATGTGGGGAGGTATCAGGAGATGAGGTCAGAGATGTATGGAGAGGACAGGCTGTGGACTGGAGATTACATGTGAGGAGGTATCAGGAGATGAGGTCAGAGATGTATGGAGAGGACAGGCTGTGGACTGGAGATTACATGTGAGGAGGTATCAGGAGATGAGGTCAGAGATGTATGGAGAGGACAGGCTGTGGACTGGAGATTACATGTGAGGAGGTATCAGGAGATGAGGTCAGAGATGTATGGAGAGGACAGGCTGTGGACTGGAGATTACATGTGAGGAGGTATCAGGAGATGAGGTCAGAGATGTATGGAGAGGACAGGCTGTGGACTGGAGATTACATGTGAGGAGGTATCAGGAGATGAGGTCAGAGATGTATGGAGAGGACAGGCTGTGGACTGGAGATTACATGTGAGGAGGTATCAGGAGATGAGGTCAGAGATGTATGGAGAGGACAGGCTGTGGACTGGAGATTACATGTGAGGAGGTATCAGGAGATGAGGTCAGAGATGTATGGAGAGGGACAGGCTGTGGACTGGAGATTACATGTGAGGAGGTATCAGGAGATGAGGTCAGAGATGTATGGAGAGGACAGGCTGTGGACTGGAGATTACATGTGAGGAGGTATCAGGAGATGAGGTCAGAGATGTATGGAGAGGACAGGCTGTGGACTGGAGATTACATGTGAGGAGGTATCAGGAGATGAGGTCAGAGATGTATGGAGAGGACAGGCTGTGGACTGGAGATTACATGTGGGGAGGTATCAGGAGATGAGGTCAGAGATGTATGGAGAGGACAGGCTGTGGACTGGAGATTACATGTGAGGAGGTATCAGGAGATGAGGTCAGAGATGTATGGAGAGGGACAGGTTGTGGACTGGAGATTACATGTGAGGAGGTATCAGGAGATGAGGTCAGAGATGTATGGAGAGGACAGGCTGTGGACTGGAGATTACATGTGGGAGGTATCAGGAGATGAGGTCAGAGATGTATGGAGAGGACAGGCTGTGGACTGGAGATTACATGTGGGAGGTATCAGGAGATGAGGTCAGAGATGTATGGAGAGGACAGGTTGTGGACTGGAGATTACATGTGAGGAGGTATCAGGAGATGAGGTCAGAGATGTATGGAGAGGACAGGCTGTGGACTGGAGATTACATGTGAGGAGGTATCAGGAGATGAGGTCAGAGATGTATGGAGAGGACAGGCTGTGGACTGGAGATTACATGTGAGGAGGTATCAGGAGATGAGGTCAGAGATGTATGGAGAGGACAGGCTGTGGACTGGAGATTACATGTGAGGAGGTATCAGGAGATGAGGTCAGAGATGTATGGAGAGGACAGGCTGTGGACTGGAGATTACATGTGAGGAGGTATCAGGAGATGAGGTCAGAGATGTATGGAGAGGACAGGCTGTGGACTGGAGATTACATGTGAGGAGGTATCAGGAGATGAGGTCAGAGATGTATGGAGAGGACAGGCTGTGGACTGGAGATTACATGTGAGGAGGTATCAGGAGATGAGGTCAGAGATGTATGGAGAGGACAGGCTGTGGACTGGAGATTACATGTGAGGAGGTATCAGGAGATGAGGTCAGAGATGTATGGAGAGGACAGGCTGTGGACTGGAGATTACATGTGAGGAGGTATCAGGAGATGAGGTCAGAGATGTATGGAGAGGACAGGTTGTGGACTGAGATTACATGTGAGGAGGTATCAGGAGATGAGGTCAGAGATGTATGGAGAGGACAGGTTGTGGACTGGAGATTACATGTGAGGAGGTATCAGGAGATGAGGTCAGAGATGTATGGAGAGGACAGGCTGTGGACTGGAGATTACATGTGAGGAGGTATCAGGAGATGAGGTCAGAGATGTATGGAGAGGACAGGCTGTGGACTGGAGATTACATGTGAGGAGGTATCAGGAGATGAGGTCAGAGATGTATGGAGAGGACAGGCTGTGGACTGGAGATTACATGTGAGGAGGTATCAGGAGATGAGGTCAGAGATGTATGGAGAGGACAGGCTGTGGACTGGAGATTACATGTGAGGAGGTATCAGGAGATGAGGTCAGAGATGTATGGAGAGGACAGGCTGTGGACTGGAGATTACATGTGAGGAGGTATCAGGAGATGAGGTCAGAGATGTATGGAGAGGACAGGTTGTGGACTGGAGATTACATGTGAGGAGGTATCAGGAGATGAGGTCAGAGATGTATGGAGAGGACAGGCTGTGGACTGAGATTACATGTGGGAGGTATCAGGAGATGAGGTCAGAGATGTATGGAGAGGACAGGCTGTGGACTGGAGATTACATGTGAGGAGGTATCAGGAGATGAGGTCAGAGATGTATGGAGAGGACAGGCTGTGGACTGGAGATTACATGTGAGGAGGTATCAGGAGATGAGGTCAGAGATGTATGGAGAGGACAGGCTGTGGACTGGAGATTACATGTGGGAGGTATCAGGAGATGAGGTCAGAGATGTATGGAGAGGACAGGCTGTGGACTGGAGATTACATGTGAGGAGGTATCAGGAGATGAGGTCAGAGATGTATGGAGAGGACAGGCTGTGGACTGGAGATTACATGTGAGGAGGTATCAGGAGATGAGGTCAGAGATGTATGGAGAGGACAGGTTGTGGACTGGAGATTACATGTGAGGAGGTATCAGGAGATGAGGTCAGAGATGTATGGAGAGGACAGGCTGTGGACTGGAGATTACATGTGGGAGGTATCAGGAGATGAGGTCAGAGATGTATGGAGAGGACAGGCTGTGGACTGGAGATTACATGTGAGGAGGTATCAGGAGATGAGGTCAGAGATGTATGGAGAGGACAGGCTGTGGACTGGAGATTACATGTGAGGAGGTATCAGGAGATGAGGTCAGAGATGTATGGAGAGGACAGGCTGTGGACTGGAGATTACATGTGAGGAGGTATCAGGAGATGAGGTCAGAGATGTATGGAGAGGACAGGCTGTGGACTGAGATTACATGTGAGGAGGTATCAGGAGATGAGGTCAGAGATGTATGGAGAGGACAGGCTGTGGACTGGAGATTACATGTGAGGAGGTATCAGGAGATGAGGTCAGAGATGTATGGAGAGGACAGGCTGTGGACTGGAGATTACATGTGGGGAGGTATCAGGAGATGAGGTCAGAGATGTATGGAGAGGACAGGCTGTGGACTGGAGATTACATGTGGGAGGTATCAGGAGATGAGGTCAGAGATGTATGGAGAGGACAGGCTGTGGACTGGAGATTACATGTGGGGAGGTATCAGGAGATGAGGTCAGAGATGTATGGAGAGGACAGGTTGTGGACTGGAGATTACATGTGAGGAGGTATCAGGAGATGAGGTCAGAGATGTATGGAGAGGACAGGCTGTGGACAGGAGATTACATGTGGGGAGGTATCAGGAGATTAGGTCAGAGATGTATGGAGAGGACAGGTTGTGGACTGGAGATTACATGTGGGGAGGTATCAGGAGATGAGGTCAGAGATGTATGGAGAGGACAGGCTGTGGACTGGAGATTACATGTGGGGAGGTATCAGGAGATGAGGTCAGAGATGTATGGAGAGGACAGGTTGTGGACTGGAGATTACATGTGGGGAGGTATCAGGAGATGAGGTCAGAGATGTATGGAGAGGACAGGCTGTGGACTGGAGATTACATGTGGGGAGGTATCAGGAGATGAGGTCAGAGATGTATGGAGGACACAAGCGATGGACATTCTTGGACATCATTATCAGCATTCGGATATGTATTTGCTGGGCAGTGGATTACCAGTGAGAGGACTGACAGAGGAGACAGAAGGATGAGGATGCGTCAGTAGTCTAGGCCGGAGATGATGAGGATGCGTCAGTAGTCTAGGCCGGAGATGATGAGGATGCGTCAGTAGTCTAGGCCGGAGATGATGAGGATGCGTCAGTAGTCTAGGCTGGAGATGATGAGGATGCGTCAGTAGTCTAGGCCGGAGATGATGAGGATGCGTCAGTAGTCTAGGCCGGAGATGATGAGGACATGCACCAGCATGTTTGTTCATTAATCAGAAATGTGGCTGAAATGTTGGATCAGTGTCAGAACGAGCCACTAAGCAGGCGTGAATCACAGCGAGAGCACTCTATGTGTGATAGACCTGTCATCGTCCATTGTGTGATGTCAAGGGAAATCTTCCTCTAAGAAACCAGCAGTGATGATGGACATTTCCCTAATACACCTTCTTTGAGAAGCCCCTGGAGATCCATTTACTTTTTACAAAGCAACATTCATACACGTAACATCTGCTGCCTTCGGTCACCACTAGGTGGCATATGTACACAGCTGTGCATACTGATGACCTGAATAGCAGAAACATACAGGTTGCCCCCTAGTGGTGGCAGCAGAGATTTTTTTTTCTAGTGTACAGAATAGAGGAGAGCAGCACTAGTCCCTTTGGGTCTCAAACCTCAACCATCTGATCCCAACATGACTTGATACCTCGGTGAGCTGCTCTTATATACACATGTCCGGCTAATGTCTCAGGAGGCTGGAGATACATTGGCCAGGTACCTGGTACTGCATCCTGTATGTAAGCAGTGCTGTCCTCAGACATGGCTTACCTTGGTGAGAGTGATAAGAAGTCCTCTGATGGAGGTGACGATGATGATGCCCACTAGAATGAACGAAATGTGCTGCGACCAGAACTTGACCTGAACAGGAAAGAAAAACATGGAAGTTCCCGCCGGCTGTAAACATTTCTATAGGGTTTCTGTATAGTAGGGGTGCACAACCTGCGGCCCCCGACCTGCTGGACAGACACAGAGCTGATGGTCTGCCTGTGGGATTAGCTGGGCTCCTTACGCAGCGCCGTATGGTGCTGGATGAAAGCTCCTGAGATCTAGCAGCAGCGGGTGGAAACCCTAGCTGTTGGTGACAGCTGAGGACAGGAGCGGGCCATTACCGCTTGTTGCAAAGCTATGGGGGCTATGCAGTCAATAGAGCAAGTGGCTATGCCGCTTCCGCTGCTGGACTTGGTGATCACCGAGCGTGTCGGGCACAACAGACCCTGATCAGCTCTGCTTTGTACAATTAACCCGCAGGAGGCTGTAAATACATAAAGTTATAAGTAAAAAATTATTTTGGCGTCAGTTTGGCGTTGTCTCATCTGAAACATTGGCGGTTTACTGTTAGGCCACCAATGTCGGATGTCCTAGAGGTGGGGCGGATGCCATAGCAGTGAATGGAGAGGTGGCTGTGCACGAGAGCTACGCTCGCCATTCATTTCTATTGGGCTTCTTAAAATAGGCGCTCACGCCACTACTTTTGGAACTCCCATAGAAGTGAATGGAGAGCATCCCGCCCGTGCATGGCCACCTCTCCACTCCAACGCTATGGGACTGTTAGAAGCAGTCGAGCCGGTCCTCGGGTGATACACCACCGAAGTATGAGACGAGACGAACTCTGTAAAGGGTTTCTGTCAGCAGAAAAAACTGTATTAATCTGATGTGCTAATGTCAGCTGAACCTAACTAGCCTAGAGGTTCGGTGCGTTGCTCGTCTCCTAGAGGCTCCGTTCTCGCACCTCTGGCCACACCTTCCTAGACTTGATTGACAGGGCCAGACAGCGTTCATGGCCTCCTGCCTGGCCCTGAGTGAAATCTCACGTCTGCGCTGTGCCGTTTAGCATTCAACGCAGGCATAGTGAAGGAAGGACGCTCGCTGGTTACCAACTTCCTTACTGCGCCTGCGCAGTACACTCAGAAGAAGACACCAGCCGGTATCGCCCTGCGGAGACTGTCTTCTTCCGGGTCTACTGTGACGCATTCGGCAGTAAGGTAGTCGGCAGCCGGCGACTGTCCTTCCTTCAGTACGCCTGTGCCGAATACTAAACAGCACAGCGCAGGCGTGAGATTTCACCTGCACACAGGGCCAGCCAGGAGGATGTGAATGCTGCCGGGCCCTGTCAGTCAAGTCTAGGGGGGCGTGGCCACAGGTGCGAGAACGGACCCTCTAGGAGACGGAGAATTTGCATATAATAAAAAGTTATTTTCTTTTTGCCTGTATTAAAACTAAACCAGACTAGGCTATATAGGATCAGCACATCGCTAATGTCGGCCAGGTTAACGCTGTTATTTCTGCTGATACAAGCTCTTTAAATAATTAAGAGCAAAAACAAAAAAAAGCTAAAAAAAAAAAAAAAAACATTCAAAAGCTCTGTCTCATGTAAAAAAGGTCTCAAAAATTATTTGGGTAGTCCAATAAATTAAAAAAAAAAAAAAACGTTAAGCCACAGCGTGATCACATAGTCACAAAAAAGTGTCTGGTCACTAAAGGGTTAACCAATAAGCATTTTGCCCACTAGTGAAGGGACAGTGCTGGCCGGTTATTGCAGGGCCCCGGTCACACAGATGTAACCTAGAACTGTGGGGTAATAACCAGTGAGCGCCGTCCTCTGCAGTGAAGGAAGGAGGCAGGACGGAAGGAAATGTCCCCACTTAAAGGCTAGGTACACCTTTTAACGATTGTATTTTACTCATTTTGGGCTAAAAATCTCTTTTTTTCAAATGGTCTTTATTAAAAATATTGAGCCGTTCTGTCACAAAGGTTAACTGTTTGTCTAGCTGTGAATGGTACTTTCACTTTGTGCCGGTCATCTAATAACCCTTATCTCTAAACTACGGAGAGGTCATAAACACATATTTAAAGGGGTCCTCTCACTGCAGTAAGTGGCATTTATCATGTAGAGAAAGTTAATACAAGGCACTTACTAATGTGTTGTGATTCTCCATATTGCTTCCATTGCTGGCTGGATTCATATTTCTATCACATTATACACTGCTCATTTCCATGGTTACGACCACCCTGCAATCCATCAGCGGTGGTCGTGCTTGCACAGTATAGGAAAAAGCACCAGCCTATGTGCGCTCCCACGGTCCCAGCCACCAGAGAGGCTGATGCTTTTTCCTATGGTGTAAAAGTACGACCACCGCTGATGGATTGCAGGGTGGTCATAACCATGGGAACGAGCAGGGTATAATGTGATGGAAAAATGCATCCAGCCAGCAAAGGAAGCAATATGGATAATAACAATACATTAGTAAGTGCCTGGTATTAACTTTCTCCACATGATAAATGTCACTTACTGAAGCGAGAGGACCCCTCTAAGCCACATTCTTATCAGCAAGATAAGGGCTGAGCTATAATGAGTGTTTAGAAGATCAGAGATGAAGAGCCCTCAGCTAAGCTGCCTGACGGAACAGAGTGAAAATTCAGATCCTGCTACTAGAGAATCTCAAGGCTGCACAGAGACAGAGGTTCAACATTTTTAATAAAGACCAATTGAAAAAATGATTTTTAGTTCAAAATGAAAACAATACAATAATTTAAAAAAAAATGTCCCCAAAAGTGTACATAGCCTTTAATTGAGTTGCGGTTACTAAGGCAGGATGAGACAGTGCAGTGAATGGGAGCTACTGACACAGAAAGCGCAGCTGTACACTGCCGTTTCTGGGCAGGTTGGTGGTCGGGACTGTGATTCATCTCGGCTTAGTAATGCAGACACGAGACAACCCCTTATTACACTGCACGGTTTTCGGATCAATTATTGGGAATAAATGTTCATAGGAAGAACGCTCATCCCTGATAACCGGCCTGTATAATCGTGACGCCCATCTCGATTGTCAGCTGATTTGCATCTTTCATCAGAAAGACGTGTACGATAACCATCCGCACCAGTGTGTGATCAGGGACGTACCGCCGATAATCAATAGAACTGAATGAGGAGGAACGACAGCAGTAGTGATCATTACTTCCCATTGGCCTGTGTAATAAGCCGATGCAAACGAGCGCCAATCACAATTTTTTCTCATTTGTGCCCCCCCTTGAAATAAAATATTGAGCGGATGCGGCCCTCCGACCAGAGAAGGCTGTGCACCCCTGCTTTACGGGACTTTTCAACCTTACATCAAACTGGATGCCGAGGTAATTCACGGTGATCTCGATCCCTCTGGTGACCGGGTCAGTCTTCCCCACGCGGTCAAAGACGATGTTGATTGTGGCCTAAAAAATAAATAAGTAGAATTTTTATTTTTTTATAGATTTACAGAAAACTCCGTAACCGTACAACTCATCAGCTGGAACCAAGCAGCAGATCAGCTTGCTTTCCTTCACCGGTCCAGTGACAAATCAGTCCTGGACAACCCCTTTAAGAGGTCGTAAAACATAGATCTCCTAGTTCTGTGAATCTTTAAAAAAATTGTATCCCCCCCCAATCCTGAACCACCCCTTTAAAGTGGGGGCGGGGTCAATACATTCATCCTCTGTACTGACTTTACCGACAATAGTGACTAGTAACTTAGTAACAATGTAAATCTCTGGGCTAAACTGATATACCGTGTATTGGCGGGTGAAGGGGGGCGGAGCATACACTGTCAAGAACATGTCCTTGTGTCATGCTCCGCCCATCTGGCCCTGCCCTAGGCAAAACAGACTGTATCTATTCTACGTGCAGTGTACACTTAACTTCAGTACACGTTCTAAAAAGTTGATATATCAGTGGACTTCGATCCGAATTTGTGACATATGACGTCACCATGTCGACATCACGGGTCGCATTAGATTTTGCGCCAGATCTTCAAGCAAGATGGCAGCGGTCGGCACTCTGTTATTTGTATCGGAAGCTGCGATCACGTATGAACGCGGCATCTGAGGGGTACAATGACGAGGGGGCGGTGCAATCGCCACGAAGCATATTTTTTTTGTAAAATTCGGAGAAGCAGCCGAATCGCATTTTCCAATACTTCTCATACTAGCTCATCGCTAGTCCTTACCATAAAGATTTTCCAGACGCAGTAAATGGAGAAGAAGTAGCCCAAGAAATTGAAGTATTTTCCCTGGAAGGTTTTCGAGTACTCGATGCGCTCCTGCAGGGGTGGTAGATACAGGGAGTCAGTACAACGAGACTGTGCGGGACACTGCGGCACACGCATTTCTCATCGAGTCTTCTCCAATCACACCCAGAGCTGCACTCAGATTCCTACTAACAACCAGGAAACCCAATCCACGCACATAAATCCTTCAGAAACGCAACGACTGCATTTAAAATATCCGGTTCTCAGAAATCGGAGAAAGCTACGCGGATGCAGCTCTGGATGTGATTGGAGGACGAGACTAATACAAGAATATCAGCGAAAGTTATGATTTTCAATGAATCTTTGACTCATGAGGAATCTGCTTAAGGCCTGACGTAACACTGAAGAATAGCATGTTACTGCAGTACCGGAGGCTGCCTCTCCAGCACCAGAACAATACCACGATCCCCACCCCCATGGTGTCCGCAGAAGTCCATCCCGCCCAGCCGGGACCTTACCTTGGTGGCGTGCAGGTCCGCCGTCTCCAAAAACAGCTGGCGACTCAGTTCCTCCAGAGCATCCACCTCCTGCTGGATCTGAGACAGGTCTGATAGGAGTGAAGGAAGCCAAGTGACAGCGGAGCCGCCCCATAACCCAAAGCCCTACAGTCCCTGCATCTATTACATATCATATATATATAATACAGGATAAGTAATGTATGTACACAGTGACTGCACCAGCAGAATAGGGAGTGCAGCTCTGGAGGAGTATAATACAGGATGTAACTCAGGATCAGTACAGGATAAGTAATGTATGTACACAAAGACTCCACCAGCAGAATAGTGAGTGCAGCTCTGGAGTATAATACAGGATGTAACTCAGGATCAGTACAGGATAAGTAATGTATGTACACAGTGACTGCACCAGCAGAATAGTGAGTACAGCTCTGGAGTATAATACAGGATGTAACTCAGGATCAGTACAGGATAAGAAATGTATGTACACAGTGACTCCACCAGCAGAATAGTGAGTACAGCTCTGGAGTATAATACAGGATGTAACTCAGGATCAGTACAGGATAAGTAATGTAATGTATGTACACAGTAACTGCGACAGCAGAATAGTGAGTGCAGCTCTGGAGTATAATACAGGATGTAACTCAGGATCAGTACAGGATAAGTAATGTATGTACACAGTGACTGCACCAGCAGAATAGTGAGTGCAGCTCTGGAGTATAATACCGGATGTAACTCAAGATAAGTACAGGATAAGTACAGGATAAGTAATGTAATGTATGTACAGTGACTGCTCCAGCAGAATAGTGAGGGCAGCTCTGGGGTATAATACAGGATGTAACTCAGGATCAGTACAGGATAAGTAATGTATGTACACAGTGACTGCACCAGCAGAATAGTGAGTGCAGCTCTGGAGTATAATACAGGGTGTAACTCAGGATCAGTACAGGATAAGTAATGTATGTACACAGTGACTCCACCAGCAGAATAGTGAGTGCAGCTCTGGGGTATAATACAGGATGTAACTCAGGATCAGTACAGGATAAGTAATGTATATACACAGTGACTGCTCCAGCAGAATAGTGAGTGCAGCTCTGGAGTATAATACAGGATGTAACTCAGGATCAGTACAGGATAAGTAATGTATGTACACAGTGACTCCACCAGCAGAATAGTGAGTGCAGCTCTGGAGTATAATACAGGATATAACTCAGGATCAGTACAGGATAAGTAATGTATGTACAGTGACTGCACCAGCAGAATAGTGAGTGCAGCTCTGGAGTATAATACAGGATGTAACTCAGGATCAGTACAGGATAAGTAATGTATGTACACAGTGACTGCACCAGCAGAATAGTGAGTGCAGCTCTGGAGGATAATACAGGATGTAACTGAGGATCAGTACAGGATAAGTAATGTAATGTATGTACACAGTGACTGCACCAGCAGAATAGCGAGTGCAGCTCTGGAGTATAATACAGGATGTAACTCAGGATCCGTACAGGATAAGTAAAGTATGTACCAGCAGAATAGTGAGTGCAGCTCTGGAGTATAATACAGGATGTAACTCAGGATCAGTACAGGATAAGTAATGTAATGTACGTACACAGTGACTGCACCATCAGAATAGTGAGTGCAGCTCTGGAGTATAATACAGGATGTAACTCAGGATCAGTACAGGATAAGTAATGTATGTACACAGTGACTGCACCAGCAGAATAGTGAGTGCAGCTCTGGAGTATAATAATCGGATGTAACTCAAGATAAGTACAGGATAAGTACAGGATAAGTAATGTAATGTATGTACAGTGACTGCTCCAGCAGAATAGTGAGGGCAGCTCTGGGGTATAATACAGGATGTAACTCAGGATCAGTACAGGATAAGTAATGTATGTACACAGTGACTGCATCAGCAGAATAGTGAGTGCAGCTCTGGAGTATAATACAGGGTGTAACTTGGGATCAGTACAGGATAAGTAATGTAATGTATGTACACAGTGACTCCACCAGCAGAATAGTGAGTGCAGCTCTGGGATATAATACAGGATGTAACTCAGGATCAGTACAGGATAAGTAATGTATATACACAGTGACTGCTCCAGCAGAATAGTGAGTGCAGCTCTGGAGTATAATACAGGATGTAACTCAGGATCAGTACAGGATAAGTAATGTATGTACACAGTGACTGCACCAGCAGAATAGCGAGTGCAGCTCTGGAGTATAATACAGGATGTAACTCAGGATCCGTACAGGATAAGTAAAGTATGTACCAGCAGAATAGTGAGTGCAGCTCTGGAGTATAATACAGGATGTAACTCAGGATCAGTACAGGATCAGTAATGTAATGTATGTACACAGTGACTGCACCAGCAGAATAGTGAGTGCAGCTCTGGGGTATCATACAGGATGTAACTCAAGATAAGTACAGGATAAGTAATGTAATGTATGTACACAGTGACTGCACCAGCAGAATAGTGAGGGCAGCTCTGGGGTATAATACAGGATGTAACTCAGGATCAGTACAGGATAAGTAATGTAATGTATGTACACAGTGACTGCACCTGCAGAATAGTGAGTGCAGCTCTGGAGTATAATACAGGATGTAACTCAGGATCAGTACAGGATAAGTAATGTAATGTATGTACACAGTGACTGCACCAGCAGAATAGTGAGTGCAGCTCTGGAGTATAATACAGGATGTAACTCAGGATCAGTACAGGATAAGTAATGTAATGTATGTACACAGTGACTGCACCAGCAGAAGAGTGAGTGCAGCTCTGGAGTATAATACAGGATGTAACTCAGGATCAGTACAGGATAAGTAATGTATGTACACAGTGACTGCACCAGCAGAATAGTGAGTGCAGCTCTGGAGTATAATACAGGATGTAACTCAGGATCAGAACAGGATAAGTAATGTATGTACACAGTGACTCCACCAGCAGAAGAGTGAGTGCAGCTCTGGAGTGTAATACAGGATGTAACTCAGGATCAGTACAGGATAAGTAATGTATGTACACAGTGACTCCACCAGCAGAAGAGTGAGTGCAGCTCTGGAGTATAATACAGGATGTAACTCAGGATCAGTACAGGATAAGTAATGTATGTACACAGTGACTGCACCAGCAGAATAGTGAGTGCAGCTCTGGGAGTATAATACAGGATGTAACTCAGGATCAGTACAGGATAAGTAATGTATGTACACAGTGACTGCACCAGCAGAATAGTGAGTGCAGCTCTGGAGCATAATACAGGATGTAACTCAGGATCAGTACAGGATAAGTAATGTATGGTACACAGTGACTGCACCAGCAGAATAGGCAGTGCAGCTCTGGAGGAGTAGAATACAGGATGTAACCCAGGATCAGTACAGGATAAGTAATGTATGTACACAGTGACTGCACCAGCAGAATAGTGAGTGCAGCTCTGGAGGAGTATAATACAGGATGTAACTCAGGATCAGTACAGGATAAGTAATGTATGTACACAAAGACTCCACCAGCAGAATAGTGAGTGCAGCTCTGGAGTATAATACAGGATGTAACTCAGGATCAGTACAGGATAAGAAATGTATGTACACAGTGACTCCACCAGCAGAATAGTGAGTACAGCTCTGGAGTATAATACAGGATGTAACTCAGGATCAGTACAGGATAAGTAATGTATGTACACAGTGACTCCACCAGCAGAATAGTGAGTACAGCTCTGGAGTATAATACAGGATGTAACTCAGGATCAGTACAGGATAAGTAATGTAATGTATGTACACAGTAACTGCGACAGCAGAATAGTGAGTGCAGCTCTGGAGTATAATACAGGATGTAACTCAGGATCAGGTACAGGATAAGTAATGTATGTACACAGTGACTGCACCAGCAGAATAGTGAGTGCAGCTCTGGAGTATAATACCGGATGTAACTCAAGATAAGTACAGGATAAGTACAGGATAAGTAATGTAATGTATGTACAGTGACTGCTCCAGCAGAATAGTGAGGGCAGCTCTGGGGTATAATACAGGATGTAACTCAGGATCAGTACAGGATAAGTAATGTATGTACACAGTGACTGCACCAGCAGAATAGTGAGTGCAGCTCTGGAGTATAATACAGGGTGTAACTCAGGATCAGTACAGGATAAGTAATGTATGTACACAGTGACTCCACCAGCAGAATAGTGAGTGCAGCTCTGGGGTATAATACAGGATGTAACTCAGGATCAGTACAGGATAAGTAATGTATATACACAGTGACTGCTCCAGCAGAATAGTGAGTGCAGCTCTGGAGTATAATACAGGATGTAACTCAGGATCAGTACAGGATAAGTAATGTATGTACACAGTGACTCCACCAGCAGAATAGTGAGTGCAGCTCTGGAGTATAATACAGGATATAACTCAGGATCAGTACAGGATAAGTAATGTATGTACAGTGACTGCACCAGCAGAATAGTGAGTGCAGCTCTGGAGTATAATACAGGATGTAACTCAGGATCAGTACAGGATAAGTAATGTATGTACACAGTGACTGCACCAGCAGAATAGTGAGTGCAGCTCTGGAGGATAATACAGGATGTAACTGAGGATCAGTACAGGATAAGTAATGTAATGTATGTACACAGTGACTGCACCAGCAGAATAGCGAGTGCAGCTCTGGAGTATAATACAGGATGTAACTCAGGATCCGTACAGGATAAGTAAAGTATGTACCAGCAGAATAGTGAGTGCAGCTCTGGAGTATAATACAGGATGTAACTCAGGATCAGTACAGGATAAGTAATGTAATGTACGTACACAGTGACTGCACCATCAGAATAGTGAGTGCAGCTCTGGAGTATAATACAGGATGTAACTCAGGATCAGTACAGGATAAGTAATGTATGTACACAGTGACTGCACCAGCAGAATAGTGAGTGCAGCTCTGGAGTATAATACCGGATGTAACTCAAGATAAGTACAGGATAAGTACAGGATAAGTAATGTAATGTATGTACAGTGACTGCTCCAGCAGAATAGTGAGGGCAGCTCTGGGGTATAATACAGGATGTAACTCAGGATCAGTACAGGATAAGTAATGTATGTACACAGTGACTGCACCAGCAGAATAGTGAGTGCAGCTCTGGAGTATAATACAGGGTGTAACTTGGGATCAGTACAGGATAAGTAATGTAATGTATGTACACAGTGACTCCACCAGCAGAATAGTGAGTGCAGCTCTGGGGTATAATACAGGATGTAACTCAGGATCAGTACAGGATAAGTAATGTATATACACAGTGACTGCTCCAGCAGAATAGTGAGTGCAGCTCTGGAGTATAATACAGGATGTAACTCAGGATCAGTACAGGATAAGTAATGTATGTACACAGTGACTGCACCAGCAGAATAGCGAGTGCAGCTCTGGAGTATAATACAGGATGTAACTCAGGATCCGTACAGGATAAGTAAAGTATGTACCAGCAGAATAGTGAGTGCAGCTCTGGAGTATAATACAGGATGTAACTCAGGATCAGTACAGGATCAGTAATGTAATGTATGTACACAGTGACTGCACCAGCAGAATAGTGAGTGCAGCTCTGGGGTATCATACAGGATGTAACTCAAGATAAGTACAGGATAAGTAATGTAATGTATGTACACAGTGACTGCACCAGCAGAATAGTGAGGGCAGCTCTGGAGTATAATACAGGATGTAACTCAGGATCAGTACAGGATAAGTAATGTAATGTATGTACACAGTGACTGCACCTGCAGAATAGTGAGTGCAGCTCTGGAGTATAATACAGGATGTAACTCAGGATCAGTACAGGATAAGTAATGTAATGTATGTACACGGTGACTGCACCAGCAGAATAGTGAGTTCTGCTCTGGAGTATAATACAGGGTGTAACTTGGGATCAGTACAGGATAAGTAATGTAATGTATGTACACAGTGACTCCACCAGCAGAAGAGCGAGTGCAGCTCTGGAGTATAATACAGGATGTAACTCAGGATCAGTACAGGATAAGTAATGTAATGTATGTACACAGTGACTGCACCAGCAGAATAGTGAGTACAGCTCTGGAGTATAATACAGGATGTAACTCAGGATCAGAACAGGATAAGTAATGTATGTACACAGTGACTGCACCGGCAGAATAGTGAGTGCAGCTCTGGAGTGTAATACAGGATGTAACTCAGGATCAGTACAGGATAAGTAATGTATGTACACAGTGACTCCACCAGCAGAAGAGTGAGTGCAGCTCTGGAGTATGTACTGTATGGATATAGTGACATGTTGTATCTATATATAAGCTGTGAGTATTCTGGGGTAGACATTCCCTTCAGGTCTCTCAGAGATGACAAAAAGATACTTTCACTCCCAGGAGCTGATGACGTCACGCTCTTGATCATCCCCCAGAATCCACTTGGTCTGTTGTGCACCTCTCCTCGCTGGAACATATTCCTCCGGACCATGGCTATCCTGCAGGTAGAACAATATCAGTTATGAAGCGCTCTACCCTATGTAACCCCAGGGAGCTTGAGTTTGTCCTTATCGGGTGTCACTCAGCTTTCCCAGGAACAGATAGGACTAAGAGACGACTGAACAGGACGGTAACAGGTTAGGCTGTGGGAAAGGGGAAGTAGGAATTAGCCGTGGTGCCCTAATAACCGCGTCCTTGGCCGTGTGTCCCATGAATAATATGTACTACCGCTATATTAGTGGAGCCGCTGGCGGGCAGCGCGGGGAAGTAGATGAGGGACATTAGTATTAACGATGTCAGCTGCAGATTACGGAATGATTCATGTCACCAATTTATGGGGTGCAGGGCGATAAACGGCAATAAATTACAATAATTACTAGAACTTAACAAACCAATGCCAGGCAGCTGCTGCTAAGGCAAATAACCACCATGAGGTGCATCAAAAGTGGCAAAGTCGTTGCAAGACAGGTATACAGACGGGGCATGCTCTAAGTCCAGAGGATAGAAGATGGCGGCCATCGCGTTATATGGCAAGTAGACGTGTCTAGCGCATGCACAGATACAGGGGATTCTGCTGCTTCTATCTGCGCATGTGCCAAGGTGCTGGAAGCTAGAGATACAGCCCAAGGAATACCATGTGGACATCCATATCCATCTATATGAAGAGGATAGAAGGTTTCATCGCCATCCTCCTAGAGGGGGATTCTTTACGGTAAGAGCTGTGAGACTATGGAGCGCTCTGCCAGAGGAGGCGGCGATGGCCGATCCATCGTACGAGGTCTACAGAGGCCCGGATGCCTTTCTTGAGAAATATATTACAAATGATAATTTGTAGATTTCCGGAGAGGACACTCTGATCCCTGGATTTATTCCGATTTGGAGTCGGGAAGGAATCTTTTCTTGGTTATGCGGTAATCGACAGGCATCTCATGGAGGTTTTTGCCTTCTTCTGGATCAACACGGTAGGATCACAGGTTGGATATGATGGACCTGGGTCTTTTTTTATTGCATCAGACCCCACATACTGGTGTCTAGCATCGGGTGAAGGGCTGGACCGGAAAACAAAGAAAAATAAGCCACGCCTCTAATCCCACCCAATCCGCTGGCGGCTCCCTGCTTCACCATTGTAGTCAACTGTATCTGCATCCTGAGGACACAGGAAGAGTAAGGGTCCATTCACACCTCCGTAGAATGGGTCCGGATCTGTTCCGCAATGTTGTGCTGTCTGCATCCGCATTTCCAGAGCGCGGCCCCAAACTTCCGGTCCGCGGCTCCGGAAAAAAAAATAGAACATGACCTATTCTTGTCCGCAATGGCGGGCGCCTGATGTGCTAGTTTAGAGTATCAGTACAGGGAGGAGGAGATGGCCGGGTTACTCAATGGGTGTCACCTTCTCCCTGGCTGTGACGCTCTCCGCTGCGATTGGACCGCGCTACAGCCAGGGAGAAGAAGACGCCCACTAAGAAACCAGGATGTCTCCTCCTCCCTGTACAGAATCTGTAAATTAACATTTCAGTCGCCAAAAACAGCGGGGGATACAGCGTCGGAGCGGAGGGGTATTTTAGAAAAAAAAAAAGGTGCTGTCATCTGTAAGCGTAACAGTCTGTAACCCATAATCCCATGAAAGGTTCTCTTTAATTTATGAATATTTATTGACACTACCCATAGCCCGGCCCTGACACCATGATCCCGGAATGACCACCATGGCAAGATACGGTGATATGACATTGTCTCTGAGATTAGAGAACATTAATTAGGGGGTCACAACATAGAAAATTCACAGCTGGCTGCAGCTGCCTCCTCTGTGTGCCCCAGGAGATCAGCTGCCTCCCCGCTCCTCCTCCCCCTAACTGAGCTGTGTCTGGCTGTGAGACAGCTGGCTGCAGCTGCCTCCTCTGTGTGCCCCAGGAGATCAGCTGCCTCCCCGCTCCTCCTCCCCCTAACTGTGCTGTGTCTGGCTGTGAGACACCTGGCTGCAGCAGTCTCCTCTGTGTGTCCCAGGAGATCAGCTGCGACCCCCCTCCTCCTCCTCACTGTCCTGTGTCTGGCTGTGAGACAGCTGGCTGCAGCTGCCTGCTCTGTGTGCCCCAGGAGATCAGCTGCCTCCCCCGCTCCTCCTCCTCCTCACTGTCCTGTGTCTGGCTGTGAGACAGCTGGCTGCAGCTGCCTGCTCTGTGTGCCCCAGGAGATCAGCTGCGTCCCCCGTCCTCCTCCTCACTGTCCTGTGTCTGCCTGCGAGACAGCTGGCTGCAGCTGCCTGCTCTGTGTGCCCCAGGAGATCAGCTGCGACCCCCCTCCTCCTCCTCACTGTCCTGTGTCTGCCTGCGAGACAGCTGGCTGCAGCAGTCTCCTCTGTGTGTCCCAGGAGATCAGCTGCGACCCCCCTCCTCCTCCTCACTGTCCTGTGTCTGGCTGTGAGACAGCTGGCTGCAGCTGCCTGCTCTGTGTGCCCCAGGAGATCAGCTGCTTCCCCCGTCCTCCTCCTCACTGTCCTGTGTCTGGCTGTGAGACAGCTGGCTGCAGCTGCCTCCTCTGTGTGCCCCAGGAGATCAGCTGCAACCCCCCTCCTCCTCCTCACTGTCCTGTGTCTGGCTGTGAGACAGCTGGCTGCAGCTGCCTCCTCTGTGTGCCCCAGGAGATCAGCTGCGACCCCCCTCCTCCTCCTCACTGTCCTGTGTCTGCCTGTGAGACACCTGGCTGCAGCAGTCTCCTCTGTGTGTCCCTGTAGATCAGCCGCAGCCCCCCTCCTCCTCCTCACTGTCTTGTGTCTGGCCGTGAGACAGCTGGCTGCAGCAGTCTCCTCTGTGTGTCCCTGTAGATCAGCGCATCCCCCCCTCCTCCTCCTCACTGTCTTGTGTATGGCTGTGAGACAGCTGGCTGCAGCTCCCTCCTCTGTGTGCCCCAGGAGATCAAAAAAAATCCTCAAACAGGGATTGACGGATCTGCTAACTTTAATTTGCAACTTTATTTATTCGGCAATGTGTGTACCTGGCGCTATCCTGCTGAGGGCGTCATTAACAAGCAGGAACACCCCACAAATACCCCATGCCAGTACCTGCTGTGCGTACCCTACAGAGGTCACCTGAGGGATACATGTCAATGAGCACTGGGTGTTCATGAATGAATTACAGGAGCTATCCTCAAAGAGCTAACCTGCTTGTTGATGGTTTCCAGGTCTAAATACGGCACAAAATCAAAAACAAAAGTGAAAAAAAAAAAAAAAATGTAAATGGAAATACCAGCAGATCAGCACAAAGTGGAAATATTATAGAGATAGCGGATGTCACACAGGCTGATTAGGAGGACAATGTCCAACAAGCTGTGCACGGACTAAAGTGCGGAGTGCAATGTGGAAAACTGATAGCGAGGTTTCTTTCCAATGTGAGTAGCTCAGATACTGGTATCACACACAAAGATGGGAGATAAAAGGTAATAAAAGTAAAAACCAGCAATTGGTTCACAACAAAAAAACGAAGAGGAAAAAAAAACATATTAAAGGGGTTTTCCAATGACTAATGTAAAAAATAACATCATATATTACATGACAATCTCTAACAAAGCTAGAACCAGCCCTGTACCGCACATGGATCCAGAGATCTCCACACTCATTGATCTACTAGATTTATATCAAGCTGACAGCTCAAGGGGCGTGTCTTTTCTGCTGCAGCTAAGGGGGCGTGTCTCAGTTGAAGGATAAAACTGAGCATGCGCGACCACCTCAGTGAGCAGGACAGAGAAGTAAGGAAAATAATAAACAGCAGGTGGCGCTATACGGATACACTTATTGGCTATGCTATTTTTTTTTATTACATACAATTACAAAAGTATTCAGATCCCGGCGCTGGTTTGTAAAGTGTCGAATATTTTTCGTGGGAGAACCCCTTTAATTACATATGAGAAGTGAGATAACGGAGGCAGGTAACCTATCAATATACAGATAGCAAAGTCTCCACTAAACCTGGACATAAAACACTCACTGAGGACCTGAGCTCCACAGTGCAGCAACCCAAACAACGGGATACTAGAGATATCCTTGTACATAGGAGGCAGTATTATAGTAGTTATATTCTTATACATAGGAGGCAGTATTATAGTAGTTATATTCTTATACATAGGAGGCAGTATTATAGTAGTTATATTCTTATACATAGGAGGCAGTATTATAGTAGTTATATTCTTGTACATAGGAGGCAGTATTATAGTAGTTATATTCTTGTACATAGGAGCAGTATTATAGTAGTTATATTCTTGTACATAGGAGCAGCATTATAGTAGTTATATTCTTGTACATAGGAGCAGTATTATAGTAGTTATATTCTTGTACATAGGAGCAGCATTATAGTAGTTATATCCTTGTAAATAGGAGCAGTATTATAGTAGTTATATTCTTGTACATAGGAGCAGTATTATAGTAGTTATATTCTTGTACATAGGAGCAGTATTATAGTAGTTATATTCTTGTACATAGGAGGCAGTATTATAGTAGTTATATTCTTATACATAGGAGGCAGCATTATAGTAGTTATATTCTTGTACATAGGAGCAGCATTATAGTAGTTATATTCTTGTACATAGGAGGCAGTATTATAGTAGTTATATTCTTGTACATAGGAGGCAGTATTATAGTAGTTATATTCTTGTACATAGGAGCAGTATTATAGTAGTTATATTCTTGTACATAGGAGCAGCATTATAGTAGTTATATTCTTGTACATAGGAGCAGTATTATAGTAGTTATATTCTTGTACATAGGAGCAGTATTATAGTAGTTATATTCTTGTACATAGGAGCAGTATTATAGTAGTTATATTCTTGTACATAGGAGCAGTATTATAGTAGTTATATTCTTGTACATAGGAGCAGTATTATAGTAGTTATATTCTTGTACATAGGAGCAGCATTATAGTAGTTATATTCTTGTACATAGGAGCAGTATTATAGTAGTTATATTCTTGTACATAGGAGCAGTATTATAGTAGTTATATTCTTGTACATAGGAGCAGTATTATAGTAGTTATATTCCTGTACATAAGGAGCTGTATTATAGTAGTTATATTCTTGTACATAGGAGCAGTATTATAGTAGTTATATTCTTGTACATAGGAGCAGTATTATAGTAGTTATATTCTTGTACATAGGAGGCAGTATTATAGTAGTTATATTCTTGTACATAGGAGCAGTATTATAGTAGTTATATTCTTGTACATAGGAGCAGTATTATAGTAGTTATATTCTTGTACATAGGAGCAGTATTATAGTAGTTATATTCTTGTACATAGGAGGCAGTATTATAGTAGTTATATTCTTGTACATAGGAGCAGTATTATAGTAGTTATATTCTTGTACATAGGAGGCAGTATTATAGTAGTTATATTCTTGTACATAGGAGCAGTATTATAGTAGTTATATTCTTGTACATAGGAGGCAGTATTATAGTAGTTATATTCTTGTACATAGGAGGCAGTATTATAGTAGTTATATTCTTGTACATAGGAGCAGTATTATAGTAGTTATATTCTTGTACATAGGAGCAGTATTATAGTAGTTATATTCTTGCACATAGGAGCAGTATTATAGTAGTTATATTCTTGTACATAGGAGGCAGTATTATAGTAGTTATATTCCTGTACATAGGAGCAGTATTATTGTAGTTATATTCTTGTACATATGAGGCAGTATTATAGTAGTGATATTCCTGTACACAGGAGGCAGTACTATAGTAGAACAACTAAAGGGTCAGCTCACCAACTCCTGGTCAGAATGCACTGATGTGCGTAGTAAGGTTGCACCAGGTATCGAACTTTCGATACCCAATCAGTACTTTTGCACTTGGATCCATATAATACTGGGATTTGACGTTTCCCAATACTAGGCTGCGCTACTGTGCAGACTAGTATCTGTTAGATAACATGGTGTGTGCCACCCATGTTTTCCTCAGCTGGCACAGAGGAGAAGGATGGAGTCCCTCTCTCCCCACTGTGACGTGGCTGCCACTGCCACCAATGAATATAATACTAGGTAGGGTGGGGGGCCCTGTGGCCACCTATAAATATAGTTAACCCCTAAATACCCACCACAACTGCGTACATTTATTCTTTAGGGGTTAATTATATTCGTTGGTGGCGCAGTGGCCACAAGCCCTACCAACCTCCTCATTGTTATCATCATTGGTGGTGCAGTGGCCACATGGCCCCCCACCATAAGTATTTGCATTGGTGACAGTGGCAGCTTCCGATCGGAGGCCCAGCAGTGTAATCCTGGGGCTGAGATCGGTTACCATGGCAGCCAGGATGCTGCTGAAGCCCTGGCTGTCATGGTAAGCTCCCTGCTGCTGTGTGTACTGTGCACAGGGCAGCAGGGAGAGTGTGAGGTCCTATTCACCCTAATAGAGCTCAATCAAGGTGAATAGGATAAGGGTTCTAGCCCCTAGGGTGGCTAACAGTTAGTAAAAAAAAAAAAACCAAAATATTCAGTCTTAATAACCCCCTTTCCCAATTTTACATAATAATAGAAAACTATTAACGATAATAATTGTAGTAAATATGGCAAATATAGGAGGACAGTGTAGGAAGCTGCTGCCCTCTAGTGGGCTGCTCTGAGCATTACCTCTTTTTCTTACTGACAATCATATCCATGGTTTGCAGTAGTCTTCTCTCTAGTGCCTGGATATCAGCTTCTGTTACATTCCTGGTAAGTCAAAAGAAATATATTAGATAGATAGATAGATAGATAGATAGATAGACAGAGAGATATGAGATAGATATATACAGTGCCTTGCAAAAGTATCATCCCCCTTGACTTTTTTCGTGTTTTGGTGCCTCACAACCTGGAATTAACATGGATTGTTTGAGGATTTGCATCATGTAATTTACAGGACACGCCCACAACTTTGAAGATGTTTTTTTTTTATTGTGAAGCAAACAACAAATAGGACAAAATAACAGAAAAAGTCAATGTGCAGAACTATTCACCCCCCTAAAGTGAATACCTTGTAGAACCACCTTTTGCGGCAATCACAGCTCCAGGTCGCTTTGGATAAGTCTCTAGGAGCTCGCCACATCTTACCGCTGGGATTTTTGCCCGTTCCTCCTCACTGCTCCGGCTCCTTCAGGTTGGACGGTTTGCGCTTGTGAACAGCGATCTTTACTTCTGACCACAGATCTTCTATTGGATTGAGATCTGGGCTGTGACTCGGCCATTTCAACACATTTACATGTTTCCCCTAAAACCACTCAAGTGTTGCTTTAGCCGTGTGTTTGGGGTCAGTCCTGCTGGAAGCTGAACCTCCGTCCTAGCCTCAGATCACGCACAGAGGGGTAGAGGTTCTGCTCAGGAATATCCCTGTATTTAGCACCATCCATCTTTCCCTCATCTCTGACCAGTTTCCCAGTCCCATCCCCCCCATGATGCTGCCACCGCCATGTCTCACTGCGGGGATGGGGGTCTTTGGGTGATGGGATGTGCTGGGTTTGCGCCAGACATAGCGTCTTCTTTGACCAAAAGGTTCAGTTTTAGTCTCCTCAGACCAGAGCCCCTTCCTCCATACATTTTGCGAGTCTCCCACGCGCCTTTCCACAAACTCACAACGCGCCTTTTTGTTTTTAGCTGACAGTAATGGCTTCTTCCGGCCACTCTGCCATAAAGCCCAACTCTATGGAGCGTACGGCTTATTGTCGTCCTCTGTACAGATCCTCCGGTCTCTGCTATGGACTCTGCAGCTCCTCCAGGGTTACCTTAGGTCTCTGTGTTGCCCCTCTGATTAATGCCCTCCTTGCCCGGTCCGTGAGTTTTGGTGGGCGGCCGTCTCTTGGCAGGTTTGCTGTTGTGCCATGTTCTTTCCATTTGGTTATGATAGATTTGATGGTGCTCCTGGGGATCATCAAAGATTTGGATACTTTTTATAACCTAACCCTGACTTGTACTTCCCAACAACATTGTCCAGCATTTCTTGTTTGGAGAGTTCCTCGGTCTTCATGGCAGTGTTTGGTCAGTGATGCCTCTTGCTCAGGTGTTGCAGCCTCTGGTCTGTATATGTAATGACAGATGATGTGACACTTAGATCGCACACAGGGGACATCATGTCACTGATTATGTGACTTCTGAAGGGAATTGGTTGCACCAGAGCTTTTTATGGGCTTCCTAACAAAGGGGGTGAATACATACGCACATGAAGGGGGTGAATACATACGCACATGAAGGGGGTGAATACATACGCACATGAAGGGGGTGAATACATACGCACATGAAGGGGGTGAATACATACGCACATGAAGGGGGTGAATACATACGCACATGAAGGGGGTGAATACATACGCACAGGACAATTTTCTGTTTTCTATTTCTAAACAATAGTTTTATTTATAGATTTTTCTTAGACTATTGTGCTCTGATCATCACATAAAATTCAGATTCAGAACAAAACATCGAACTTAAGGCTGTAATGTAAGAAATCACGAACAAAGTCAAGGGGGTGAATACTTTTGCACGGCACTGTAGATATGAGACAGATAGATGATATACACACACAGTAACATTTACAGAGGAGGACTTTACCGTAAGAAGTAGGACATGTAGGTGTAGGGACAATTCACTGCACCAAAACCAGAGAGTAAGGCCATTAGGGTGACCCCGATGACACCCACCCGGCTGATGAGCTGCTCGATGGAAAGTATTCCTGCGGGAAGAGAGATGACGGGTGTACACGAGGCGGCACAGACTGCGCTCTTCTCGGCACAGCACAGACCCGCACTTACCGTGCTTGGGGCTCAGGATAGGAAAGGGATCCCCCAGCTTCCAAAAGAAATACATAAAGGTGAGCCACACCGCGCAGGAGAAGAGCAGCCGCTGGCGGTGCACTGCACGGAGAGAAGAAACGGTGTTAACCCTTAATGAGCACCTATCCTCTTCTGACACTGCAGCAGGAGAGGGGAGGGGGGCGGCTATGCCCTCCTCTTCTTACAGAACCCTCCTGACTGTTTAACCCTCTGATCACTGCACAATCGGAGGGGACTCCTCCATGACATGGACGGAGACAAGGGGGCCCCTCAGCATTCGCTCTTCTGGCGGCAGAAGTCAGGGGGACAGTACGGGCGGATGCTTTATTCTGTTGTCCTCAGGAAAATAATCCGCCATCAGGCGAGTCTGGCAGCGGCTTACTCCCTTCTCCCCATTCAGCACACATGCAGGCACAGCCAAGCCCAGCATGCATGTGTGTGGGGAAATCTGGAAAGACAGCTAAATGGCTGGAACGAGTGATGATTGGAGCGGCTGCATCCACGATTAATCACTGCTCCATTCATATGGGGGGGGGACGGGACACAGGACCTGTTATTGCAATTAGTGGGGGCCCTGGCGGTCGAATCCCCCGATCCGGCTCTTATTACGTATCCTGTGGATAGGTGACGTTACAGGATCAGGAGCTTTCGCTGCGGGCATGCTGGAGGAGGAGGAAACTGTGGGTAGTTATGGCTGCTCCAGAGGCAGGCGAGCAAACGAGTGAGATTACAAGAGCAAGAGACTGCATACTGGTGACGTTGAGGGTTGTAGTACAGGACCCAGGTTCGTACTCACATAGTCGAATGTTGCTCACCACGAAGTATCCGATATAAAACGGCACCACAAAGACGAGGACCAGCAGGATGACGCACAGGTTGAGCTTCCAGTGGAAATAGCGAGAGCTGGAAGACAACAACCACCATCATCACCTCCAGAAATAACGCTGTATATCACCGCTAAGACAAGATCTCTGCTCGCAGTCAGGATGGAAATCAGTCCTGGTCATGTGATGAGCACACGGAGAACTGTAACCTAATAAATCAGCCAACAGATGTAGGCAATGAATGTTTCCATTCAATCACAGCAAGCAGAAGGCACTTTAAAAAAAAAAAAAAAAGGGTATTGAAAGTCTGCAAAACGTTACATTCTGAACTAATCCTAGAAATTAATAAAACATGAAATAAAGCTTCCCACGTGATTTTCTACAGTCCTACAGAAATCACGCAGAGAATACAGGGTTAATTTTCTTCTGATCCCTTCCGTTTTCTGGCATATGGGGGTGGAGTTTCACAGAAGAGGAGGGGCTTAGCATGCCTAGCTTCTAGTATAGTCAGAGCACTGAGGGAGATGGTTGCCTTACAGATGTGGACGAGGCTGGAAGAAGGGGGCGGACTGGGTCAGCTCCCGAGAAACACAAGGGAGAATCCATTATGTATTAGGGCTCACTCAGACGACTGTATGTGTTTTGCGGATCCACAGAACACGGATACTGGACATGTGCATTCCGCATTTTACAGAACACGCGCGGCCAGCCCTATGATCGAAAAGCCTATTCTTGTCCGCAATTGCCGCGGAAAAGAATAGGTCCACATCCAATCCGCTAAATTGCGGATCAGATGCAGACACCAACATAGGGCCATCTGAACGGGCCGCGATACGGAAATGGGGAGAAGATTTACGAAGAAGATACGATGCTGGCGCGTTTCGCTCACCTGCTGTTGAGTAAACCCAGGATCTCGAAAATGATGAGCTCAAACATGGTGCAGGAGAAGGCGAAGGTCACCGAGAAGACGACCTGGACGACGTACTGCCGCACCTGCGGAGAACAAGGCCCCACAGTCATGACGCACGGTGAGACCCCCAAGTCATGTGATCACAGCCCATAACCTACAGGGGGCGAGAGTTTATATCATACTCCCCCGCCATCAGCGGCCACTATCAATAGCAGAGACCGCCAGCCTGTATTCATTTTTACTTAAAGGGACTGTCCAAAGATGTCCACCCATCAGTGCTGGGACCCCCACCAATCACCACAGGGGTCCTCAGTATAAATGGAGCGGCGGCGGTCCAGTACACGCACTCCTGCTCCGGTCATCACTATGGGACTGCTGAGCGCTGTACCACAGAGATGAGTGGAGGGGCACAGGACCCCTGTTCTCGTCACTGGTCAGACCACCAACGATCAGGCCCTTATCCCCGGGACCACCCCTTTAACTTCAGGGCAGGGTCATCATCTATGTCTTTCCATCCGGTCACTAGACGTAGTGATTTCTAAGCAGGGGAGACACCGCGCGCGGACCCCCAGCATCACTATTTGCCCCGCACGACATTCCCCTACTTACCTCATAATCTTTGAAGAGCTGACGCATGAAAAACAGCCATCCAAAGCCGAAGAAGAGCAGCTGGGAGGAGAGAAGACGGAGAGGTAAGTCCTCCTCACACAGGAGGGGTGGCTGATAGGTAAAGGGTTAAAGGCATTCATTGTATTAGAAGGGTCTTCTGACAATAGGCAGAGTGCCCGGGGGTCACACCCCCATCACTTACACACAGAGGGTCTATACTGAGGACAGGACGAGTCCTCCAGAGGACACGGCCCAGGGGTCACACCCCCCATCACTCACACACAGAGGGTCTATCCTAAGGACAGGAGAAGTCCTCCAGAGGACACGGCCTGGGGGTCACACCCCCATCACTCACACACAGAGAGTCTATACTGAGGACAGGACGAGTCCTCCAGAGGACACGGCCCGGGGGTCACACCCCCATCACTCACACACAGAGGGTCTATACTGAGGACAGGACGAGTCCTCCAGAGGACACGGCCCGGGGGTCACACCCCCATCACTCACACACAGAGGGTCTATCCTGAGGACAGGATGAGTCCTCCAGAGGACACGGCCCGGGGGTCACACCCCCATCACTCACACACAGAGGGTCTATCCTGAGGACAGGACGAGTCCTCCAGAGGACACGGCCCGGGGGTCACACCCCCATCACTCACACACAGAGTGTCAATGCTGAGGACAGGATGAGTCCTCCAGAGGACACGGCCGGGGGTCACACCCCAGCACTCACACAGAGGGTCAATGATGAGGACAGGACAAATCCTCCAGAGGACACGGCCCGGAGATCACACCCCCATCACTCACACACAGAGAGTCTATCCTGAGGACAGGATGGGTCCTCCAGGGGACACGGCCCGGGGGTCACACCCCCATCACTCACACACAGAGGGTCTATACTGAGGACAGGACAAGTCCTCCAGAGGACACGGCCCGGGGGTCACACCCCCATCACTCACACATAGAGGGTCAATGCTGACGACAGGACAAGTCCTCCAGAGGACACGGCCCAGGGGTCACACCCCCATCACTCACACACAGAGGGTCTATCCTGACGACAGGACAAGTCCTCCAGAGGACACGGCCCGGGGGTCACACCCCCATCACTCACACAGAGGGCTGATCAGACCGCAGCATATCTCACCTGAGATATGACCATGAAGATGGAGTCGATCAGGAAGCTCATGGTGGCGGATGATGAGGAGATCCCCCCCAATAACACAGTGATTGGGTCGGTCAGTGCTCGGCGGGGTCTTCACATGTCGGGGGCTCCGCTCCAGGATTACTGCAGAAATCAACAGGAGGCGTTCATCTGATGTGGAAGTACTACTCAAGTACCAGAGTAAACGGTGGGAGTTATTGTTCTGCTGAGAGTGACTATATACATGGAGAAGCTGTGTGTTACAGAGCGGCGGATGGACTACAAGCCCCAGCATTCCCTGTCGTCGGTACTACACGTCCCAGCATTTCCTGTCATCGGTACTACAAGCCCCAGCATTCCCTGTCATCGATACTACAAGCCCCAGCATTCCCTGTCATCGTTACTACAAGCCCCAGCATTCCCTGTCATCTGTAATACACATCCCAGCATTCCCTGTCATCGGTACTACACGTCCCAGCATTCCCTGTCATCGGTACTACACGCCCCGGCATTCCCTGTCATCGATACTACACGTCCCAGCATTCCCTGTCAACGGTACTACAGGTCCCAGCATTAACTGTCATCGGTACTACAAGTCCCAGCATTCCCTGTCAACGGTACTACAGGTCCCAGCATTAACTGTCATCGGTACTACAAGTCCCAGCATTCCCTGTCAACGGTACTACAGGTCCCAGCATTAACTGTCATCGGTACTACAGGTCCCAGCATTCCCTGTCATCGGCACTACAAGCCCCAGCATTCCCAGTCATCGGCACTACAAGCCCCAGCATTCCCTGTCATCGGTACTACAAGTCCCAGCATTCCCTGTCATCGGTACTACAAGTCCCAGCATTATCTGTCATCGGTACTACAAGCCCCAGCATTATCTGTCATCGGTACTACAAGCCCCAGCATTCCCTGTCGTCGGTACTACAAGCCCCAGCATTCTCTGTCATCGGTACTACAAGTCCCAGCATTCCCTGTCATCGGTACTACAAGTCCCAGCATTCCCTGTCATCGGTATTACACGTCCCAGCATTCCCTGTCATCGGTACTACAGGTCCCAGCATTATCTGTCATCGGTACTACAGGTCCCAGCATTATCTGTCATCGGTACTACAGGTCCCAGCATTATCTGTCATCGGTACTACAAGCCCCAGCATTATCTGCCATCGGTACTACAAGTCCCAGCATTCCCTGTCATCGGTACTACAGGTCCCAGCATTCCCTGTCATCAGTACTACAAGTCCCAGCATTCCCTGTCATCGGTACTACAAGCCCCAGCATTATCTGCCATCGGTATTACACGTCCCAGCATTCCCTGTCATCGGTACTACAAGCCCCAGCATTCCCTGTCATCGGTACTACAAGCCCCAGCATTCCCTGTCATCGGTACTACAAGCCCCAGCATTCCCTGTCATCGGTACTACAAGCCCCACCATTCCCTGTGATCAGTACTACACATCCCAGCATTCCCTGTCAGTCTGTACAAGCCCAAGAGCCAGGCTCTAACCCTGCAGCGCTCCCTGGCACAATGGCTATAACCGCGTCACATACTGTGCACTGCGCGCCAGTCCCGCTGTCATCTCATCTCTTCACACACTCTGCTGTCGCATCTTATCCCCTCCACATCATCCGGTGCAGCGTGAAGTCACCAGAACCCCATACTGTCCCCATTTTCCGATGCATTCTGCCATGTTTTCGGAGACTTATTAACACTACTTAGAAGCCAAAATAGGATCATCAAATATGGCTCCTGAAGGGAGACGAGCTCTGACAGCGCAGTCCGCGCTCTAGTGTTTGTGCTCTCTGTAACAGGATTGGGTAGTAGAAGGCACACATCGTCTTATTCGACTAGTGGGGCGGGGTATAATGAATACATTAGCCAATCCGATGAGGGTAATGATATTGATTACAGCGAGGCTTGGAACGCAACCTCGTGTAGCGGACGGTTGAAATAACTTTATTAACACTGGAAAAGCAGTAACAACGTGACCTGAAATTCATAGGCTTGGGAGTCGGGACGCGCTGTTTGGAGGCAAGAAAAGCTGTAGTACGAGTGAGTCACCTGTATGCGGTTGGAGCTTAGTGTCAAACAGGTCACGTGATTGTTACCCAGGAGATGGAGGGGATGATACCACATGAGGGACTGTTACCCTGGAGATTGACCTGAGTTACATGACACACAAACCAGATTAGTTTCCCGTAGCAACCAATCGAATTCCAGCTTCTGTTTGTGTGAGAGGCATTGGAAAGAGTGGATAATTTGTTGGTTATTGGTTGCTATCGGCAACTGCTTTCACTTTTGACCATGTGACTTGCTGTCACCATGGAGACCATTTTAGAGTCAGCACCTGGATGGTGCACAGATCTACGCTGGAGAATGCTCCAAAGATGAGATGTGAACAGAGCCTTACTTATAAAGTTAATTGACAGTCAGTATGGCATCTGTTACCGGTCGCTAAGGGCGTTACCCTGTCAGTCCCCTGGTCCTTACCCATTAACCCCTGAGCTTCGCTGCAGGGGAACCACCAGGCCGTTACCTCCTGGAGTAGTCTCTGGTTGACAGCTGACCCACGGGGGAGACACCGGTGCAGGGTGCCAAGGGGTCAGGCAAAAATTGTAGTCAGAGAACAGGCCGAGGTCAGGACAAGTGGAGAGTATAAAGTGTCCCCCCACATGGAATATACTTACCCTGGTCCCTCTCCTGGCGTCGCTCCTGGTCCCCGCACCGCCGCTGCTGCTTCTCCCCGCACCCGGATTAAAACATCCAGTATCGGGGGGAGCAGCCAATGGCAGACGGGGGTGAGCCTCCCTAGCATCACCCGCGATGCTAGGGAGGCCCGTCCCCATCCCCACCTGCCATTGGCGGTTCCACCGACACCGGAAGTTTTCATCCATGCATGGGTGAGAAGCAGCAGCAGCGGTGCGGGGACCAGGGTAAGAGTTTTCCATGTGGGGGGCCCGGCACATGGGGGGACACTTTATACACTTGGATAACCCCTTTAATGGTAAATGGACCAAGATCAGGGCAGAGAGGGTAGGATCAATACCAGAGGTCAGGCCAGGCATCGGAGGGTCCGAATACCGCAAACGGGCAGAAAGTCAATACACGGGCAGACAACAGAACGCAGCACCCCTGCAGGAACTTAGCAAGCTAAGGAACCTAATTGCTCAGGCACCATCCCACTGGGGGAAAGTGCCTGAAATACCCCAGGGTTGCCAGCCATTGGCTGGTGAACAGTAGAGCGCGCATGCCTTGGCCCTTTAAAAGTCGGAGGGAGCACGTGCACGCACCCTACGGGTTAAGAGACTTTGCTGGCAAGACGGCGTGTGGGAACAGTTCGGACCTGGCGGCCGGATCCACCGGGAAGGGTGAGTGATGCAGTCGCCGCTGTAACAGTGCAGCTTAGGCAGCATTCACACTACAGCGATGTTCTTTCCATCAGCACGACGGACGCTATTATAAGTCAGTGGCGCCATTGATGTCTGTCGTGTGACGGATCCAATTCTGTGTCATGATTTGTAACGTTAGTGTGAACACGGCCTTAGCTGCTGATGCTTTAGATATCACCTTCAGTTTCTTCAACTCTTCCATCAGCCATTTTGGGTCTTCTGGGACTGCGTTTTCTGTCTCACGGTCCCTCACAGTGTCCTCTCCTTCCTCTCTCCGTTCTCCCTGGGGGCCATTTACAAGGAGAGAACTCGCCCAGATCGGAATGCGTGCGGCAGTGCAGAGAAGTGGACAGGAGGAGGAAGTAGCTAGCTTCTCCTCCGACATGGGATGGAGGTCGGTACAACTGGCGATCGGGGTCACGGCTGTAGTAAGAGACCAGACAGACATGTAGCGGGTATATTGTCCGCTCTGCCGGCGCTGATCCTGTCTTCTTTCTTTTCAGACACGGCCTTGATGAAATGAGGACTGTATTTGCCTCCAGCCGTCTACTGCGCACGTCTTCTCCGCTGTGGCAGCTGCGCAGGAACGCTGTAAGTTTAGCCTCTATGCAGGAGGTGATGAAGCTGCAGGAGAAGAAACGGAGCAGCGTCGTCTTCCCCGTCAGGGACCTGGAGAAGCTCCTGAGCCCCGACATTGACAGGACCAACTTCGGACTCTTTGATCCCACCATTGAGGAAATCACGGAGGCCGAGAGATGGTTCCGGCCGTCCGGAAAACACGTCATCGATTATTTCACGTCAGCGGTGAGGATAGATCACACGCCTGAGCTGCAGCAGCCAGAGGTTAGTTACATCAGCTCTACCCCCCGCACCAAGGCGGGGATGGCACAACCACCCTCCAGACCTATCCGATCTTACGGAGCCGCTGCCTGGTCTCCCGCTCCTCTGTCTCACATTACAAGGGGTTGGCCTCATGCGCAGCTAGTGATCTAAACTGTGCAACCGCTTTAATCCCGGGGTCTCTTCCCTTAGGCCTCTTTCACACTTGCGTTGTTAGGATCCGGCTACTGAAGTCCTGGCTGCCATAGTAAGTAGTGGGGAGTGGGGGAGCAGTATACTTACAGTCCGTGCGGCTCCCGGGGGCGCTCCACAATGACGTCAGAGCGCCCTGCGTGCATGGATCACGTGATCCATGCTCATGGGCGCTCTGACGTCTTTGTGGACTCGGGAGCCGCACGGGCGGTAAGTATACTGCTCCCCCGCTCCCCACTACACTTTACTATGGCAGCCGGGACTTTAGCGTCCTGGCTGCCATGGTAACCATTCACAAAAGGTAAATGTCGGATCCGGCGATGCGCCGAAACGACGTTTAGCTTAATGCTGGATCCGGATTAATGCACTTCAATGGGCATTGATTCCGGATCCGGCGTTACGGCATGTCTTCCGGATTTTTGGACGGAGACAAATCTGCAGCATGCTACGGTTTTGTCAACGTCCAAAAAACGTCTCATTACTGAACGGAAGATATCCTGATGCATCCTGAACGGATTTCTCTCCATTCAGGATGCATTGGGATAATCCTGATCAGTATCTTTCCGTCCTAGAGCCCCGAGGACAGAACTCTAGGACGGAAAGGAAAAACGCTGATGTAAAAGGGGCCTTACTCTATTGTTGTCTGTCCTAGAAGCCGAAAGCCCCAGTGGTTGTAACCTGTGCCCGAGTAGAAAAGAAACACTTACACGTCCACATCCTGAGCCGCTTCCAGTTCCTCCCTGACCAGAAGTTGCTTGCAACCGTGCCCACTGCAGCCTGTCACTGGCCTCAGCAGTCATTAATGCCTTTCAAGCACATGAGACCGCTGAAGCCAATGACTGGCCACGGCAGTCACGGGACCAACTACCTCCAGTCCTATTGGGACTGGAAACAACTGGGAATAGGACAGTGGCATCGAAACTACAAGAATGCAGACGAGTGGGTGTTTTTGTTTTGTTTTTTGTGTTTTTTTAATAGGCACAGGTTCCCACCATTTGTATTGTTGGCTTCCAGGCTGGACAATCCTTTGAAGCTGGGCATACACATCAGACAGTATCACTCCCGACCCCTCCATACACATGCATGCTCGGCAGAACTTGCCTCAAATGTAATTGAATATCAGATCAGGTAGACCTTAACCCCCTGTGCTTCTCTGCAAGCTTTCTACAGAACGGTTCCAGGATCATGCGGTAAATGATGAGGGTTGGGGTACAGGCTGTGGTATCCCCCTCCGCTGTCAGTCACTCGTCTGTCTCCGCAGGTCTGTTTCATCGGTAGAAGTAACGTGGGGAAATCCTCGCTCATCAAGTCCCTGTTTGCCTTGGTCCCAGGAATTGAAGTGAGAGTCTCCAAAACCCCAGTAAGTCCGAAAGATTGTGTGTGCGGGGGATGGACACGAGGAGCGCCGGCGCCATGGTTTGTATTCACCCATGTAGCAAGTGCTATATACAGGGTCTGGTCACTTGGAGCCGTATACAGTGGGGGTCACTTGGAGCCGTATACAGTGGGGGTCACTTGGAGCCCTATACAGTGGGGGTCACTTGGAGCTGTATACAGTGAGGGTCACTTGGAGCTGTATACAGTGGGGGTCACTTGGAGCCGTATACAGTGGGGGTCACTTGGAGCCGTATACAGTGGGGGTCACTTGGAGCCGTATACAGTGGGGGTCACTTGGAGCCGTATACAGTGGGGGTCACTTGGAGCCGTATACAGTGGGGGTCACTTGGAGCCGTATACAGTGGGGGTCACTTGGAGCCGTATACAGTGGGGGTCACTTGGAGCTGTATACAGTAGGGGTCACTTGGAGCCGTATACAGTGGGAGTCACTTGGAGGTATATACAGTGGGGTCACTTGGAGCCGTATACTGTGGGGGTCACTTGGAGCCGTATACAGTGGGGGTCACTTGGAGCCGTATACAGTGGGGGTCACTTGGAGCTGTATACAGTGGGGGTCACTTGGAGCCGTATACAGTGGGGGTCACTTGGAGCCGTATACAGTGGGGGTCACTTGGAGCTGTATACAGTGGGGGTCACTTGGAGCCGTATACAGTGGGGTCACTTAGGCGATACAGTGGTCACTTGGGCGACAGTGGGGGTCACTTGGGTACAGTGGGGGTCACTTGGAGCCGTATACAGTGGGGTCACTTGGAGCCGTATACAGTGGGGGTCACTTGGAGCCGTATACAGTGGGGGTCACTTGGAGCCGTACACAGTGGGGGTCACTTGGAGCCGTATACAGTGGGGGTCACTTGGAGCCGTATACAGTGGGGGTCACTTGGAGCCGTATACAGTGGGGGTCTCTTGGAGCTGTATACAGTGGGGGTCACTTGGAGCTATATACAGTGGGGGTCACTTGGAGCTATATACAGTGGGGGTCACTTGGAGCTATATACAGTGGGGGTCACTTGGAGCTATATACAGTCGGGGTCACTTGGAGCTATATACAGTGGGGGTCACTTGGAGCTATATACAGTGGGGGTCACTTGGAGCTATATACAGTGGGGGTCACTTGGAGCCGTACACAGTGGGGGTCACTTGGAGCCGTATACAGTGGGGGTCACTTGGAGCCGTACACAGTGGGGGTCACTTGGAGCCGTATACAGTGGGGGTCTCTTGGAGCCGTACACAGTGGGGGTCACTTGGAGCCGTATACAGTGGGGGTCTCTTGGAGCTGTATACAGTGGGGGTCACTTGGAGCTGTATACAGTGGGGGTCACTTGGAGCTGTATACAGTGGGGGTCACTTGGAGCTGTATACAGTGGGGGTCACTTGGAGCTATATACAGTGGGGGTCACTTGGAGCTATATACAGTGGGGGTCACTTGGAGCTATATACAGTGGGGGTCACACGCCAGTGTTAGTAAAAACCCCGCCAGATGAATATCCGATCCATTTATTCAGAGACGCGCGCCTCTTAATAAATGTTGCACCTTCTGCTGTCCATGCGCTAGAACTGAAATCCACTCCGACCAGGAGCTGCACTAGGTTCCTGATGTCATGGGCACCAGTTTTCTGATGGACATGTTAAATTTGCTGGGTCGCGGAGATCCCACCCCCGGTGCTCCTGCGAGGGTGTCAGAGAAAGCTAAAAAGTTGCAGGTTTTGTCACAAATTGGGGCTTGCAGTAAAATTTGCGACTTTATAATAGGTCTAAGGCTTTTTACTGGTGTAGAGCCATACAACCTCAATTCCGGAAAGGTTGGGCCGCTCTGTAACAGGTAAATAAGACCAGAATGCAGTGATTTACAAATCTCACGGAGCCATGTTTTATTCACATTAGCTCATAGAACATGTATCAGATGATGAAAGTGAGACCGTTTACCCATTTAGACCTTCATGGCAGCAACGAATCTCAAAAAGTTGGGGCAGGGCCATGTCTCCCATTGTGCAGCATCCCCCCTTCTTCTAACAAGAGTCGGTAAACGTCTGGGTCGTCTTTGCCGGATTTTTCCTTTACTATGGGTGAAAGGTCTGGGGTGCAGACGGCCAGTTCAGCCGCGGACTCTTCTACTGAGCAGCCATGGCATTGTGATAGTACAGTATGTGGTTTATCATCATCTTGCTGGAATATCTAAGACTTTCTCTGGAATAAACGTTGTCTGGATGGAAGGATACGTTGTTTTAGAACCTCTACATACTGATCAGCATGAACAGTGCCTTTCCAGACGTGTAAGCTGCCCACACCATAGGTACTGATGCAACCCCACACATCAGAGATGCCGGCTTTTGACCTGTGCGCTGATAACAAGCCGGATGGTCCCTCTCCTCTTGAGTCTGCAGGACACGGCGTCCGTGGTTTCCAAAAAGAATTTCAAATTTTGATTCATCTGACCACAGGACAGTTTTCCATATTCCCTCAGGCCATGTTACATGAGCTTTGGCCTGGAGAAGATGATAGTGTTTCCGGATTGTGGGGACATATGGCTTATGGATTACGTGGCGAACTATGTTCACAGACAGTGATTTCTGGAAGTGTTCCCGATCCGTGCAGCGATTTCCGGTACAGAATCGGGCTGTTTTTAATGCGGTGCCGTCTGAGGGCCCATGAGCGTCCAGTATTGGCCATCGGCCTTGTCCCTTGCGCACACGGATTTCTATGGATTCTCTGACTCTTTTAATGATATGATATATTGTCGATTGTGAGAGAGTCTTCTCAAAGGGTCATTTTTCGGAATTTGTTCTGCAATCTTTAGATGCAGTTTTCGCTGATTGGTGTACCTCTGCCCATCTCTACGTCTGAGAGACTCTGCCTCCCTAACGTGCTCCTTTTATACCCCGTGGTGTCACTTGCAGGGCTGTGGAGTCGGTAGATAAATTTTCTGACTCCGACTCCGACTCCTCAGATTTTTAAACTTCCGACTCCGACTCCTCGACTCCGACTCCTCTGTATTTAATATGCAAATGCGAAGCTGTTCCACCAAGTTCTTCTAATCTCCTCTAGCACAGAGAGGTAGTTGAGCAGAAGCTGCTGCCATCTCCTTTGTGTGCTGATCTTCTGCTGAAGATAGAGCAGTGGGAGGATCCAGGAAGGAGCAGGGGAAGGGGCATTTATTTTAACAGCAGACCACAAGACAATGGAAAGTATTGCCGCTCCTTAAAGGGACACTGACAGGCTGATTTTCCAGCTAAAGATATATATATATACTGGTATTCATCAGAGAATTAGGAATAAAACTATACTAATGTTACCCCCAGTTAAGCTGTACTTGTGTTTAAAAAACATTTTAATCTGTATGCAAATTCACTATCTTTGTGCCCAATGGGGCAGCGTCTCCTGCGGCTTTGTGCCCAGCCGCGCCCGAAGCACAGCTTCCCAGCGCTGTTCCCCTCGTTATTATTCACTGCACTGGCCTTTTTTTTCAGGCTAGCCGAACGCTGAATTCCTGCGCAGGCGCACGTGTAGAGTGCTGGCAGCAGCCTCGTCTGGCTATGCTGAGGCTGTGCCAGCTTTCTCTCTTCCTCCTCGCTACCTAGTCCTGTCTAGTGCTGCCAGTACTCTACATGTGCGCCTGCCCCCTTGGGCACAAAGGTAGAGAATTTGCATATTGATTAAAACGTTTTTAAACACAAGTAAACTTCAACTGGGGGTAACAGTCGTCTAGTTGTATTCCTAATCCTCTGATGAATACCAGCAGATATATCAGCCTGTCAGTGTCCCTTTAACTGCATAGTAAAGCATATGAAAAGCGTGCTTCTTCACGGTCACTTAATGTGTTTGTTTAACGGTAACGTGACGCACTGCATGCATTGGCCTTTATTCTTACAGTAGAGAAGTAATTAATTATAACTTTATCTGAATTGGGACATTTAAACTTGCTTTTTTTTTATTCCAATTTTTTTTATTCGAATTTAAATCTAGTAGGAGTCGGAGTCGGTCCATTTTTGCCGACTCCGACTCCAGGTACCCAAAATTGCCTCCGACTCCGACTCCTCGACTCCGACTCCGACTCCACAGCCCTGGTCACTTGGCAGCACATTGCTCCTCCAGATGTTTTTTATTTGTACCACTTACTTTTCCAGCCTTTCGTTGCCTCCATCCCAACTTTTTGGGGATACGTTTCTGGTACCAAGTTCATGTCTCCCTTTCATCACCTGATATGTGTTCATGATCTATCTATGAGATTTGCAGATAATTTCATTCTGGTTTTACATTTTACACAGCACCCCAACTTTTTGGGGGGAATTGAGGGTTGTAATTATTGACCCCTCAATGTCTGGTCACTTGGTGCTATATGCAGTATCTGATGTCCCAGTGTGGCATGTGCACTATCTGATAACTCAGAGGATGAAACCGTATAGAAAGTCCACTATACCTGATGATAAAATGATGTATACAGTGCCCCATGCTCGATAATCAAGCGGGATATACAATTACAGTGTCCACTAAGTAGGTGGTACATACTGTCTAGTTAATCAACCAGGGCAATGGAGTCGGAGGCAATTTTGCGTACCTGGAGTCGGAGTCGGCAAAAATGAACTGACTTTGACTACTCAATTTAGATTGGAATAAAAAAAAATAAAAAAAGTTTAAATTCACAAAAAGTTATAATTAATTGCTTCTCTACTGTAAGAATTAAGCCCATGCACGCAGTGCGTCACGTTACCACCAAACGAACCCGTTAAGTGACCGTGAAGAAGCATGCTTTTTATATGCTTCACTATATGGCACGCAACGCACAGTTAGGAGTGGCGATACTTCTACTTTGCATTGTGTTGTGTTCCGCTGTTACAGGGTTAGCCGGGCCTCTCACTGATAACGGATTAAGTTAATATGTTCTTCGCAGGACTAGAGACACTTGTATAAGTGACGGGAATGGGGAGTCAATAGTTCAAGACTGAAGCTGTAAACCATGTGAAAAACCGCTGTCATTCAGCTAAGGCTATAAAAACTTGTAAACTCAGATTGTTAAACATGACTATGGGAGTCTACTAGGGAAATCATGTTTTAAAATAAATGCCGCTGCCCCTTCCTGGATCCTCGCGCTGCCCCTTCCTGGATCCTCGCGCTGCTGGATCCTCGCGCTGCCCCTTCCTGGATCCTCGCGCTGCTGGATCCTCGCGCTGCCCCTTCCTGGATCCTCGCGCTGCCCCTTCCTGGATCCTCGCGCTGCCCCTTCCTGGATCCTCGCGCTGCCCCTTCCTGGATCCTCGCGCTGCCCCTTCCTGGATCCTCGCGCTGCCCCTTCCTGGATCCTCCCACTGCCCTATCTTCAGCAGGAGATCAGCACACCAAGGAGAAGTCTTTTGCTTAAACTGTTCACTACAGTAGACTGTTGGCTTCCTGGCCAGTAGTTCTGTGGTAATGACATGTATGTTACCTTTCTTTCCTTCAAGGAATGTATAAAATACATTTGCATATTAAATTATTTAATATGCGAATATATTTTATACATTCCTTGAAAGAATGTATAAATGGAGTCTGAGTCGGGGAGTCAGAGTCGGAAGTACCAATAACTGAGGAGTCGGAGTCGGAGCATTTATCTACCGACTCCACAGCCCTGGATTCAAGAGTGCATAATGTTCGTTTTTTTTGCTGGAGTCTATACATACACATGGACACGTCAGTTTAATTCCTGTTGGATCACCCATTTACAGTAGGACGACTACAAAGAGCGACATGCCTTCTGGAGGACCCAATAGGCAAAAAACACGGCACACGTATAGCAAAAATATGCTGAAAGATCACATTTATTGAATAGCCACCATCATAGACATATCATACAAAAGAGGCCAACGTTTCGGTCCTAGGGGACCTTCATCAGGGCCTGTCAGGAGGAAGTAGCGCGGGAGCAGGTGGGCTTGTCCCAGACACAGAGCACCGTGTAATAGGTGGTGTGCCAGTCTTTTGATATTAGTTCTGGAGGACCCGGCGCGTCCTTGCATTACACATACAATCCATTAAGTTTAATGAGAACTGTGTAATACATAATTTCCCCTGTGGGGGGCACTGCAGGGAAATCAAACTCTTGCTGCCAGGTTTCCCCACAGATTACAGCTGATCGTTACAGGTCCCTTCTAAGATATTAGTCCGAAACGAATGGACGCCATAAGCCCTCTCGTGTCTACTATTCTTTAGTGTAAAAATGACATAATCTAGTTTTTTTCAGATTTTTATGATCTACTGATGATGTTTCTACTTTAAGGGCCACACAAAAAAAATGAACTTTTTCAAAGTGGGGAAAGCCTTCACCCTGGTGGACATGCCAGGCTACGGGTATAAAGCCCCGGAGGACTTTGGGGAGATGGTGGAAGCGTACATCCAGGAGAGACGCAGGTAGGTTGTGTGACCCTTCTGATCTCCTCTTCACATCTGGACGCGACAAACACCAACTCATTATATTTGGATCTTGCAGCCTAAAAAGGACCTTTTTGCTGGTGGACGGGTCAATCGGGATTCAGAAAGCAGATTTAATTGCAGTGGAGATGTGTGAAGAGTTGGGAATTCCTTATGTCGTAAGTTATTAACCATGTGAATTATTTCAAGATTCCTACAGTGTGTGGCTCCTGTAGCGTCTTGTGCTACTATGCCGATGTGACCGCTGCAGTGCAGTGAGCCCAAGAAACGAGAGGAGTGATAGTAGTAAGAATGATGGTCGTAATTAGTACTCACTCCGATGGTCCCCTGAGCCGTGCAGTGATGGGAAGGGTGCACTTTTATTCCCTGTGGGGAATATCCTGGTGTTGGGTTTCTCCTGATTGATGGTGGTCTGGGTGCCCTTGAGGGTGAGGAATTGTGAGGTTCCGGGCAGGGTCTCCCTTAACGTTGGAGGCAAAGATGGGGTAAGTTGTGCAGTAGAGCAGTTCTTTACTGAATGAAGTTCAGGTACATCACTATAGCTGTCAGCATGCATGGACCAGATGATGTTGCAAAAGTGCACTTTCCCCAGATCTCACAGGTCACACCGCTGCGAAGGTAGTTAATAGGCTAGGATGTCTCCTTTTAAAAAAAAAAAAATCAGATCATTTTTATTGATATACAAGAAAATGCATTCAAATAAAATACAATAGTATTCATATACATCAGCAAACATATAGTCCCCAAATATCCCCCTCCCCCCGTTATTTCGGTATCAGCTACTCTCCTTACCCAGATCTAGTCCCCATCTGCATGCACACCAGCCATGGGTCCCACAATTTCCCATACTTAAGAGGACAAACCCTTTTTTTTTTTTAAAGACTACCTTTTCGTAAATCAACATAGTATTGACTTTAGTCTTAAATTCCTCAACCGTTGGGGGAGTCACTCGGATCCAGTGTAGAGCTATTCATTTCCCGGCCACATACAACAGTCGACCAATGACCACCTTAGAGCATTTCTTCTCACACTGCTGACTCTTGCATGAGGATCTAGGGGTGCAACACTTCTCTTGTATGATGCAACCACAGGGCGGCCCCAAATGTCCAATCGGGATTCAGAAAGCAGATTTAATTGCAGTGGAGTTGTGTGAAGAGCTTGGAATTCCTTATGCTGTAAGTTTTTGCCATGTATACAGTGAAAAGTCTGGTAATCTAGAACAGTTATTGACAATGGTGAATTATTTTAAGATTCCTACAGTGTCTGGCTCCTGTAGCATCTTATGCCATTGTGCTGATGTGACCGCTGGTAGCAATTACATGTGCAGCGAGAGCAGAGGAGTGATAGTAGCAGGAATGGTGGTTGTAGTAAGTACTTACTGTGGCGCTCCCCTGGGCTGTGCAGTGATGGGAAGGACGCACCTGTCCTCACCACGGAGCACACCCTGGTGTCGGAGTTCTCCTACTTGATGGTAGTCCAGGTACCCTTAATGGTGAGAAATTGTGAGGTGCAGGGCAGGAACTTCTGCAGCGCTGGAGGCAAGGATGAGGCAGTTCTTTACTGAATGAGGTTCGGGTACATCAGTATAGCTCTCGGCATGTATGGACCAGATGATGTTACACAAGTGCACTCACAGGCTACACGGCTGCAAAAGTAGTTACTAGGCCATGAGATCTCCTGAAAGCAATTCTTCTCACGCTGCACTTCACTAGCTGACTCTTGCATAAGTATCTTGAATAGCGGTGCGATGCAAACACAGGGTGGACCTAAACGTCAGACTCAGCTCTAGACCTTTTGTACAGGTTGTTGTACTTACAGTTAAGGTTACTACAGGTTTCCACTGCGGGATATAGTATAGTGGACATATCCAGATTCTGTCTTTTGAAAGCTTGTCCAGGGTCCCAAGCCTTTACACTACTGAACACTGAGGCTGTGAAGTCTAGAAGCTTCTTTTTAGCAGTTTTTGCTCCATCTGCTTTTTATTTAAAGAGGACCTTTCATGTTATTAGTTTTTTTGAAACCCCATACCTTATGAAGTAGTCCGCCTGCTGCAGATGCTCACCTGTTGATTTTGTAAAACTTACAAGATCAGACCATGAAAGCGAGTATTAGGGCTCATGCACACGGCCTTTGACCGGCAGTTCCATGCATTGGGGACCACAATTTGTGATCCCCAATGCACAGGCAACATCCGTGTGGATTGCGCACACGGATCCAGACCCATTTAACTTGAATGGGTCCGTGATCCGTCCACACAGCAAAAAAGTAGTGCATAGTGGGTTATTTTCCATCTGTCTGATCCGGAATATATATACACACCTGACCGGGGTAAGCTGGGAGGACTCTGTAGGGGGGAGAGTTGAAGAACGCTATGTACTCAGCTTAGGGCACAAAGGGATGAAGCATGGATACCACAAGAAAAGTGAATGGTGAAACTGCTGGGCAGACAGTCAGGTCACTGGTCACTTGAGCTTTTCTTCGGAATATGCCTTTAATAGAAGACATTTGCTTTCTGCAGATCATCATGACAAAGATAGACAGATCCCGGCCCGCTGTCCTGGTCACACAGTTCATGCAGATTCAGGACTTCATCAAGTCTCAGACGTTGGGCTGCTTTCCCGAGCCCTTCTTAGTCAGGTAATGTGATGATGATGGTGCTACAGTGCCTTGCAAAAGTATTCACCCCCTCGACTTTTTTCGTGTTTTGGTGCCTCACAACCTGGAATTAACACTGGATTGTTTGAGGATTTGCATCATGTAATTTACAGGACACGCCCACAACTGTGAAGATGTTTTCTTTTATTTTTTACTGTGACGCAAACAACAAATAGGACAAAATAACAGAAAAGTCAATGTGCATAACTATTCACGCCCCTAAAGTCAATACCTTGTAGAGCCACATTTTGCAGCAATCACAGCGCCAGGTCACCTTGGATAAGTCTCTAGGAGCTGCCACATCTTACCGCTGGGATTCCTGCCCGTTCCTCCTCCTCGCTGCTCCAGCTCCTTCAGGTCGGACAGTTTGCGCTTGTGAATAGCGATCTGTAAGTCTGACCACAGATTTTCTATTGGATTGAGATCTGGGCTGTGACTCGGCCATTCCAACACAAGTGTTGCTTTAGTCGTGTGTTTGGGGTCAGTCCTGCTGGAAGGTGAACCTCCGTCCTAGCCTCAGATCACGCACAGAGTGGTACAGGTTCTGCTCAGGAATCTCCCTGTATTTAGTCCCCATCCATTTTTCCCTCATCTCTGACCAGTTTCCCAGTCCCATCCCCCCCATGATGCTGCCACCACCATGTCTCACAGTGGGGATGGTGTTCTTTGGGTGATGTGATGTGTGGGGTTTGCGCCAGACATAGCGTTTTCTTTGATGGCCAAAAAGTTCAGTTGTAGTCTCCTCAGACCAGAGCCCCTTCCTCCATACATTTTGGGAGTCTCCCACAAGCCTTTTCACAAACTTACAACGCGCCTTTTTGTTTTTAGCTGACAGTAATGGCTTCTTCTGGCCACTCTGCCATAAAGCCCAACTCCATGGAGCGTACGGCTTATTGTCGTCCTATGTACAGATCCTCCAGTCTCTGCTGTGGACTCTGCAGCTCCTCCAGGGTTACCTTAGGTCTCTGTGCTGCCTCTCTGATTAATGCCCTCCTTCCCCGGTCCGTGAGTTTTTTTTGGCTGTGGCTGTCGTGGCCTATAACAGGTAGGATTTAGCGTTAGGACCACTCATTGAGGCGGCCTTGGCGCGGCGAGTGGCTTATTACCTTTTGATCAAAATGTACACTGACGCCTCACTTTTCCAGCATATAGGCAGGGCAGAGTGCTGGTTGCAGAGTGCTGTTGCTTTTTTTCCGTGAGTTTTGGTGGACGGCCGTCTCTTGGCAGGTTTGCTGTTGTGCCATGTTCTTTCCATGACGTTATGATAGATTTGATGGTGCTCCTGGGGATCATCAAAGATTGGGATATTTTTTTATAACCTAACCCTGACTTGTACTTCTCAACAGCATTGTCCAGCATTACTTGTTTGGAGAGCTCCTCGGTCTTCATGGCAGTGTTTGGTCAGTGATTCCTCTTCCTTAGGTGTTGCGGCCTCTGGTCTGTATATGTAATGACAGATGATGTGACACTTAGATCGCACACAGGGGACATCATGTCACTAATTATGGGACTTCTGAAGGTAATTGGTTGCACCAGAGCTTTTTATGGGCTTTCTAACAAAGGGGGTGAATACATACGCACATGAAGGGGGTGAATACATACGCACATGAAGGGGGTGAATACATACGCACATGGCAATTCTCTGTTTTCTATTTCTGAACAATAGTTTTATTTATAGATTTTTCTTAGACTATTGTGTTCTGATCCATCACATAAAATTCAGATTAACAAAACATTGAACTTAAGGCTGTAATGTAACAAAACATGAAAAAAGCCAAGAGGGGTGAATACTTTTGCGCGGCCCTGTACATTTGCTCCTCCACACAGTGATACACAGTACCGTATTCTTCCTGCAATCATGTACGTGTGAACAGAGCATTAAACCGTAGCCTCTTCTCTCGTAGCTCTCTGCATTTCTCAGGGATTCATCTCCTCAGATGTTTCATCGCCCACGTAACGGGAAACCATCCAAAAGTCAGCTAAGTGACAACCGTCGTAATCCCAACCAGTTCTCCAAGAGGAGAGCATTGCAGAGGAAGCCACAGGCTTGTGGTGGAAGGGGCTCATGGGTCCAACGTCACTTCCGGAGTAAGGTCTCGTTCACACATCACTGTGGTATGCTGGATCCCAGAGAAGAGACTCTAAGAAATCTTTCCTTTATACTTTGATATCTGTGACCCAGTAAAGTCTGACAACGGCAGAGTGTGGTCCCGGCCATACTCCAATACAGGATAAGGGAGAATCCTGGGAGGACTGGATGCTTCTGACCATGGACCCAGTATATGGACTTCCATGCCCTCGGTTAGTGGGAGCAGAATAGAAACCAAGTGTACTTATCATTACACAACATTAAAATACGGAAAAAAAAAACTCCGTGTGCAACTGCGGCTGTGTATAGGATTGAGTCTAATCAGAATTATATCAGGTCTCATGCTTAAGGCCGTAGGCAGTCAGTGTCCGTGCTGCAATGCACAGGCAGTGTCCATGGATGCGGACCCATTTACTTGAAGAGTTCACAATGCAAAAAAATAGGACATGCACTATTTTTTTGCAGCACGGACATAAAGCCCACAGAAACGCTCCATAGTGCTGCCACACAGTTTATGGCCAATTGCAGACAAGTGAACAGGTCCGCATCTGTAACACGGAGTGCACATGGCTGGAGCCTGTATACTGCAGACCGGCCATTTGCTGTCCACAGTACACGCACGGACCGGCTACGGTCGTGTGCATGAGGCAGTACCTGCAGATTTTGGGTCAACTGCTGAGTGGGCGAAGGACTCTTGTCCTGGTGTGCTCCGAGCCAATGATATGGCTGTCACTGAAACAGCTACATCCCCCTCCCGTCAGCTTACCGTTTTATACTAGAATGATCTTTATGAAGCTTCTGAACATTGCAGAGAGAGATCATCCAGAGAGGGGCAGCGGCAGCCCGATAGAAGGCCAAGACGCCTTCATTACAGAGTTTCATCTGTTCACGTGGACCACTGATCTGTGCCGACGTTTTAGGTGCCCTTATGACAGTCAATCTGACACCCTGTCTGTGATAAGATGGTCAGTGATGGGTCTGTGTGTCCGTTTTTTGCTGTCCATGTATCATGGACATGTTACAGCTGAAAACTCATTCTCACAGCATCTCCTCTAGTGATGAGCGAAGAGAGATTCAGATCCCATTTCCAAAGTCGCTTTGCTCAAAACTTCAGATTAATGCTGTACAGAGATCCGTCTTCGTACAGCATTAACATGTACGGCCTCCAATTAAGCAAAGTTATTAACGAAATCGAGAATTTATCGAATAACGTCGGTAATTGATTTTTAAAGCGGAAGACAGCTTTAAAACTTGGATCCGAGACTTTGCGATTAACTAAACTTCACCTCATCATAGGCCATACATTTTACTGCTGTATGGAGACAGATCTCCGTACAGCATTAGGGCTCATGCACACAACCGTATATATTTTGCGGTCCGCAAAAAATACGGATGACGTTCCTGTGCATTCTGTATTTTACGGAACAGCTGGCCCATAATGGAACAGTCCTATCCTTGTCCGTAATACGGACAATAATAGGATGTTCTTTTTTGAAGGAATGGACATACGGAAACGGAATGCACACAAAATTCATTCTGTTTTTTTTGCGGACCCATTGAAATGAATACAGTCCGCCAAAAAAAAAAAAAAAATATGGAACGGACACGGAAAGAAAATACGTTCATGTGCATAAGCCCTTAATTCAAGGTTTTGAGTGAAGAGACTTTGAATCTAGGATCAGAGGTTGCTTCACTCATCACTAATCTCTTCTTAATGGTCTGAAAAACACGGATAGCCCCTGTGTTTTTCACAGACCCCTAGACTATAATGGGGGTGATGGCTATGTAAACGGACAAAATAGAGCGCGTTTAAGTGGTAAAACACAGATGTGTGAATACATGCATTAAAATGAATGGGTACACCATCTCCACATAGCCAGATAATGCCAGGAGCTGATCGATGCCATTGACTACACCATTATTCTGAGATGCAAGCACAGTTCTAGATCATCTTATTATGAAAGAGCCCTGAATAAGGTTGCTTGACAAAAAGAAAAGGAAAGTACAGCCCCATTCACACGTTCCCCCCCCCTCCCCCCCTCACCCCAAGGCCTCTCAACTAGAGAAGCTGATCCCATCTGCTTTGCTCTGATAAAGGACTTGTCCTGAAAGAGCTACAGATGTGAGGCTGGCTTAGCCATTTTTCTAGTTTTTCTATGTTAGTCTGTTTGAAAGTCTGAGCAATAAGGCCTAATTCACACGTCCGCAAATTTGCGGAACGGGTGTGCACCCATTCATTTTGAGTGGGGACGTGATGGATGCGGAGAGCACACACTGCTCTCCACATCCGCGGAGCGTGCCGCTGATCTTCCAGACGCGCGGCTCGCAAAGATATAGAGCATGTCCGGATCTGCAAAACACTACGGACGTGTGAATAAGGCCTAACTAGAAGGCTATGCTGTAGTTGTGAAACACTAAGCTTTTCTTAATCCATTTTGGAAGAAAAGCAGAATTGCAAAAACATTTGAAAAATCATAATGAACTCCATACTGATAGAAATAATTTGCTTATCTCTGGTACATTTATACACATCTTGTGTTTCATAGATCAATTTTCCCCGTTTTTTTAGTCCACTGAGTTTTGGTGGAAGCCTTAAACCATTCAATCATTGCTTTTCCACAATAAAATGATCCATTGCTGCTGTGCTTGCCTCTCCACATAATTCTTCTCTGGAAAGGAGACATGCAAGCTGTCTTTCGAAAAGAAAGCCGTCTCATAACTAGGCCTCCCTCAACAGGAAGTTGGAAGTGGACAACCCTTTAAGTGAGGACCTGTCGCCTCTTCACCTGTCTTGGTAACTACTTGCATTCCCCATGAAGTAGTAATTCTGGAGCATCTATTCTTATAACTCTGGAAGTTTATGAATGAATTGCCAGCAGGTCCAACTCCGTTGGGTGGGGGTGTCCATGCCTAACCCGACAATGGCAGCATTGTGTGGAGAACCTCAGACTGCAGGGCTGCATCCTCCACCCCCTCCCACTCAGCTACACTCAGTTGGACTAGTGTGAATAATAGAGGGATGGCACAACACAGTCATAAGAATAGATGCTCCAGCATTGCCATTACAGAGGGGTGGGTCATCTTCAGAGGTCAGAAGTTAGATCAGAGAATGGGCCATGTTCTCCAAATAAAAATCCACATCTCTGCAGATTTCATGTTAACTTTATTGAAAATTACAAAACCCACTGCATAAAAATAAAGTTGCAAGCGCCGTTCCTGAAATCAGTGGTCAGTCCAGGTTAGCTGCTTTTTACTCAGGATTAGGGTTGAGCGAACTTGCGTTTTAAGTTCTGCGTCCAAAGTTTGGGTCATCGAAGAATTGCGTTTGTGGATTCTGCTACCACGGACCATGACTGAATTCTTCGATAAACCCGGACCTTGGACACCGAACTGAACACGTTTGCTCAACACTACTCAGGATTTCAAAATTAAAGTTATATAAAACCTAAAAAAGACACTGAAAACTATAACACATTTTATGAAACCCTGAAAAAAAAATGCACATCTGATTGCAATTCCAAAGAGGAGTCCAAGTGATAACGCGTCGGGTCCCAGCTCTCTCCAGGACGTAGCTGTCGTCTGGGCCCTGGCACATCTTAAATACTCAGTCTATAAAGGAAGAAGATTTACTAAAACTATCCAAAGAAGAAAGGAGAGGGTGCAGGCAATCAAAATCCTTCTCGAGGAGGACCGCCTCATCTTGGACTTTAATAGCATGGGTAGAAGAACCCTTGGAGATCACATGGAATCATGAAGTTTTACAACGAGACGCCATTAGTCTACAGACACCTCGTATGGTCTAGGCCATTGATTGAACCAACTCGTACTCCGGGGGGTGATGCTCCTCTCCATCTTCCTCGTTCTTCTGTTCTACTGAGTGGTGAATTCCAACAAGCATTTCATAAATAAATGTTCCAATGACCCCACCAATCATGGGGCCCAATACTGGGACCCACCACCAGTTGTCACCAGCCCTAAAAGAAATGTTTGCCAGGGGTTAGTTTGTTCTGATGGAATAGGTAGTCACAATGTGTAGGTTTATGTTAAGCCAAAACCAGGAGTCACTCTTCTATAGAGGACCTGTCCCCTCTCCGGACAGGTCTTAATAACTACTTGCATTCCCCATGTAACAACAATTCTGGAGCATCTATGTGTGCAACTCTGTTGTGCCATTACTCCTACCAGAAGTTTCAAATTAATTGCTTGCAGTGAAGGTCTGGCTGGGTGTTACAGGATGGGGGTGTGCCCCTGCATAGTTTGACAGTGGCAGCATTGATTGGATAGTGTGAATCTCTGCAGGGACACCCCCAACTGGTAACTCCCAGCTGGACCGTCATTGCAGACTGCTAGCGATTCACTTGTAACCTCTGGCAGGAATAATAGTGGAATAGCACAACAATGAGTCAGAATAGATGCTCCTACATGGGGAACGCAACTAGTTATTAAAACAAACAGACGTCGGGAGAGGGGACTTTAAACAAATAAAATCAGCAAGCTTATTAGTTGACTCATCCCTAGCGCTTACCTGAGGTCCCAAAATGTAGGGAGGGGGGGGGTTTAGTTTCTTCCTAAGGCTACTTTCACACTAGCGGCACGGACCTCTGGCAGACTGTTCGGTCAGGTGAACAGCCTGTCAGATCCGTCCTGCCGCTAGTGAACGTGTTCCCCCAGACTACCGCTCAGACGGATCCAACAGGCCGTTTACCCGACGGAACAGCCTGCCGGAGGTCCGTGCCGCTAGTGTGAAAGTAGCCTTACATGCATTATGGGAAGAGCAGTCTTTATATTGTAAGTCATCTGAGCAAGCTCTTTGCAGACTCTGAGAAGTGGGTCACCCCTTTCTCAGGCAGGTGCTCCGCTTGTAGGCAGGGGTAGTGAAGGGACGTATAGGGATAGCAGACCTAACTTCACTGTGGTCCCCACTGCTTTACAAAAGAAGCCCTAATGCAGTGGAACCACATTCATTAAGAAATCAAATGATGAAAAAAATCCAATTGGTAGAACCGTGAGTACAGAAGGGCCGGACACACAGTGTACTGGCTACAGCATGGTTGTCATTTACCTAAATAACCCATAATCAATACGGTAGTGCCTGTAGTATATGAGATATTAAGTGACATTGTGGGAGTTTTGAATTTTATTTTTTAGCAATACTTATTAAAGGTAATGTTTTAATAGGGGTTTATATTTTGTTCTGTGATGCTGCTTTGAAACCTCTGATGACTTGTAACAGGGAGTTCTTTCCCTATAATCATCTTTGAATGTAGTGATATTCCTGGTAATGTAGTTAGTGAGCATATACAGGCCCTTACCGTCAGTTCACACTTGAGCGTTTTACAGCGTGTTCAAATGCGCTGTAAAACGCTCAACACGTGAAAACCAATGCTTCCATATGGCCCTGGTTCTCACTTGAGCGTTTTACAGTGCGTTTGAACGCACTGTAAAACGCCCTACGCTCAAAAAAGTTCTTGAGCTTCTTTGGGGCATTTTGTTGCGCGTTTGCACCCATAGACTTCAATGGGAACGCGCGTTAAGTGTAGATATGCCTTTTTTTAATTGGTCTCCAGAGTCACGAACGCGCGTATGACGCACGTTTCCCATTTCCAAAACGCACTGTAATACGCGCGTTTTACACGCGACAAAAACGTGCGTATCAAATTCGAATGCGCTGAAAAACGCCCGACGCATAAACAAGTACTTGAGCTTTTTTGGGGGCGTTTGTCGCGCGTTTTGGCCCATAGACTTCAATGGGAAAGCTTGTATTTTGCGCGTTTTTGACACTGAGAACGCTCGTTCGAACGCGCGTTTATGAATTTGCAACATGCTGGAAAGGCCAAACTTCATATAGACAGGGATATTTGGTCATTGGACAACACTGCAGTCAATTCCGTGCGTTTACTATTGCCAAAAACGCGCACAAAAACGCGCGGAAACCGCGTGTCTCAGAAACGCTCAGGTGTGAACCCAGGGTTATTGTTCTACAGTTATCAGAACTAAACCGGAGGCCTAAGGGCTAAGGCAACGGTACTGTACATGCTTACTGCACACTGAAGACCTTTAGTTAGGGCCAGGAAGCTAGAAAGTAAAATCTTCGTATATAACAAAGAGCTGAGCTGCTCTGATGACTTCTGTTGGGCAAGATGTCTTGTAACAATCACATAGGAGTTAGCCAAATGCCATGTTTGAAACTTGTTGATGGGTAGACCGCTCATTCTTTAACAGCTAGCATTTGTTACTTTACCCTGTATGTGATCTGCTTGAATATATATGTATGTGTTTTATAACTGTTTAGTAAATGTTCCTACACCATAGCCTTGTCAAGCCCGATTTATTCCCGCTCTCAGAATTCACTGCAAAATGTTACACAATCAGTGCTGCCGATTCCAACCTTTAACACACAAATGTAACGTCATTGCAAACTGCTTGCAATTCATTCATAATCGGCTAGTAGGAATAATAGAGGGCTTCCACAACATAATCTCATAAGAATAGATGCTTCAGATGAGTCATTAAGGGGAATGCAAGCGCTTACAAAAGCAGACAGCCAGCAGAGGTAGACCTGAACTTATGAATGGGTGGAAATTGAGAACAAGTTACCTGAAGACTTCTAGACCCCAGCCAGCAATTCCTGTGAAGATTCGAGGTGCCAAGTCGCGGGCTGGATTAATGGGGTATCCGCAGTTGAAGCCCATAGAGAGACCAACTAGGAGAACTATAAGACCAATGATAAATGGCTGAAGTCCTCGGGGGGCTGCATTATTGTCTTCATCAATGATGGCCAAAATGCAGATCATCAAGGCAGCGGTGGCAATCACCTGAGGCAGAAGATTTAGAAACAATGCAACCCAGACCATGATCCCTATGGTGATAAACAGGTGACACAAGAAGTGCAGGTGTTCGGGATGTATAGGCTAGTTTCACACACGTGGCAGCCACGCAAAGTTCTTCTGCTGGAATTCTCCAGATGCTGCTGTTCACCTCTGAAGCCCAATGACTAATGCCCAATGACTAATGGGTACGAGGAGGGATCCAGACGCTCTCCGACATTTGTGCCGCGATTCTGCCGAACAAAACCTGTTGCAAGCAGCAATACTTGTCCAGCTGAATCCCAGCATAAATGCTGGGGAGCACTCCGATTCACACCAGATCAGCCCCTCACTCTCCTCAAAGGGTTTTTTCCAAACTATAAAACATGCCCGCCCTATAGATTATACTTACCCCACTCCCCATCACTCCTGATACCCGCACAGTCGCCCCTGCATCTCCCCACTGCACAGATCAAAACATCTGGGTGCAGCCCCCAACGGGGACGAGCCTCCCTAGCGTTACTCGCGATGCCAGGGAGGCTCTTCCCCGTCGAGGACTGCCATTAGCTGCTCCCCTCCCTCAAAGCTGGAGAATCACTCCATTGACAATAGTTAATATGATCCTGCCCTCACAGCTGCATTTCAGTTGGGCTATCCTTGGCGCACAATATTTAAATTTTTTCCAGCTGCCATGACTCTTAAGCATCGTCTGGTTCATCTAGTGATTGGTTTTTAAGTGCCTCTCTCACATATGGCTGTAGACTGCATCAAGCTGACAAGGACATGAGGGAGGAGCATTATAAGGAGGGGCCTGGCACCTGCTTTCGACCAGTCAGCTTGCTGGCTGTGTTCTTAGGGATATTGATTGGCTAAGAGCAGACCAGGATCACCCTGCAAGGCTCCTCCTTTCATGTCCTTTTCAGTTGGATGCCGACATCACAGGCTCTGAGGCCAGAGGATCTTATACATTAAAGGAATCACATTTTAGGCTGCTTAGATTTAGATTTGTATTCCCCAGTTTTCCAGAATGGCCTGACATGAAGTAGAGCTTACCTGATCTGAGAGTCCATTGATCACACTCAGATGTTCTGATGGATAGGAAGCAAATATCCCAGCAGTCGCCTGTGGTCCATACACTGTCCAGTTGCCACCACCGTATACATGAAGGGCATCTAAATTGCATCAATGCAAGACAAACCGGTAGATAAGCAAAATACAGGGGTCTCAGAGGAAAACCCAAAGCATTACAGAAGACGGGGTCAATTTTAACTTGAGTCAAAACAGTTTTCCCTAAAGGTGTTGGGTCACCAGTAAATGTTATGTTGATATACTATAATCAACACAGCACCCGGGGAAGGCCAGGGAGCGGTGAGTAATACCAGCACTACACTCACTGCTCTTCCTGTACTAATGAGACCTTCCATAATGGTGCCCAAGAATAGAAGTTGTAAACTATATGGTGTTGCTGAAATGCGTCAGTTTTGCCACCTCGGGAAACGCCACGAATAGAGGGCATCCCACTCATGTGTGGGATCCTTGCCATTCACTGCAATGGATCGTTCAAAAAATAGCTGATCCAGCTACTTATTTTTGGGATTCCCCCTTGACAAGTATGTACGCAGTCCTCCCCAGGGCATTCACATGTGCTTACTATTGGATCTGCTCACCAAAATAAAGGATTTCTGTAATTTATTGTAAAATATGCCTTTTTGGCTCCAAATAAAGTTGGTATTTTACCTTGTCTTAAGTTTAGTTAGTCTTGAGGAGAGACGTCCAAGGGGGCACATGATTACCCTATACAAATATATAAATGGGCCATACAAAAAATACTGTGAAAAACTGTTCCATCTAAAATGTCCTCAAAGGACAAGGGGACACTGCCTCCGACTGGAGAGGAAAAAGTTCAGTCTCCAGAGGCATCAAAGCTTCTTTACCGTGAGAAATGTGAGGCTGTGGAATAGACTTCCTCAGGATGTGGTCACAGCAGGAACAGGGGACGGTTTTATAAAGGGTTTAGATGAATTCTTAACAGTAAACAACATTAATGCTTAAGAAAATGTGTAGAAATCTGAGACTGTCTTTTTTCAAACCGTATTAACTATGTAACCCGCCGACTGGTTAAAGGGGTTCTCCGGGAATTAAGAAAATGGGGAAAAAAAAATTACTTTATTATAAATATATTCCTAAATACCTTTCATTAATTATAATGGCTCGTTTTGTCTGAGCAGCAATCAGGGGAAATAAAATGGCTGCCATCCTATTAGTTCACACAAAACCTGTCCTAATCACACAGCAGGACAAGTTACTTCACAACACTGAGCTAAAGAGCCGCCTCATCCTCCTCGCTGTTCTACTTGTTAGGGAATATGATTCTGAATAGTGTTGGGTGCGAATATTCGCAGAGCGAATTTTAATCACGAATATCGCCACTTCGAGAATTCGCGAAGATTTAGACTATAGTGCTATATAGTCATATTAGCGAATATTCTAGATTTTTTTTTTCATCTGAACCCATGACCCCTCCCTGCTTCTTGCTTGTGGGCCAATGAGAAGGCAGCAATGTCTTTGTCTGAGCTTAGCAACACCCCTAGCAACCAATAGGAAAGTTGTCTTCCCCTTACTATATAAGAACCTCCCCAGCAGCCATTTTCTGCAGTTTTTTTGCAGATCTGAGAGAGAGAGCAGTGTCATTGCTTAGCTCTGCGCTTTGCTGTGTCACATTATATATATTTTTTAATTTATTTTTTTTTTTTTTTACAGATAGTGGGAGATATTTGTGAATTTATGACGAATATTGCCCCTGCCACTCATCGCTAATCCTGAATACAGCTGAATCTCTGTCGGAATGGAGGATATGAGGAGACCTGAAGTACTGAGAGGACGGACAGGACAGTCTGGTAATGGAGACTGCATACAAGTGGTGCTGCTCATCAGCCACATCCCCACCTCCTCTGTGTACTTCATGTCTCCTCATGAACTCCATTCCTACAGAGATTCAGCTGAAGATCTTATCAGCCGTATTCAGGATCATAATCCCCAACAAGCAGAGCAGAGAGAAGGATGAGGCAGCTCTTTAGCTCAGTGTTGTGAAGTAACTTGTCCTCCTGTGTGATTAGGACAGGTTTTGTGTGTACTAATAGGACGGCAGCCATTTTATTTCTCCTAATGATTGCTCCCCAGACAAAGTGAACCATTATACCTAATGAAATGTATTTGGGAATATATTTATACTAATGTAATATGTAAGTATTTTTTTCTTAATTCCTGGAGAACCCATTTAAAAAGAAAAAAAAATAATTCTTACCAAAATACAGAGCAAATACCAGGCTTGCACCAACAAAACAGCCAAGGAATTGTGCCAACCAGTAGACTAGCATCAGCCTCCCACTCATCTTCTGGAGGAGGAACATGGAGAGCGACACCGCTGGATTGAGGTGGGCACCTGGAAGATGAAAGAACGGTAATTAGGGACCATAGACAGCCACCAAAACAGGTCGCGTCACCCCACGAATGAGAACTGCAGATGTAGAGCTCTGCATTAGAAAAATCTATTATAAGTAGTGATGACCGAAACGAAGTCCACAAAGTGGATTTCAATCCGAATTTCAGAATAAATTTGTTTCACCGCGAATCCGAATTTCTTTGTGCTTTGCAGTAGCGAATCGATTTAAACTGAAAGTGTTAAAAAAAATAAAATAAAGTACACAACTTCCCTGACCCATTTGCTCACGCTGGGCCGACTGCTGCCATCTTGCTTTAAGATCTTGGCCAAAATCCCATTCACGGTGATGTATGACATCTCGGGCCAGCCCATCACAAGCAAATGGATCAGGTACGTTTTTATTTTATACCGAATTATTGCCATCAGATGCCATGTTTAATGCATGCTTATACTGTAGATGTATGAGCTTGTACAGTAAAGGGATTATTCCATGCAAGTAAAAAAACAAAACCAAAAAAAAAAAAACGGACATCTAGGACATGACAACCTCTTTCTAACCAAGCTAGAACCAGCCCTGTACATCACATGGATCCAGAGATTGCTACAATTTCTTTCTTGTATTTAGACCACACACACGAACAAGAGGAGCTATACAGATACGTTTTATTAACTCAGCAGCTATACTAAACTTTTAATTACATGCAATGCAGAAGTATTCAGATCCAGGTTTAAAGACAGTAGAACACTGTGGGACAACTCCTTTAAGGGGTTAATATTTGCCATAGACTTCCATGCAACAATTAGAGGAATAATAAATAAATATAAAAAAAAAAAAAAAAAAACACTTGGAATTAGACTTACCAGTAATTCAGTTTCCATAAGATCATCACGACGGCATACAAGGAGATTGACCCCTGATCTCTGTAGGGGCTCTGATTGAGCATGACCTTTTCCTCTGAAAGGATTAGATTTTTTGTTGGAGAGTCAAGATCTTGTCTTGAGGTAGGAATACTGCTTGCCTTCGGGAGTCCAGAGTCATGCCTAGGAACCCGGACTTTCCTTGAGGGGGTGAAGACAGACTTGTTTTCATTTACAATCCACCCAAAGTTGTTTAGGATCGAGACGAAACATCCAAGATCCAAGTTGGTCTGATTGAAATCTTCGCTGATCAGGAGAAAGTCATCTAAGTATGGCTCCACCATGAGACCCTTTCTCCTGGTGAAAGCAACCATCTCTACAACTACCTTGGTAAATATCCTTGGTGCTGATGAAATCCCAAAGGGGAGAGCTTTGAATTGGTAATGGTGAATTTTGCCTGTTACATCCTGGACTGCAAACCGGAGAAAGCTCTGGGAGTCGACGTGAATATGGTAGTAGGCATCTCGCAGATCTATTGTACACATGAAGACGTCTTTGTTTAGAAGTGGTATTGTTGATGCAAGGGTTTCCATTCTGAATTTTCAGTAAAGAATAAACTTGTTTAAGGGTTTCAGGTTTATGATTGTTCGAAATGTACTCTTTTTTCCTGACTAGAAATAATGTTGAATAGTATCCCCGGAACTGGGGTGACTACATTCACCTGAAGAAGATCTTGGATCCCCTGCCAAAGGTTGAAATTTTGTTTGGGGGTTTTGAAGACCACTCTGATAACCGGCTCCGATTATTTTGGAAACTCAGGGATTCTGGGAAATAGATTCCCACTCGGCCAGGAAACTTGGGAGTCTTCCCCCCCCCCCACTCCAGCATCATTGCTTGTCGGATGGTTTCTGGTGGGAAGAGGATTGGCCCCTTCCTCTTCCACCTTTGGGGTAACTCCAACGCCCCGATTTCCCTTTTTCCCCTGTAGTTTTTCTCTTGACCAGAGGAGGAGCGAAAGGGAAATCAGCGCTTGAAGGGACAATCCTCCGGAAACCCCTTCTTTTTATCAGCGGCTTTTTCTAAAATCTTGTCCAGGACTAGGCTGAAAACATACTCCCCGGAAAAGGGTATTGAGCAAAGTTTTAGTTTTGAAGTTTTATCCCAGGAACAGCACTTCATCTAGAGTGCTCGTCTGGCCGAGTTGGAGAGCACCGCATCTCTGGCGGAGAAACGGACTAATTCAGCCGAGGCGTCCGCCAGGAAGGCAGTGGCGGATTTTAAGAGGAAGGAAATTAGGATCTCTTCTCTAGAAGTTTTTTTTTTTATGTGGTCTTCTAATTCTCCCAGCCAAAGGAACATGGATCTAGCGACGGAGGTAGCCGCAATGTTAGACCTATTAAACTTAGCTGCCTCCCAGGATTTCCTGAGGAGGCTATCAGCTTTTCGATCCATGGAATCCTTGAGCTGGGTGGCATCCTCGAATGGGAGGGATGTCTTTTTGTTCACTTTAGCAACCTGAACATCTATTTTGGGACTTTCATTAAAGCTTTTGGATTCTTCAAGATCAAATAGTAACCTGTTTTTAGAGGAAGTGGAGACTCCCAGATGTCTTTCAGGGTCTGCGCATTCTTTCAAAACCATGTCCTTAATATACTTATTTATGGGAAATACACGTATTTTTTTGTACTCTTAATCCTCCAAATATTTCTTCCTGTATGGAGTGTGTGTTGTACTTCCTCCACCACCATTGTGGAACTGACCGCTCTGAGTAGGTTGGCTATATCTTCCATGGAAAAATATAATCTGCGGCCACTGTCCACAGAGTCTGAATCAGAAATTCTTTCCCCCTCTTCCCATGACCTGGCCGAATGGACGCTCTTGTCTGCTATGGCCTCCGAGTCAGAAGAGGAAGGCGATGCGGGATTAGTGGATAGATGGGCCAGAGATTATCGAATTTCATCCTGTATCATAGATCTAAGTTCATCTTTTAGAGAGGGAGCCTCGTCACGGACAATATTTGATATACAATTTTTGCAAAGCTTCTTGAGATAATTAGGAGTTTCCTTGGACACCTGAAAGGAGGAGAGGTTGCCAAAGGGGATAGTCAGAGGAGGCAGGAGAGGCGGGGATTGGGGTGTACACTGTGTATACTGGAGCCAAAGGCCAGGGTATCACCCCAATATAATAGAGTTTCTCTCAAGAAGAGAGGGGACCACCAATTATATCAGAAAAAATTATACTGACCCCTTCTCCCCCCCCCCTTTTTTTTTGCAGGTGAGGGAGATCAGAAGACTCCCTGACCATGTTAACATACACCCCCTGAGGGGGACTTACGGTTTGCGGCAGTGGTGGTTCAGTCTCCTTAGGAGAGCGTGCGTCCATCGCAGGGTATTTCCCCTTCTCGCCTGATGGGTCAGCAGAAGGCCCACAGACTTTTCCAGCCCGGAGCGTCCATTGTGTGTAGGGGTCTCAGTTTTGAGCCAAGCCCGGACGCCGCTTAGGTCACTCTGGAGTGCCGGACGTGACGTCACCACACATGCGCCGCATGCGCAACCCTGCTGAAGCCTCAGTAGGCTGGGAGGGAGCCGTCACCCTGGGAGCAGGCCCCAGTAAAACCGGAGCGAGTTTTCCCATACCACTCCTGCCCAGCGTTAGTACTGCCATGGAGGGCATAGGGACACCATGGCAGGATGCCAGCGATTTTCCAGGTAAAACAAAAAAGGAAACACTAGTGTTTGGGGTATTTAACCTTTCTCTGTTCCTGCCCCCACAGAGGTCAATCTCCTTGTATGCCGTTGTGATGCTATGGAAATAATAATAATAAATAATAATTCTATGAGCGACACCAGTCTAAAGATATACTGCGTTAGGCCGTTGCAATTTGCGGTCCCCAGTGCACGGGCACTATCCGTGTGGCTGCCACGACGGATCCACACCCATTTAACTTAAATGGGTCCATGATCTGTCCGGAATAAAATAAAAAATAAATAAAAAAAAGTTTAGAGCAAGTTCTATTTTTTTGCGGTGAGGAGGCACGAGTGCTTCCATGGGGTTCTGTGCCTCCATTCTGCACCACTCCTTCCAGATTGCGTACCCTTTCAAGTGCAGGGAGCACACGGCCAGTGCCCGCATATTGCAGACCTACTGGTTGCAGTGCATGGCGGAGCCTAGTACACTTGGTTATAGTAGGCGTATCCCAGGCTGTAGCGCTGGCCAATCACAGTGTTCAGCTCACAGCCTGGGAGAAAAAAAAAAAACTCCCAGGATATGAGCTGTGCGCTGCGATTGGCCAGCACTACAGCCTGGGATACGCCTACTATAACCAAGTGTACTAGGCTCTGCCTAGTATAACCAAGTCCCAGAAGATACCGGAGCCTATACCGGGAGAACCGAGCGGCGCCCTGGGATAATAGTAAGTGCAGAGAGATCCCTGGGCGCCGCTCTACATGTCAGCATACTTAGTTCACATTTTTTAGCCTGATGAAAGGTCCTCTTTAACAAAGATTAAAAGGGTAAGAATAGTAGTTCACACCATGAGGACAGCCTCTGCGGAGCTGGGTATTTTTTGGCCGCGTTACTGAACGCTCATGCACATTGGCTGTAGGCTCATGCGTCCTTTTGCAGGGGTGACAAACCTGGTCAGTCAAACCCAAGGCAACATCATCGACCTCATCCCATATGCGTTTTTTCTGGAGCGTGCCCTGCGAAGAGTGCTGGATCAGGCCATAGATGAGCATGAAGAGGAAGGCCTCTTTTACACGGGTGTCACGTTTGACACCCAGATAAAAGCGGGTGCATTGCGGGAAAATGCGTGATTTTTCCGTACGTGTGCAAACTTTTGTAATGCATTTTGCACGCGCGTGTGAAAAATCAGCATGTTTGGTACCCAGCCCTGAACCCGGACTTCATCACTGTAGATTTTATTTTTCCATATAACATAAAAACTTAACTCACCTGTGATTGGACCATGTGATGTGACGTCATCACAGGTCCTTTAGACTACAGCTAATGCTTGAAGAGGACAGAAGAGATCGGCAACTACGCGATCATCTCCCAGAATGCAAATCACCAGAATAAGTGCTGTGTTGGTACAGAGCAAGCTGGGGGAGCTCTGAAGCCTGCAGAATAGGGAGTGCAGCTCTGGAGTATAATACAGGATGTGACTCAGGATCAGTACAGGATAAGTAATGTATGTACACAGTGACTGCGCCAGAAGAATAGGGAGTGCAGCTCTGGGGTTTAATACAGGATGTAACTCAGGATCAGTACAGGATAAGTAATATATGTGCACAGTGACTCCATTTTTCACACAGACACCAGTATGTTGGCGGCAGCATTGAATGCAGGCACACTGTATGTACATTGGTTTATACTCGGAAGCTCACCTGAGACTCCTGCGCAGACGTAGGCTCCAGCAGTGACAGCAAAACCAAACGCCATATTGACACTCAGAAACTGAGCTTTGGCAAAACCACTTAACTCCATCTGAGCCACAGAACCGCAACCAAACAACTGCCAGGGAAAAGAAAATTTCTTTAAGTTAAGAGATTCATTATGACTTTAATGGTGGCCACATCTACATGCGGATATCTGCACACCTGGTACAAACATAATACCCATCAGTATAATGAGCATGACCATACCGACACCATCCCACAGTTCTCCAACAGAAAGGAGTGAAAATCGCAGCATGTTCTATATTCTGCGTTTTTCACGCAGCCCTAGCCCCATAGGTGCGGATGCGTTGCGTTTTTCACTGATGGTTGCTAGGAGATGTTGTTTGTAAACCTTCAGTTTTTTATCACGCGCGTGAAAAACGCATCAAAACGCATTGCACCTGCGCGGAAAAAACTGAACGCAATCGCAGGCAAAACTGAATGGCTTTGCCTGTGAAAGCGCACAGTTTTCCCTGAACGCGTCCGCAACGCATCCGGACCTAATCCGGACACGCCCGTGTGAAAGGGGCCTTAGGCTTTGACAATGGAAAATGCCAAGACAAATATCCGTATACAGCCGTTTCGGGGTGTTGGATGTAGCTTAGGCGGGGTAGTGAATCTCCTTAAACAGACCAGTCTTGTATGGAGACTTCCTGGAAGTGCTCCATGCTTTTTTGGGAGATAACTGCATATTTTCCCATGGAGTACTTCCAGTATCTCCCAAGGAAAGCGTGGAGCCTAAGCTGCATCCAAGGCGTCATTCGCAGACAGCCAGAATCCTACTCCAGACTGACAAGGGGCAAGTGTAATGTCCTGGAGCAGGGGTACTTTGAAGTCTGGACATTTGTGAACATTTGCAAAGTCATCAACCTCTTACTTTATTTCACTTTAAAGGGTTAACTTGCATTGACGGACCTTTTGAATGTCTGGTTTAGCTTTGTTATGTCTGAAAACCTGTGTTTTTGTCTTGGAAAAACTGCTGGGACATTGTAACATTTTATTTGTTTGTGCAAGTTTCTCCACTCCACCCCTCCCACTGTATATAAGGAGAGCAGTCAGAGTCCCTAGTGTTCTGCAGTCAGGGACCAGTGCTTAGAAGAGGAGACTCTGCCCGACGACAGATTAGAGACAGCTCAGGCCTTTCCTCAGCATAAAACCCTTCTCCTGCCAGGGAGGAGACGAGAAGCCAGCCCTGTGCCTCGCCTGTATTGTTTTTTTTACCAGAGTTCCTCCAATAAAGAAGCACCCTGGTTTACTGCAGACCCCGACTCTCTGGACTTATTTCCCATTGGGCTCTTTTACACGAGCGTGTCCCTTGTGGGAGGGATTGTGCGTTCTGGACTACAGAAGCACACGGCATTATGATTGATTATGCTGTGTGCCTCTGCCTGAGCTTTCTGTAACGGAATCATACTGACATAAATTTGTCAGTATGATTCCGTTACAGAAAGGTCAGGCAGAGAGGCACACAACATAATCAATCATAATGCCGTGCGCTTCTGTAGTTCAGAACGCACAATCCCCCGCTTGCACGGAGCGCGATTCCCGCTTGTTTGAAGGAGCCCATTGGGGTGCACCATCCCTTCCAGAGAGCAACTACACGTGGTGATCCCTTGACAGTGTCCGGGGGACCCAGCGTAGCATTGGGGCCACCTCAAACCGGCCACTGCACAAGCGCGCTGAAACATCCACCCTGAGACAGCCATCCGGCTTGGCAAGTTTTTTTTCTCATGTCTCAAGGCTTAGTAAAAAGTCAGATTTTGACTCCGGGAGCCACTTCCAGAAGGTGGCGCTAGCGACATACCTGCATGTAGTTTTCCCATGGAGCACTTTTTAAAGGGCATCTGTCGGCAGTTTTTACCTATGACACCGGCTGACCTGTTACCTGTGCCCTTGGCAGCTGAAGGCATCTGTGTTGGTCCCATGTTCCTATGTGCCCGCATTGCTGAGAGAAATTATGTTTTAATATATGCAAATCAGCCTCTAGGAGCAATGGGGGCGTTACCGTTACACCTAGAGGCTCTGCCCTCTCTGCAATTGCTGAGCACTCCACTTTGAACCTCATCAAGCCAGGCTCTGTCAAAATGCAGATGGCACAGCAGCTGCAGAGAGAGCTGAGCCTCTAGGTGTAACGGCAACGCCCCTGTTGCTCCTAGAGACTCATTTGCATGTATGAAAACATAATTTTTCTCAGAATGCGGGAACATGTGAACATGGGACCAACACAGATGCCTTCAGCTGCTGAGCGCACATGGAACAGGTCAGCCAGTGTCATAGGGACAAAACTGCTGACAGATGCCCTTTACCCTAAGTTCACACTTGCGCGTTTTACAGCGCGTTCGAACGTGCTGTAAAACGCCCTACGCATAAACAAGTACTTGAGCTTTTTTGGGGGCGTTTTTCGCGCGTATTGTGATTGACACCACAGTAGTCAATCACAAGAACGCGCGTACGACGCGCGTTTCCTATTTGCAAAAACGCGCGTTTCAAGAACGCTCAGGTCTGAACCCAGGGTTAAGGAGAGCCAGCATCCTGCTCAAGCAGAAACAGATGGACACGGTCAGTTTGCTACTGACAGAAACGCCGATAATGTGGTAGTCGGTGTTTTTGAAGGGAATCCTCGTTTGGTCTGTGTACCACGACACTGCACAGCTGAAAGTTAATTATCGAAATAATTTTCAGAGAATTTCCTATAAAAGATCCATAAAATGCGTACGAAAACAGGACAAAAACATTGTATACTTCTGTGCTAAAACCATGGACTGTGCCAAGACACACATGTCTGCATGCACACATGAAAATGAACGGGTACGTGTGCGGCCTGTGGAGAACACAGATGTGACACCTCATTCACGTGTCAGTGTTCGGACAGTGATTTTGAGCCAAAACCAGGATTGGAGCCTCCACAGACATAAGGTACAAGGGAGAGATCTGCTCCTGTTCTGTGTTCAGAGCCCCACCTGGCTTTGGTTAAAAATCACTGATGGAAATCACTGACGTGTGAATGAGGCATAAGGCCTTAGGGTACTTTCACACTGGCGTTATTCTTTTCCGGCATAGAGTTCAGTCGTCGGGGCTCTATGCCAGAAAAGAACTGATCAGGCATATCCCAATGCAGTCTGAATGGATAGAAATCCGTTCAGTTTGCATCAGTATGCCTTCCGTTTAGTCACTGTCAGGCGGTTTGGCCAGACATAATACCGCAGCATGCTGCGGTATTATGTCCATCCAAAATGCCTGATTAGTCGCCGGAATGTCGGCATTAATTCCCATTGACTTGTATTAGTGCTGGATCCGGCATTGCGAAACAACTGAAGGACGGACCCGTCCGGGAAAAACTGAGAAAAAGAGTGCAGGATGGATCCGTCCATCCGCATGACAAGCGGAGGGACGGATCCGCATCCAGATCCGTCTACAAATGCTGTCAGTTGTGACACTAAACGGCGGATCCAGCAGGCAGCTCCGACGACGGAACTGCCTGCCGGATACAAGTGCCGCAAGTGTGAAAGTAGCCTAACACTGCAGATTTTCCACGCAGAAGAAACGCGCGTAATCCGCAATGTGCACAGGCAGCCAAATATCATGTACACTTTGTTTTTTCGTTCTGTGCGATAGCGGATTTTAAAATCAATTCTTTGTACTTTTTTTACATTTTACTCTTTTTAATGCACGGGTGGGATCTGCAGCAAAAACCCACATGTGCCGCTTACGGTTTTCGGAAACACAGATACCCACATGGAAATCTGTGTGGAATGTCTGCAAGGCTGCTAGTACCCGTGTTCAGGTTGCCTTCACATGGCGGCAAGAGCCCGCAGCAGGAAGCCTTTCCCAATGTTCTCCCTGCCCCGTGTTCTGCTGTGCAACAACATTACATAGTATGTTGCAGATTTTCTGAAGCAGAATGGGGGTCAGTTACTAAAATCCTTACACCAGTTAAAAAAAAAAAAATAATAATTACAAGATTCCCACTTTCGCAACTTTGTAAAATGCCCATGCAAGAAATCTTTGTTATCAAACAAGTTTTTGCACCGTCCTCACCACTCGGAGTGGCGGGGCCAGGACATCGGGCCCCAGCAAATTTACTAACATTTCATGTCTGGATACAGGCATAACGGTTAGCAAAAAGAGTGATTTTTTTTTACTGTTGGTGCAAAAACTACCATAGATGCATCAGTCTGCACCTCATCATAAATTAAACTGCGTCCTCCAGCACCGTGGGGGAAAGAGGGGGCGTGGGAGAAGCGTTCCCCATGTGTGAACATGGTTGCCTAAAAAACAAAAAAACAAAATAACCATTCACACATTGGATACTGAGCATTCCTTTTGGGGAACCCACCCAAAAATCCTCATCCAGTCCTGAACACGTGAACAAGGTCTCATATCCATCCATGGCGCACTGGAAGCTCCGCTTCAAAAAGAGGTTCTGCAGCATTCATTATAAGGAGGCCTAATAATGTGACATTTCTTTACTTACAATCAATATGGCAGTTCCCAAAAACTCAGCCAGCCCGCATCGCACATAGCGATTGCTCGTCCTAAACCTTAATTTGAGCGTTTTCATGAGCAGAGCGTAAGCGTCCATATTTCCTGCACCGCCCCCATATGTCTGACCTGCTGCTGCTGCACTTTATAGCCTCCACCTGCAGAGGGCGCCATCCAGCTCAGAGCCTGATCTAAATGCAGCTGGTTTAATTTGCCTCATTAACCCATTGATTGACATATCTCTTGCAATAGCCACACGTTAGAACACAATGTGGCGCACTCAGAGACACTGCAGATTTTGTGGCAGAAAATTCCACGACTGCAAATCAGTTCCATTAATTTGAATAGGGCGGCAGCGCATGGATTTCTGCAAGCCAAATTAAAGGGTTTCTGTCATCAAGTTTTGACATTATAAGCTGTCTGACATTAGCTATGTGCTAATGTCAGAGCAGCTTGATAATGTCTTTTTTATAAAAATCCGATTTATATTTTGGCTGAAAAACGTACTTATATAATATGTAAATTAGCCTCTAGGAGCAGGGGGGGCGTTGCCCTGCTACTAGAAGCTCCGTGCGGCAACCTGCTGGCACGCCCCTTCTTACTTTGAGTGACAGTGCCGGGCAGCGATCCTCCACCACTGTCTCCTTCTGAAATCCCGCGGTGACTGTCTTCCGGGTGTACTCAGAGGTATTCAGCGCAGGCGCGGTGAGCTGAGGACGGCAGGCACCAGCGTCCTCTGCTCACCGCGCCTGCGCCGAATACAGAGCAGCGGCGCAGGCGCGGGCTTTCAGAAGGAGACAGTGGTGGAGGCACTGCCCGGCACTGTCACTCAAAGTAAGAAGGGGCGTGCCAGCAGGTTGCCGCACGGAGCTTCTAGGAGCAGGGCAACGCCCCCCCTGCTCCTAGAGGCTAATTTACATATTATAAAAGTACGTTTTTCAGCCAAAATATAAATCGGATTTTTATAAAAAAGACATTATCAAGCTGCTCTGACATTAGCACATAGCTAATGTCAGACAGCTTATAATGTCAAAACTTGATGACAGAAACCCTTTAAGGTGAATGGAACTGCATTTTCAGTCGTGGAATTTTCTGCCACAAAATTTGCCGCTTGTCAAGTCGCCCTTACTAAGCTCGCCTCTTTTTTTAGTAAAAAAAAAAAAACAGGCGTATTGGCAAAGCCTGTCTTCAATTTGCGCTTGATTTATTAGGTCTGGTTTACACATGCATTGTGGTTTTCCGGTATTGAGATCTTGCACTGCCTTCTACAAGATTAGCATACTCTTCCTCTGCTGAAATACTCTGTGCTGGTAGTGAGCCTTCGCCTCCCACTTTAGAACTCTCATTCTGTGACCTCCTTCTTACTTCCATTGCCCTCCTCACATCGTGACACTGTCAACCTGGTCCTCACATCGCCACATGAATGTAAAGGTCACTGCCTCGTACAAGATCAGCACACTCTTCTTCTGAAACACTCTGTGCTGCTAGTGACCATCTATTACCTCCCACTTGTCTCCATTGACCTCCTTACTTCATGACACTGTCATCCCTGTCCTCACATCACCTCATGAATGAACAGGTCACTGCCTCCTGCAAGATCAGCACACTCTTCCTCTGCTGAAATGTAGTCACCTCAATCCTCCCACTTTGTACTTCTCATTCTGTTACCTCCAACTTGTCTCCATTGACCTCCTTACTTCATGACATTGTCAGCCCTGTCCTCACATCATCACATGAATGGACAGGTCACTGCCTCCTACAAGATCAGTAAACTCTTCCTCTGCTGAAAATCTCGGTTCTGCTAGTGACCTCAATCCTCCCACTTTGTAATTCTCAGTCTGTTACCTCCAACTTGTCTCCATTGACCTCCTTACTTCATGACATTGTCAGCCCGGTACTCACATCATCACATGGATGGACAGGTCACTGCCTCCTACAAGATCAGTACACTCTTCCGCTGAAACACTCTGTACTGCTAGTAACCATCTGTTCCCTCCCACTTGTCTCTTTTGCCCTCCTCACATAATGACACTGTCAGCCCTGTCCTCACATCACCTCATGAATGAAAAGGTCACTGCCTCCAACAAGATCAGCACACTCTTCCTCTGCTGAAATGTAGTGACCTCAATCCTCCCACTTTGTAATTCTCAGTCTGTTACCTCCAACTTGTCTCCATTGACCTCCTTACTTCATGACATTGTCAGCCCGGTACTCACATCATCACATGGATGGACAGGTCACTGCCTCCTACAAGATCAGTACACTCTTCCGCTGAAACACTCTGTGCTGCTAGTAAACATCTGTTATCTCCCACTTGTCTCTTTCGCCCTCCTCACATAATGACACTGTCAGCCCTGTCCTCACATCACCTCATGATTGGACAGGTCACTGCCTCCTACAAGATCAGCACACTCTTCCTCTGCTGAAATGTAGTGACCTCAATCCTCCCACTTTGTAATTCTTAGTCTGTTACCTCCAACTTGTCTCCATTGACCTCCTTACTTCATGACATTGTCAGCCCGGTACTTACATCATCACATGGATGGACAGGTCACTGCCTCCTACAAGATCAGTACACTCTTCCGCTGAAACACTCTGTGCTGCTAGTAAACATCTGTTATCTCCCACTTGTCTCTTTCGCCCTCCTCACATAATGACACTGTCAGCCCTGTCCTCACATCACCTCATGATTGGACAGGTCACTGCCTCCTACAAGATCAGCACACTCTTCCTCTGCTGAAATGTAGTGACCTCAATCCTCCCACTTTGTAATTCTCAGTCTGTTACCTCCAACTTGTCTCCATTGACCTCCTTACTTCATGACATTGTCAGCCCGGTACTCACATCATCACATGAATGGACAGGTCACTGCCTCCTACAAGATCAGTACACTCTTCCACTGAAACACTCTGTACTGCTAGTAACCATCTGTTCCCTCCCACTTGTCTCTTTCGACCTCCTCACATAATGACACTGTCAGCCCTGTCCTCACATCACCTCATGAATGGAAAGGTCACTGCCTCTTACAAGATCAGCACACTCTTCCTCTGCTGAAATTTAGTGACCTCAATCCTCCCACTTTGTAATTCTCAGTCTGTTACCTCCAACTTGTCTCCATTGACCTCCTTACTTCATGACATTGTCAGCCCGGTACTCACATCATCACATGGATGGACAGGTCACTGCCTCCTACAAGATCAGTACACTCTTCCGCTGAAACACTCTGTGCTGCTAGTAAACATCTGTTATCTCCCACTTGTCTCTTTCGCCCTCCTCACATAATGACACTGTCAGCCCTGTCCTCACATCACCTCATGATTGGACAGGTCACAGCCTCCTACAAGATCAGCACACTCTTCCTCTGCTGAAATGTAGTGACCTCAATCCTCCCACTTTGTAATTCTCAGTCTGTTACCTCCAACTTGTCTCCATTGACCTCCTTACTTCATGACACTGTCAGCCCTGTCCTCACATCATCACATGAATGGACAGGTCACTGCCTCCTACAAGATCAGTACACTCTTCCACTGAAACACTCTGTACTGCTAGTAACCATCTGTTCCCTCCCACTTGTCTCTTTCGCCCTCCTCACATAATGACACTGTCAGCCCTGTCCTCACATCACCTCATGAATGGAAAGGTCACTGCCTCTTACAAGATCAGCACACTCTTCCTCTGCTGAAATGTAGTGACCTCAATCCTCCCACTTTGTAATTCTCAGTCTGTTACCTCCAACTTGTCTCCATTGACCTCCTTACTTCATGACATTGTCAGCCCGGTACTCACATCATCTCATCACATGAATGGACAGGTCACTGCCCCTTGCAAGATCAGCATACTCTTCCTCCGCTGTTGTCATTATTCCCGTTCTCTGGCACAGAGGGCACCTTGGAAGGGCAGATTAAGACCCACTGAATACAGTTCTGGGCTTTGGCCTTAGCAAGCCTCTTGGGGTACATCTCTCAATATAGAAGTAAGGATGATGGGAGTTGTGTGTGTAATTAGTCAATGGCAAGACTGGCGTATTCAGAAACAATGACTAATTTATTAATCAACATGTACAAACAGAGGTTATCAATCGTTGTGTATTCAAGTTCACAAGCCGGGCCCTGAATGATCCCCACGACCCCCACAACGTCAACCGGGCAATGTCATCCGGGCACTCAGAAACTATCTCAGAAACTGCACCACTCTTGCCCATAGGCTGTGTCTGGTATTGCAGCTTGAATGGAAAGGGCCTGCAGTACCAGACTCAGCCTGTGGGCAAGAGTGGCGCTGTTTCTGATTATTATTTTTTTTTAATGCAGACCATTTTTTTATTCACTAATCTTGAACAATCCCTTTAATGCATCCCGTAAAACAGGGGGTAACCTGAGCGCTACGCCTGAGGACCCCCGTTGTGGTAATAATTTGTACTGAAGGAGTTTGTGCGCCTTATAGAGCACCAGGTGCTCCTTCTTTAAGGGATTTGTGCCGGCTCCTGAGACATAGACACAGGTTTGCATAGGAGCTGTATACACAAAACGGAGTGCTAAAAAAGGTGTACATTTTATTGAACTTTACGGTTGGTGCAGCCATTTTGAAATATATCTCTCCCCTAAGGAAAGCAGCCACTTGCTCCTCATTTATTATGCCTCTTGTTAAATTTGGCACATTCAAATTATCTGTAATTTAGAATATTGATTGTACGCCTGCAATTTTGTGTCGTATCCAGGCTTTTTGACTAAAACATGGGCCCTTATTTATTAGTATTAGAAAAACATGTCTACTATAATTTTAAGCCAGAAACAGCGCCATCCCTGTCAGCAGGTTGTGTGTGGTACTGTAGCTCAGCACTATTGAGTTCAATGGAGCTAAGCTGCCATATAAGACACATCCCATGGACAGGTGTGGTGCTGTTTTTGGAAGAAAGCAGCCAAGAAAGCGTTGGTAACTTCGGGCGTGGTCTCTGAGAAGACGTGGGGCCTTTTTTATCAAAATTGCCTCAAAGAAAATGTGTTGCCCATAGCAACCAATCACAGCTTAGCTTTCATGTCTTAAACGGCTGTGGTAAAATAAAAGCTGAGCTTTGATTGGTTGCTATAGGCAGCAAATAGTTTTTTCTTAAAGGGGTTTTACAGGATTACTATGTTTTTTAACAGACGTACTCATGTACTTTCTTACCTCGTGTACATCTTCCCCATCCCTTTTCTTTTTGAATTTGGATTCCCCTGACCAGTTTTCACCCTATAAACCAGGCATCCTCAAACTGCGGCCCTCCAGCTGTTGCAAAACTACAATTCCCAGTATGCCTGAACAGACTACAGGTATCAGCCTACAGCAGGGCATTGTGGGAGTTGTAGTTTTATAACAGCTGGAGGGCCGCAGTTTGAGGATGCCTGCTATAAACCATTTTTGGCCTCGGGGCCACATTGTCACATTGCTCTAGATCAAGGGGCCCGGCGCTCCCATATAAATTAATAGATGGGCCTATTTCTGACCAGCCGCTCCGTTTTATTTGGGGAAAACTGTGCAAAGCATTTTTAAAAGTTATTTAAAAAAAATTAGCTCCTTATTCATTAATGGGGTCATTTATCAAATAGGTGTAACGTAGAACTGGGTTAGTTGCCCATAGCAACCAATCAGATTCCACCTTTCATTTTGCGAAGGAGCTGTCCAAAATGAAAGCTGGAATCTGATTACACCAGTTTGATAAATGACCCCATAAGTGTTTAAAATGAGACCAAAATAAGTAATTAAAATGAGTTCTCTATTTCGTGGCAGTCATTTTGATATATATCATGTATAGTTTCTGATGAATGGGGCGATAACAGTGACGATTTCGGTTGGACTGGGCATTTTTTTTTTTTTTTCTTTTATTAGTATTTTTTTTTTATCATTTAAAAAAAAAATTGTATATATTTTTGCCACATATGTCCATGTCCCCCAAGATCTCTGGGGACATAACACTTTTATTTGAAATTTTTTTCCTTTTTATTTGTGTTTTATTATGTTTTTTATTTTCCTTTTTTTTTTTACATTTTTTAATCTTTTTTTTTTACCTATTATTTTAATACGTTCTATTTATTTTTCACACGATCGGCTGCGTTTCTCTCCAGTGGAAAGGGGACTTCAGTCCTCGGCCCCGTGGCCTGTGGACCGTAAACCCCTGATATATAACCAGTCACTATCGTTCATGTCCATCCTGTATGTAGCACTTCCTGTTGCTGTATCTAACCAAACCCATGATGCACTTCACTTTTCTCCGCCACAGCTCCAGCACCGCACCTAACCACTCCCAGGCCATTTATAGCTCCTCCCACTTAGCTAGTTACATAGACACTCCCCTATCACTGCCCCGCCCATGGACATAACATCACAGGAAATAAAAAAGAGATGCAGGGACACAGTCTCGCGACCACAACCCAGAACGGTAGAAATATATTACAAAATTGAGGTGACCTTCATAAATGATTATTTTAAAGGATCTTGATGCAAACTAGAAAATCCCTTTAAGATGGTTTGGATAAAATTGTGTCCATTTATATTAGTCAAATTTATTAGCGAGAAAGCCCGGAGATGACACAAATGACACCAACTGTCTCCTCTACTTAGACTGATGTATGATATGCCAGTCATAGGGTCTACATAATTGCAAGCCTAATTTTCAGAGACAGTCCCTGCAAATTCGGGGCATACCAGTATGGTTTAGGGGCATTCCTGCGGTGGGCTCTATTTGTCTCAATTTACCTACTGCAAGGTTCATAAGTATGTGCCCATTTTTTCTACTAAACAGCACCATTTTAATGTTAAAACTGGCACAAATCACTTAAAAATTGTGATCCAGTGAAGACAAATGGCTAGTTCAAAATGGCTGCCTTCATAGTTTGCCGGCTATAGGATTGTGTTACCTTATTATTATACTGTTAGAATTAGTCTGACTGTGCTTATATTTTTCAATACTTTGGACATCCTCTTGCGGTAGGCCCTTTCGGGCATTTGATCATAATAGGAAGGTCCCCAGCTTGGAACAACACATAAACCCAGTCCTTGGGGCACTAAACAAGTGTCGTATGCTTGACTCATAGGAATATCAGTAGTAATACTTCAGAGCATCTGGACTTTTTTAAAATTTTCTCTTGAAGATATTTCAGTTGTCATCCAACTGGTTCTTAATTACAATGACTTGTACAAAAAATCCTCAGCATTAAATACTGGTGACTGATGCTTCTTTTTGCATAATCTGTTCATCATGATCAACACAAAGTCAAGAACCTCATGGAGCTAAGACGACTGAAGCTATCGGATGTGATTAAACTGCCTCAGGAAAGGTGTTAGAACAGCATTGTAAGTGGCAGACAGTAGATTCACCCCTCCACCTGTATTCAAGCTTCGGCCTTGGCGGCATGGCGTCACCACAAACAATGGTAGGCAACTGAACAACGCAAGTTAGTGTAAACCAAAAACTAGATACTGGAATGAACGTGTCCTCTCAAGAATGGGTCAAGGTTTAGGTTGTGATTCTGCCCTTTAAAAAAAACATGGATTTTTTTTTTTGAAAATTAATAAAAATATTAAATATCATGGGATATGACAACAAGGTTTCACGGCGGGCTTTGTGCTTACAGCACCAGGTTTTGATCATCTTTTTGAAGGTAGTTATTCAGATTTCACTTGGCACCAGTCCATTCCAGATAGGACCTGGTAACTATGTAAACAGGCCTCGCCCCCGAGGTTCTGGTGATGGACCTAAAGAAGGACATGCATTCGAGTTGCTTCTGAGCAGGTTTCATTGGGATGAAGGGGTGTTCACGACGGCCGGGAAAGGAAAGGCTACAAGAAGATGTACACCTGTTCAAATAAAAGGATAAAAATGATTAGGCCGGATTTCTAGACTCTTATGATGCTACAATTTTTTTTTTACATTTTATTACATTTTTTACATATTTGTATTTTCTTAAGAGAGTCTTTGAAATCTCTCTAACCTAGTTGGTATTTGGACATACATACAGTTCCCCCTTTTTCTGGCAGGTCAAGAGTATAGCTCGGAGGTCTAGGGCATGTGCCAGGTGGTGCCAACAGGGTATTTAGATATAGGGCTAGGACACAGGGGCAGGGACGTGCACACATAGGGCTCAAAGGGGCTTGAGCCCCTGTCCCTTTCTGCCTCTGCCCCTTTACAGAACAAGCAGCTGCCTTTTTTTCTCTATGTGCACAAGTGCCGGGCGGAGGGCACCCGCCCAGCCTGCGTGTGCCGGGCCGGGACCGTGCGGCGCATCCACGCAGCACTGTTCAGCGCTGCAGTCAAGTGCCTCAGTAGTCACGTGGGGGCGCCGCGCGGGAGTCCGTAGCTGAGCTGACTTCAGAATTTCAGAGACTGTAACTGCCTGCAACCTGCTCATCACCAGCTTGTGTGGGGCTGTCCACTGTCAGTCTGTCACCGTGCCACCATGGAGGGGGTTGCCCGGTCGGGGAGAAATGTAAAAATGGGGGAAGAGAATTCAAAATGTGCTGCAATGCTGCCAATGCAAGGCCCAAAAATGTGTGGGGAAAATTACTATGTGGGGCAAATTACTATATGGGGGCAGTCAGTGTAGGGCAAATTACTATGTGGGGGCAGCGTGGGGCAAATTTACTATGTGGGGGCAGATTACTTTGTGGCGGCAATGTGGGGGAAATTACTGTTTGGGCAGGGTGGGGACAAGTCACTGTGTGGGGCAGTGTCGAGAAAAATTACTGTGTGGGGACAAATTACTTTGTGGCGGCAGTGTGGGGGAAATTACTGTGTGGGAGCAATTACTGTGTGGGGGCAGTGTGGGGACAAATTACTATGGGGGGCAGTGTGGGACAAATTACTGTGTGGGGCAGTGTGGGGACAAATTACTGTGTGGGGCAGTGTGGGACAAATTACTGTGTGGGGCAGTGTGGGGACAAATTACTATGTGGGGCAGTGTGGGGACAAATTACTATGTGGGGCAGTGTGGGGACAAATTACTGTGTGGGAGGTACTATGTGGGGGCAGTGTGGGGACAAATTACTATGTGGGGCAGTGTGGGGACAAATTACTATGTGGGGCAGTGTGGGGACAAATTACTATGTGGGGCAGTGTGGGGACAAATTACTATGTGGGGGCAGTGTGGGGACAAATTACTATGTGGGGCAGTGTGGGGACAAATTACTGTATGTAGGGGCAGTGTGGGGACAAATTACTGTGTGGGGCAGTGTGGGGACAGAATTACTATGTGGGGCAGTGTGGGGACAAATTACTATGTGGGGCAGTGTGCAGTGTGGGGGCAGTGTGGGGACAGAATTACTATGTGAGGGCAGTGTGGGGACAAATTACTATGTGGGAGCAGTGTGGGGGACAAATTACTATGTGGGGCAGTGTGGGGACAAATTACTGTGTGGGGACAAATTACTATGTGGGGCAGTGTGGGGACAAATTACTGTGTGGAGGCAGTGTGGGGACAAATTACTATGTGGGGCAGTGTGGGGACAAATTACTATGTGGGGCAGTGTGGGGACAAATTACTATGTGGGGCAGTGTGGGGACAAATTACTGTGTGGGGCAGTGTGGGGACAAATTACTGTGTGGGGCAGTGTGGGGACAAATTACTATGTGGGGGCAGTGTGGGGACAGAATTACTGTGTGGGGGCAGTGTGGGGACAAATTACTATGTGGGAGACAGTGTGGGGACAAATTACTATGTGGGGCAGTGTGGGGACAAATTACTGTGTAGGGGCAGTGTGGGGACAAATTACTGTGTGGGGCAGTGTGGGGACAAATTACTATGTGGGGCAGTGTGGGAACAAATTACTGTGTGGGAGCAATTACTGTGTGGGGGCAGTGTGGGGACAAATTACTATGTGGGGCAGTGTGGGGACAAATTACTGTGTGGGGCAGTGTGGGGACAAATTACTATGTGGGGGGCAGTGTGGGGACAAATTACTTTGTGGCGGCAGTGTGGGGACAAATTACTGTGTGGGGGCAGTGTGGGGACAAATTACTGTGAGGGGCAGTGTGGGGACAAATTACTATGTGGTGGCAGTGTGGGGACAAATTACTATGTGGGGCAGTGTGGGGACAAATTACTGTGTGGGGCAGTGTGGGGACAAATTACTATGTGGGGGGCAGTGTGGGGACAAATTACTGTGTGGGGCAGTGTGGGGACAAATACTATCTGTGTGGGGCAGTGTGGGGACAAATTACTATGTGGGGCAGTGGGGACAAATTACTGTGTGGGGCAGTGTGAGGGACAAATTACTGTGTGGGGCAGTGTGGGACAAATTACTGTGTGGGGCAGTGTGGGGACAAATTACTATGTGGGGGCAGTGTGGGGACAAATTACTATGTGGGGCAGTGTGGGGACAAATTACTGTGTGGGCAGTGTGGGGACAAATTACTGTGTGGAGGCAGTGTGGGGACAAATTACTATGTGGGGGCAGTGTGGGGACAAATTACTATGTGGGGCAGTGTGGGACAAATTACTGTGTGGGGCAGTGTGGGGACAAATTACTATGTGGGGCAGAATGTGGGGACAAATTACTGTGGCAGGAGGCAAATTACTGTGTGGCGGCAGTGTGGGGACAAATTACTGTGTGGAGGGGCAGTGTGGGGACAAATTACTGTGTGGGGCAGTGTGAGACGAATTACATGTGTGGGGGAAATTTACTTTGTGGCGGCAGTGTGGGGGAAATTACTGTGTGGGGACCAATTACTGTGTGGGGACCAATTACTGTGTGGTACAGTTTGGGGACCAATTACTACGTGGGGGAAATTACTGTGTGGGGGCAAATTACTATGGGCTGATTACTATGTGGGGCAGTGTGGGAAATTACTATATGGGGGTGTTGCTCTAGGGGAGGCACTGTAGGGGCAATTCAATTATTTATGTGGACACTATACAGGGAATACTACCTGGAGCACAATATAGGGTGTTATTACTGGGACACTCTAGGGGACATTATAGCTGCTGTGGACACAGGGATATTTGGGGTAATTTATCAAACTAGTGTAAAGTAGAACTGGCTTAGTCGCCCGTAGCAGCCAATCAGATTTCACCATTCATTTTTGACAGCTCTTTTGGAAATCCACTTCTCTTTTACACCAGTTTGATAAATGACCCCGTTATGTCTCCTGGGGTCACTATTTTTTCAGCAGTATAGTACCTGGAACATTGGGGAACACCATGGGCGCAGTATTAGAAGTGGCAGCAGGATGACATTGTCGGGACACCAGGATGGGGAGGGTGATGGAAACATTGAGAAATCTGACTGTGTCTGTATTACAAACTCAGTAGAGGCGAGATGTGACTGAAAGAATTTGCCATGGCGGTTTGGGTCAGACGAAGGAGAAGAGGAAAGTGAAGATCTACATGACAGGAGATGTCCCTGGATGTAAGCGGTGTGTGGTCCATCCATTTTAGTTTTTGCCTCAGGCAGCAGAAAGGCGAGGTGCACCCCTGCTAGGACTTTAGCAATTCCACTGGGAGATCAAAGAGGTCTCTCTTGTGACGTCATCAACTGAGGTTTCCCTCCATGATGGAAAACCCCATGTCCCAGTAAGAACCTCAGGGCTGTCCAATAATACTACATATTCTTAAGACATAGGCTACTGGTGTGACATCTAGTGTAATGTCATTGTAAACTATGATAGAAATAAAAAGGTGTTGCGGAAAGTAAAAAAGTTACTATGGCAAAAAAGTTTACACATATTTTGTATCATTAAAACATTGACAGCCTAAAAGTTCTACTACAGTTTAGTACTAAAACATGACCAGCTTATACTATTAAAAAAAAATATTCTTAATATTCTAAATATTCTTAAAGTGCTTTTCAAGGAGTACAATATTGATGACTATCTGACTCCCGACGACCCCAATGATCAGATGTTTGAAGACTAAGCGGCCTCCTCCTAGGCCAAGGACATAGTGTTCATCGGTCACATGACCTAGGCGCGGCTCAGTCCTATTCAAGTGAATGGGCCTGGGCTGCAATACTAAGACCAGCCACTATACAATGTACGGCGCTGTGTTTGGTGAGCTGTGAGGAGGCTGCAGAGCTCACTGGAGCATCGCAGACCCTTCAAACAGCTGATCAGTGGGCGCGCAGACAGTCGGACCCCCAGTGATCAGATATTGATTAGCTATACTGAAGATAGGTCATCAATATTTAACTCATTGAAAACCCCTTTAATTTTATAACATAAAAAGTATAGACATTGTTATCGTCTTCATATTGGCACCTTAAAAAATGACTAAAAAACAGAAATATTATAAACCTGCAAAAAGGAGTCAAAATGAAAATGAGCCTGTTCTTAAAGGGGTTATCCCAGAAAACACATTAATTACTCATCAGTAGGGTGATATATAGTTGTTGGGGGCCCCACTTCCGTATCCCCCATGATCACTAAAATGGAGGACCCCCAACCTTCCTCCATGCCACCCAGCCATAAAATTATGTTGAGAACCAGCTCCATTGCTGCTCTTTGAATTTCTTCGCCAGGGTCCTGTGATGGCCCCCGTCCTAATGACTGGTAGGGGTATTAGCCGTGGTGGTGCTCCCCACTATCGTGTATTTCTGACCTATCCTGTGAGCAGGTGATAGATATGGTTCGAGGGATAACCTCTTCATGATCCAAATTCTGTCTGCCCAAGAGCAAATGGTAATATACAAATTATAGTTATGTCTGTAAATAGACCAGCGCACTGCTAGTGAGAGCAAATACTGGTTAGGCACAAATGTCACCTAACTATTCACTCTACTGAAGCCTGTACATTTGGCATAATGTGCATATACTAATACTTATAAATTGTTATAATAAATGGTACATGCTGAACTACAGCACCATGTACTGATCCTGAGTTACATCCTGTATTATACTCCAGAGCTGCACTCACTATTCTGCTGGTGCAGTCACTGTGTACATACATTACATTACTTATCCTGTACTGATCCTGAGTTACATCCTGTATTGTATTCCAGAGCTGCACTCACTATTCTGCTGGTGGAGTCACTGTGTACATACATTACATTACTGATCTTGAGTTACATCCTGTATTATACTCCAGAGCTGCACTCACTATTCTGCTGGTGGAGTCACTGTGTACATACATTACATTACTTATCCTGTACTGATCCTGAATTACATCCTGTATTATACTCCAGAGCTGCACTCACTATTCTGCTGGTGGAGTCACTGTGTACATACATTATATTACTTATCCTGTACTGATCCTGAATTACATCCTGTATTATACTCCAGAGCTGCACTCACTATTCTGCTGGTGCAGTCACTGTGTACATATATTACATTACTTATCCTGTACTGATCCTGCGTTACATCCTGTATTATACTCCAGAGCTGCACTCACTATTCTGCTGGTGGAGTCACTGTGTACATACATTACCTATCCTGTACTGATCCTGAGTTACATCCTGTATTATACTCCAGAGCTGCACTCACTATTCCGCTGGTGTAGTCACTGTGTACATACATTACTTATCCTGTACCGATCCTGAGTTACATCCTGTATTATACTCCAGAGCTGCACTCACTATTCTGCTGGTGGAGTCACTGTGTACATACATTACATTACTTATCCTGTACTGATCCTGAGTTACATCCTGTATTATAATCCAGAGCTGCACTCACTATTCTGCTGGTGGAGTCACTGTGTACATACATTACTTATCCTGTACCGATCCTGAGTTACATCCTGTATTATACTCCAGAGCTGCACTCACTATTCTGCTGGTGGAGTCACTGTGTACATACATTACATTACTTATCCTGTACTGATCCTGAGTTACATCCTGTATTATACTCCAGAGCTGCACTCACTATTCTGCTGGTGGAGTCACTGTGTACATACATTACATTACTTATCCTGTACTGATCCTGAGTTACATCCTGTATTATACTCCAGAGCTGCACTCACTATTAAGAAAGGGGAATTCTCAGCACGAGACACATGGAAATGATTTGTGGCTTTGTATGAATGTAGTTGTACATCAGATCTCATTGTTGCCAGCTCCAGCTGCTTTTAGGAATTTCATGCAAATCCCCTAGAGCAGTGAAGCAACGATGAAAACATTTGCTGCGTTCAGCAAATCAGGAAAGGTCGTGTGGCAATGTTTTCATAGAGGAGACATTTAGTAGCCGCTCCTCAGAAGAGAGTGATCTCTAGATTATAGTGGAGGTATGTACTTCTTACACAGCTCTTAAAAGATCAAATAAAAATGTTAAAAATTTTAATATAAAAAAATGTAATTTAAAAGGGGTTATTCCAACAAGAAATCTTTAAAAATACTATAGGTGGGGGAGGGAAGGTTAGCACCCCCACCCCCTTCTTGGGTAGACCTGTGAAGGGAGGAATACATACCTGCTTCCCGGGACTGGCTCCAGACTCCTTCTCTCCCCGGCCTTGGCTGCTCTGCTCTCTCTCTTCTGTTTTGATGCTACTGCAGCCAATCACTGGCTGCAGTGGAGACCTGCACCACTTTCACAATGTCAAATGGTCACGTGATGCATGGGGAAAAAGTCACCGCTGTGGCCATCCACTGGCTGCAGCGGCGTCAAAACAGAAGTTTGGAAATCTTGGGAGCCGAAAGGAGAAGCCGAGGCAGGGAAGAAAGTGAGCGGGGAGCCAGCTAAGTATGCTTCCCTTAACAGGTCTGATCAAGAGGGAAGGGGGGTTGCCAAAACCCCCCCAAAGGCGCTCAACCCCTTTAAACCAATCAAAAATGATCAAACTAAAATTGAATTTTTTTAAATATTTAATAAAAAAATAATAGAAAAAAAAATCATTGAATGAGGTCACGCCAACAAGAAATAAAATGCTGTACTCAAGGGTCTCTTAAAGACCTTCTCCTGAGATGGATGCCTTAGTGATCAACTGATCACCACAAGCCCTCTTCCTGGAACCCCAAACGATCAGCCTTTTTTGACATGACCATACATTTCCCTGCAGCGACCACTACAGGTAAAATGTGGTATTACATATTGATAGTAGTGCTCAGCCTTTAACTGATGGAGACGCACATTTTCATCATGGATTTCACTCTGCATGAAAAGCAGAATAATTTTTTTCTGCGCAAAAAAGTTCTGCCGAGCGTAAATGGGATATTTTTTTTAGAATTTAATCCGCAAGTCCACAAGGAAAAGCCTCAGTATCTCCATTGCATGTGCAATTACTCTTAGGCACTGTTCACAGTTTTTTGCCAGCGGAATGCTTCTGCATTACATTGGAGGCCACGGTGCAGTTCATGCAGCTGCGGTTTATAGGCCCAACCTCTTCAACAAAGGATATGTTCTTACTCGGTGCGGTGTCCGGACGAACTGCACTGAAAAACACAGTTGGTGTCCACCCTCGGTTTAGCTCCATAAGTGGGGCTTAACCACAACATGACCGCGGCACGTACACTGAAAAACGGCATAGTATGCAACATCCATCGAGTTAATAGGGCCTTTGGGTACATCCACATGTCAAGGATTTACGGATTTAGACCCCATTCACGCGTCTTTTGGGTCCACATCCGATCCGTATTTTTTGCAGATCACACACAGACCCATTCATTTTTATGGGTCCACAAAAAAGACTCTGGGGGAGATTTATCAAACTAGGGTAAAGTAGAACTGGCTTAGTTGCCCATAGCAACCAATCAGATTCCACCTTTCATTTTTCACAGCTCCATTGGAAAATGAAAGGTGGAATCTGATTGGTTGCTATGGGGAACTAAGCCAGTTCTACTTTACACCAGTGTGATAAATCTCCCCCTCTGTGTGTCCGTTCCACAGATAGAACATGTCCTATTCTTGTCTGTTTTGCGGACAAGAGTAGGCCTTCTTACAAAGGGTACGCAAAAAAAAGATGCAACACTAACGACCCACAGACGTCATCCATATTTTTTGCGGATCTGCGTTTCGTGGACCACAAAATACATACGGTTGTGTGAATTAACCCTTAGGGATGTAGGATGTATTTTCTTCTGTGTGCATTCCATTTTTTTTGTGGCCTGTAAGCAGAGTCATTCCCTTCAATGGGGCTGCACAAAAACGGAAATGACTCCGTGTGCTTTCTGTGTCCGTATGTCCACATGACCGTTCTACAATAATATAGAACTTGTCCTATTGTTCGCATTACAGGGAATGATAGGACTGTTCTATTACCGTCCGGCTCTTCCATTCCGCAAAATGCGGAATACACACGGCCTATATCTGTGTTTTGCGGATCCACAATTTGCGAGCCACAAAACACCCAAAACCACAATAAATCTACTTTTTTCAAAGGAAATCTGCAGTGGCAAATCTGTATCAAATCTCATCTGACTGCTATAGCTTTTAGATTTTTCGATCTACAGAGCTGTCTGAAGGTTCATTTATTGCGGGGTGAGCTGTAGTTGTACTATTTTGGGGTACATATGACTTTTTGATCACTTTTTATTCTATTTTTTTTTGGGGGGGAAGGGGGGAAACATGACCAAAAAGTAGCAAATCGGCTATGTTTTCGATGGCATTCACCCCAGACGATAAATATTTTTATATTTTATTAGTTTGGACATTTTTGGATGTGCGATAACTATTATGTTTATTTTTTTATAGTTTATTTTTATATGTAAAATTGGGAAAGAAAGTTGATTTGAATGTAATATTTTTTTTCAACTTTTTTAGTTTTTTCACAGCAATTTTTTTAGTCCCCTTAGGCCTCTTTCATATTTGCGTTGTGAGGATCCGGCGTGCACTTCCGTCGCCAACTGAAGACAACTGAAAATATATTGAAGACTGATCAGTCTTCAATATGCTTTCAGGTAACCATGGCAGCCAGGACCCTACTAAAGTCCCGGCTGCCATGGAAAAGAAGCGGGGAGTAGGGGGAAAAGCTACTTACCTTACGTGCGGCGGCCGGGGCGCTCCTCGATTACGTCACCGGGTCCCTGCGTCGCATGGTTCACATAGCTAAGGTAAGTAGCTTCTCCCCTGGCTCTCCGCTGCTTTTCCATGGCACCTGGGACTTTAGTAGCGTCCTGGCTGCCATGGTTACCATTCTTTAAAGCGATGCGCTGAAACGACGGTTAGCTTAAAGTCGGATCCGGATTAATGCTTTTTAATGGGCATTAATTCCGGATCCGTCCTTGCGGCATGCCTTCCGGATTTTTGGACGGAGACAAATCCGCAGCATGCTGCGGTTTTGTCAAAGTCCAAAAAACGTTCACATACTGAACGGAAGACATCCTGATGCATCCTGAACGGATTTCTCTCCATTCAGAATGCATTGGGATAATCCTGATCAGTATCTTTCCGTCCTAGAGGACGGAACTCTAGGACAGAAAGCAAAAACGCTGATGTGAAAGGGCCTTAGGGGCCTTAGGGGACTTGAGCATCCAATCTTCTAATCGTTTGTACCATAGACTGCAATAGAATACTACGGGATTTTGACAGGTTCTGCAGGTGGCTCACTATGACAAAGCTAAGAGCCTTCACAAGGCCACAGGCTGTCATAGCAGATGATCAGAGCCCCATGATTTTACTACAGGGACTCTGATTGGAAGGCACAGGGAACCCCCTCCCTCTGTCTAACCTAGATATTGGATGCTGCAGTTGCTATGAGGGGTTAAATGACCATGATTTAAGTCATCTCCAAACCCGTTAACTGCCAGCGGGTGCCTGGCAATGACCGAGTGTACTTACCAACATTGTACTTGGTAAATTGGAGGGATGTAAGCCCCACCCCTGGGAATGCATGCTAAACTAACCCAGGACTTCCTAATTGTGGGTGGGTCTTAAAAAAACTATCCATTTTCACCCCAGGGCAGGCCAAATTTGACAAGACTGTCTTTGAAAATTATAGACAGTCCCCTGCCCCTCCCCCTGCCGATCAGATGCTACCTTATCGGAACTACACAGCTCCATCTATTGTGTAGTGGACAGAAATGGTAACTGCAGCCCTGCTGCCATTATAGTGAAAGATGTAGTAACCAGCTCTGTCCACTACACAACAGATACAGCTATGTAGTGTTGAAGCTGACTTCCACCACTGGTGCTACAAAAAACTTCTGATTGGTAGGGCTGCAGGCTGTTGGACCCCCTATGATCTGATATCCCTCCCGAGGATAGGCCATCAATATCATAGTCCTAGACCTCTAGTTTAAAAGCCGTGTATACCACCGGAGGCAAAAAATGTAATGATTGCATTTTACTCATTTTGGGCTAAAAATAACTTTTTCAGTTGGTCTTTAATAAACATATTGAGTCGTTCTGTCACAAAGGGTTAACTGTTTTTCTAGATGTATGACCAGTCATCTAATAACCCTTATCTGTAAATTACTCAGAGGTCATAAACACTTATTTAAGCCACATTCTTATCAGTAAGGTAATAACTGAACAGTAATGAGTGTTTATAAGGTCAGAGAGCAGAGATAAGGAGCCCGTCAGCTCCCTGCCTGACGGAAGAGAGAAAATTAAGATACTGCTAGTAGAGCATCTCAGTTCTGTACGGAGAAAAGGGCTCCATATTTATAATAAAGAGCAATTTAAAAATACGATTTTTAGCTCAAAATGAGTGCAATGAAATAATTAAAAAAAAGTATCCCAAAGGTGTACATAGCCTTTAGGTCTGAAATATAATTCATAAATATGCAATGCAGTTTATTTAAAATTACAGCATGGTCTTTATTATACATTTCTTTTTTTTGCATCCCGAAATACTCTTTACGTTTTTTTTCTTTTTCTAACCAATTGATCTACATCCAGAGTCATTTAAACTGATTATTGTATTCTGAATGAACAGAATTTTAATATTTATATATTTAATATTATTTTATTTTTATTTCTCAATTTAAAGGGGTTATTTAATATCATAAACTGCCCCCCCCCCATGTGCCTGGCCTCTCACAGGTAATATACTTACCCCGCTTCCCGCACTGCCTTGCGCCAATGAAAACATCTGGTGTCGGTGGGGAGCAGCCAATGGCAGGCAGGGACGGGGAAGAGCCTCCCTAGAATTGTGGGTGACACTAGGGAGGCTTGTTCCCGTCCTCGCTTTCTATTGGCGCACAGGCAGAAGCAGCGGCGGTGGTGCGGGGACCAGGAGAGGCGTGTGGAGCGGGGTAAGTATATTACCTGTGAGGGGCCTGGCACATGGGGGGGCTGATTATGATATTGGATAACCCCTTTAATTCTATTAATCCAGGGTTCTCATTTTTTAAATTAGCAATAGAGTTTTGTTGTAGAATTTTTTAATTTTATATATATAGATATCTCACAAGTGTAAAGCCCGGTCCAAAATGTTGGCAAAATTTAAATAATAATTGATATTATTATTATTATATTTTTTTGTTTTATAGTGAAAGCATATTTAATTTAAAGAGGACCTTTCACCTCTTTTAACACTAAAATCTACCTATACCTGCGGGCAGAGCGGCGCCCAGGGGTCCCCCTGCACTTACTAGTATGCCTGGGCGCCGCTCCGTTCGCCCGGTATAGGCTCCGGTGTCCAAGCTCTCTTGGTTTGTATGGGCGGGCACTTTGTATGGCGTGCCCTTGCTGCTGAGCTGGCCAATCACAGCGCACAGCTCATAGCCTGGCTATGAGCTGTGCGCTGTGATGGCCAGCTCTGCAGCAAGGACACGCTGATACAAAGTCCCCGCCCCATACAGCAGAGAGCTCGGACACGAGCCTATACCGAGCGAACGAGCGCGCCCAGGCATACAAGTAGTGCAGGGGACCCTGGGCGCCGCTCTGCCACAGGTATAGTTAGTTTTTAGTTTTTAAATCGGTGAAAGGTCCTCTTTAAATGAAACCTTCATTGGCTTGCCCTGCTACCATCTTTAATCCTTTCATGCACACGCTCTTACCAAATGAAGGAAATAAATAATTCAAAAATAATATAGACGTAATTACGGTAAGTAATATTAATATTAAGTAATGTTTAAATACACAAGAACAAACACAGAAATTAGATAGAAAATGTAGACCCTAAGAACCGACTGAAATATGAGATGATATACATCTTTGCCCCAAAATAAAATTGAGTATGCATTTTATAAGTAATCTCGAGGAAAAAGAAAAAAAAATTATAATAGAAAAAATAATAATACATATATCTACACAAAACAATGAAATACATTTTTTTTTTTTTTGCTTTATAAATTTCCAAATGGTAAATTCTAAACTTTGCCATCCACTTTTCTATAACAAAAAAAAACAATAAAGCAAAAGCAGTATAAAAACCAACAAACAAATAAGAAAAAAGTAGATTTTTTCATTTTATAAATTGCATTTCATTTTATAAACTCATACACCAGCCATTTACTTGCGTTAGGAAAAAGCAATAAAATAAAATGAGAAAGCAGTAAAAACAACAACCCCCCCACACACACACACAAAAACCCCCATAAGATTAGATTTTTAGACAAAAAGATTTTTCTTGTTTTAGAAACTGTGAACTCTAAACTCAAACCTTTGCCATTTACTCACCTAAGGAAAAAGCTCACAGCCATTCACAGGGGAGGGTGTGATGATTTCGCCAGGAGGAACGTTGAGACATTGGAAAACAGAGAAGTTTTTAAAGATTAGACATCAGTTATAAATGGTCAGCTGTAACAGATCTCTACTGTAGAGCTAATGTCACAAGAAATCTTTTACATCCCAAACTACAGCAGAATATTTGACCAACACAGGGCTCTAAAAAACATTTATACCATCTGGGGCCTACCAGCCGGTAGGTTTTTACCTGCTTCATGATCCTCAACACAAATAGTACTGTGGCTTAGCAGTCAGTACTGCTCTTTGTTCCAGCTCTCCCCATTTACTAATAAGATTGGGAACAGACCTCGGTACCCTAACATAACCTCTTATGTAGAGCTAGACTCCTATTTTCTAACATATAGCAAGAAAAATTGTTCTTGTTTGCAAGATGATATTTTTGGAACTTAGACTTTGATATTTTTGAAAATTTGTTCTGTATTCATTTTTTCTTGCAAACAATATGAAAAGAGCTTAAGCAACTGTCGGATGTATGAAATGATACTATATGCCCCCTTCCCCCCTGATAGCCTAGAACAAAATTGTCTTAAATTTTTTATGCTTTATGCATTTTTAACAATTCTTGCACATCTATTACCATAGTAATACATTGTTCTGATCTCCTAAATTAGATCAAAAATACATTTTCTCCATTCATGTGAAATATTTTTGACAATCAACTTTTTTTTTTACATTTTTGTGATACATTTTTTCTTCCTTTTTAATGATCAGAGTTAACCTTGTCACAAAAGATTAAAAAAAATCAAACCATTTCAAAAAACTCTATGAAAATAAAAAGAAATAAAATATCAAAACCTATCCAGAATATTTTTCGAAAAATATGTAAAATCCTATCCAAAGAATTTAAAAACTTTTTAGCTGCCCCCTATTATTTGCTCCTAATTTTCTAACTTTTCTGTGCAAAAAGATTAGAAGGCTTGTCTCCTGCTGAAATTCTTGTAACGTGTGAAATATGAAGTGTATCCTCCTCTACTTTTTCTATCCTTCTTTTTGTGCTGCCTAATATGACATTGAACACAACTGGAAGTTACATCAGGGATCCGGAGGAAAATTATAGCCACGGAGACCAAAAAAAAATGTTTACTGTGGTGACTATAAAATTTGCAAAAATAAAAAAACATGGTACAACGAATATCACAGGAGGATGAGGGTTTTTGGTATGCAACAAAAAAATGTAAAAAAAAAAAAACAGTATGACTTTAAATTAATCTCTTTTCTAGCCGCAACATTTTGTTTTAGATCCAATTATTATTTTCTAAGTTAGATATCAGATGAAAAAAAAACTTTTTTAATTATTTCAATTTGCTTTAACAATTCTTCCTGGTAGTAACATTATATTTTTCTTGCAATGCATTGTCCCAGTTATCATTTTATGACTACGAGGTAATTGCTATAGAGATTTTTCTGGCTCGGTAGTTATGGATGGTGAAGGTCTAACACACTGACTAATGAAAAGTTTTTTTTTCCTATAATTCAACCCTTAAATTTTACCAACAGTGAAGAGAAAACACTAGGCATTTACTGAACTGACTAGAACTAAGAACAATGTATATTTTTTTTCTAGATTTTTTAAAAATTGTGTGAAAACATACGATGCAATGTATCCTGGCTAGCACTTTTCTTTCCAAATCCATTCTGTCTTCTAGAACAACATGTGATACTTCAGAATCCAAATTGAGTTGACGGTTTTGCATACCTTACACTATTTCTGGATTACTAGTTTTACCGGTGTCCATTCATACTGTTAAATCATCTGAGCGAGCACGGCTGCTTGCTTTACTTAACCTACTGAGGGATCTGGAATCAGGGATAAGCTCAAAACTCAGTAAAGGCAGCTCAGGTACTGCTTCATAAACATCTGGTTTCTCAGACAAGTGTTCAGGGAACCCATGTTCTGAAGGGATGAATTCAGGTTTGGCTTGGTCTGAAAGAGCACTTGATGGTGCATGTTCATATGGGACCTGGTCAAATGTTTTTGGATTCTCATCTAACACTTGCTCTAAAGTTACTGGAGAAGATATATTTTCTAGAGGGGGTTCAAAAGCTGTGTTATCATCAGTAGAGGTTGCTTGAAAAGGAGCTTGCTCAGGAGCATGTTCTGAAGAAGCCCGAGACAGAGCTCGATCTGAGGGCACACTTTCAAAAGGGGCATGGTCAGAAGCTGCTCGGGATAGAGCTCTTTCTGAGGGAGAACTCTCAAATAAAGCCCTAGATGGGACTCGCTCTGAGGTTGCGTTCCCAGAAGCAGCATTCTCAGAAGCTGCTCGAGATGGAGTTCGCTCTGAGGGTGCATGCTCTGAAGGGGTATGCTCAGAAGCAGCACGGGAAATGGCTCGCTCTGAGATGGCTAGCTCAGAAGGTACTCTTTTAGAGATAGCATTGTTGGAAGGTAACTTTGCAGAAAATGTATGCAGAGAAGAAGCACGTTCTGAAGCTGCACGTTCAGAAACTGCACGGGATGGTGTTCTTTCTGAAAGTGCACGCTCAGAGGGGGCACGCACTGATGGTGTCCTTACTGTATGAGAATGCTCAGAGGATGCATGTTCTAAGGTCTCAGAAACTTGCACTTTTACAACCTCTTGCTCTTCAGCTTGACGATATGAGGGCAAAGTTTCATTGTAGGCCTTTGAGATGTCTTCTAGAAGGCCTGTGCTGGATTTCTCATAATTATCAAAGTGAGTTGGAAGTGGACTAGCCTCTAATCCAACCTCGGTCATTGGGTAGAAATGTGAGACTTTTTCTTCTTCCAGTAGCTTGTAGCCTTTAGATTTTGGAATGGAAGAGATGGCAATGGAGTGGAATGGCTTGTGCGAAACTTCTCCAAGTAGCTGGTTTGTTTGATCTGCTCTCCTTCGGAATGCAAAGCGAACCTTTTTCCATCCCAGATGACTAATCTCCACCACATTTAGAAAGAGTGATACTGCAGCCACTGCTAACATGAACATAATAAATACAGTTTTCTCAGTAGGCCTGGAGACAAAACAGTCTACGATGTTTGGGCAAGGCCAACGACTGCAACGGTACAGTGGAAGGATCCTAAAACCATAAAGGAAATAGTGGCCCATGATAAAGCCCACCTCAAATAGTGTTTTGAAGATAATGTGACAGATGTAGGTTCTCAGGAGGGTTCCCTCCAAGCGAAACTTTTTAGTACCTTTGGTACTGGTTTCCTTGGTAGTTCTGATGCTCCCTTGATCAGGAGCAAGTGGCAGTCTTTCTTCATTTACTTCCAGTTGCCGACTCATTTCTGCTTCCTCTCGTTCCTTTCTTTTCTCCTCCATTCTAACATGGTGCACGGCATGCCCCACGTACACCAGGGATGGTGTGGAGACAAAGATGATCTGGAGGACCCATAGTCTGATGTGAGACAAAGGGAAAGCCTCATCGTAGCAAACATTTTCGCAACCAGGCTGTTGAGTGTTGCATACAAAATCAGATTGTTCATCGCCCCATACGAATTCGGCAGCAGTTCCCAAGATGAGGATCCGGAAAATGAACAGGACTGTGAGCCAGACCCTACCAATAACGGTGGAGTGCTCATTCACCTCTTCTAAAATATTCCCCAAGAAACTCCAGTCTCCCATTATCTACGGGCTCTAAAAAAAAATCAAAAGATACAAAAAAAATGTACAAATGTTACCGATTTCTCAAATTGTACTATAGCTAAAAGGAGAAGCACAGTCCAATAACTATAGTATAATATATGAATGCTGATAATAATAATACATTTATATTTCATAATGAATGACTTAAACTATGTAAAGTTCATAAAAACAAAAAGTTGCCTTTGCCTATAAAAATAACTCTACTAGTTATAATGCACCAAATCTACTTCTACAGCCTCATTCAGACAGATGTATTCCACCCGTGTCTGACTATCCATTTCACGGATGTAACACCTTGACCGACCTGGGACTCTAAAGAATTAAACGTACTGCACGATCAAGGGTGTAGCTCTAAGGGGTGAAGAGATAGCAGTTGCTATCGGGCCCAGGAGACAGAGAGGCACCCAAAGACCCCACTGTCACAGAGACACTGGTATTTTAGAAAGCACATGGTTGGTGGATGTCCTGTTACAGATTTTGCATTGGGGTCCAGGATCTCCAAGTACTCAATATACATCCATGGTCTGCTATGTTATGGTTAAGTAGAGAGGTAGGTGGTTCCAGGTGTAACCATGAATATGGAGTAAGTTAAACACAAGTATAATACAAGCGCATAATTAGGCCTAGAATTAGTACTAATATTACTAATGTTACTACTGCAAAGAATGTATAATTATAGATAGGAGAACATGTAAAAAAAATGAAATAAGACCATGAAAATGCCTACCATATGTACAAAAAATAATAAAACAACTATAATTCTAAAAAATATATAGAAAAAAAGCTAAAAGAATTAATCATGTATAAATACATAAAAAAATGAAGCTTGGAGACACACAGTGTTCAAAGGACATTTACATACACCTTCAATTTAAGGAAAAGATAAAATCTAAAATAAAACTGAAGCACAAAGACATCCATATACCCTCAATATAGAAAAAAATCTCCTAGAAAAAAAGAAATCTGAATCAAAAAGTCATCAGAATTCAAGTCAAAACATCATTCATAGACTTTCTACACATTCTACACGTAAGAAACTAAACAAATGTTAGTTGTGGACACCTAAAGTTAATAAAACTATAACGACAGTCTGTAAAGCAACCTAAAAAGTATAGAAAAGACTGAAGATGTTAGACATTAGACACATAAATGGTACAAAGTGGGCAACTTGCCACAGTGATGGTTCCACTGGAGAAGACGTCCCCACTCTTGGCACGCTGCTGTCAAAAGTGAACCTTTGTCTCTGGCCTTTCCTACCTAAAGTCCCAAACTTATCGCACGACTGAGCAAATGTGACTCAATTGGCCCTGATGGGTGGGTTTTAGTGTCCTGCAATATTTAAGCTCCGAGCTAGACAGCCTTTATGAGAGAGGGACAATTGGTGACGTGCCGGACAATGGTGGTGGAAAGTAGGAATGTATGGAATATGAAAGGTGCGGATTTATCACCAGTCACAATGAGTACCATTTTATAGGGGAAAAGCTGTTAACTTCATGTATGCCAAATAAAGAATATCTATCTATCTATCTATCTATCTATCTATCTATCTATCTATCTATTATTTATCTGTCTATCTCATATCTCTCTATCATCTATATACGTCTGTCTATCTCATAGGTATCTATCTATCTATCTATCTATCTATCTCATATATAACTATCTAATATCTATCTATCTATCTTATATGTATATAATAACTATCTATCTATCTATCTGTCTGTCTGTCTGTCTATCTATCTATCTATCTATCTATCATTGCAGCTTACCACATTTGTATTCCTTCTATTAATCTATTGCTCCTCGTAAAGATGTAGCAGAGCTGATCACTGATCATAATGATCCTCTAAATTAACAGAACACAGTAGATTTATCTTTAGAAATCCCTCGATCACACGCTGCAAATCATTCGGAGGAGATGTGCCAAACAACAAACTCAGCTTTACCGTATCTAGACGTGAGTCATATCTTATGTTAGGAAAAGTTCTGTGCCTTATCATAACATGATGCCTCCTATTACATTCCTCGGAATTGGCCTAGTGATGTGACAACCCACCGTTGCTTTGGGTGCCTTGGGTGCAATATAATGAGGCCTCGATGGTTTGCAGAATACAGTGATCGTTTCTGGGATGGTATAGTCTGGAGAAGTCTAAGGAAGACTCGGAACTATGTCTGTAGTGTATGGAAGACTTCTCGTACCTATTTAGTCTGAGTCCAGTACCCCCTTACAGGTTTACGTTGCAGTAGAAGCTATAGTAAGTGACGTGCACATTTTGTCATACTTACAAGCCCCTTTTTCCTTGTAACCTTGCAGAGCTGCTTTTGTTGTCTCCTCTTTCGGCTGATACTCATAGCAAAGCTTTTGCTGACCCAGCTCACATGGAGCTTTAGACAGCGGCTGCCGCTGGCCGGTTATCATGTAATGTGAATGATAGATTAAACCGAACATGAAAAACAGAAAATTCCAGAGTGAAAACTGTAGTATGATGTAGAAAAGACATGATCTTCAGTGCAAGACATAGAGTGAAACCTCCCTCTGAAAGACCACCTCTATAAGAAGACTGCTCCCGATCCACACCATAATTTTCAATGTTCTTATAAGTTAGGCATTGTGACCTTCTAGAAGACCTTTCCTCGTGGCATTTGTGGGCGGTCATCTGTTCAGGCCTTCTAATAAATTGCGATTCTAAAGGGTTTCTAGATTCCTTGCTGCAATTGTGGCTGGTCGTCACATAGAGGTGTCACTGATTTTGCATTTATATATATAGAAGCCTTTTCAAAAGGCCAACTCTTTAATTAGGATATCTGTGATCTAGACCAGATTCTTCTGTGATGGATCTTTAGTTTCCTACTGTATTAGATATATTGACCTCTTCTATAAGTAGACCATTCGTGATCTACACCAGATTTTTCTGTGATTGATTTTTAGTTTCCTACTGTACTAGGTATATTGACCTCTTCTATAAGAAGATCATCTATGATCTACACCAGATTCTTCCTTGATGGATCTTTAGCTACCTACTGTACTAGATATATTGACCTCTTCTAAAAGTAGGACCATCTGTGATCTAGACCAAATTCTTCTGTGATGGATTTTTAGTTTCCTACTGTACTAGAGATGTTTGAGTGGTAGGGTCTCGGGCTACTTGGGAGACCTTGCCGTGGTGTCCGAGCTTAAGACATGTCCTCCTAGTAGGATGTGTCGAACTAACCTCTCAATTTTAACATCAGTGTGAGGGTTTAGTATTGCCGCAGAGTGCACCTGCCTTTGCTATGGTTATGTTTTTCATTGTTCTCCACATCCACATTATCGTTATCGTATGTAGGATGGTTATTGTGGTACTTGTCCGTTGCTGGCATCTTCCATTGTATGCATTTTTTGCTGTTGATTGCCCTTAGCAACGGACTACAAGTGCAGGATGTGCTCCCCTATATACATGCACAACCTCATATGGGTTGAGCATATACTGCTTGTTAAGCACCACACCATGTTTTCTAATGGTTTGTACTAGATATGTTGACCTATAAGAAGACCATCTGTGATCTAGACCAGATTCTTCTGTGATGGATCTTTAGTTTCCTACTGTACTAGATATATTGACTTCTTCTATAAGTGGACCATCTGTCATCTAGACCAGATTCTACTGTGATGGATCTTTAGTTTCCTACTGTACTAGATATATTGACTTCTTCTATAAGAAGACCATCTGTCATCTAGACCAGATTCTTCTGTGATGGATCTTTAGTTTCCTACTGTACTAGATATATTGACTAGTAAGCAAAGAGTAAAGAGGAGCCGCACTCACCATCCGTACAAAGAATGTCCCTTTATTTTCAAATTTTCAGGGCTTGGGCGAAAAATCCCATATGTGGGGAGGGGGAGACTCACATGGATACACAAATAACAGCCGTTGGGTGAGAGGATCGGGGCCGTCAGTTTCTCTTTATCCAGATCCTAGATATATTGACCTCTTCTATAAGAAGACCATCCGTGATCTAGACCAGATCCTTCTGTGATGGATTTTTAGTTTCCTACCGTACTCGATATATAGATTTTTTTTGTAATAAATATCCAATGTCCTTATATATTAGGTACTTTTGAAGACCATCCCTCTAGATGACTGTTCCTCATCCTCACTGCAATTGGTCTTCTTTCTATGTAAACATCAATAATGGCAAAACAGAAATAGGTGCTCCTAGGGTAAAAACATTTAGAAAGAGTGTTTCTAGGATTAAAAGTGGAAATTGTTAGAAAACCCTCTAGTCTTGTGCATAGTTTAGGCACAACACTAATGTAGGGCATACATAACAGGTTACTCTGTTAGGTGCTGCCGATGCCTCTGCAATTCGGTGCCGACTTTCAGGAGGGAAGCTAGCGAAGACGCTGATGGGAACTTTCACTGGAAGAATCTCCATCAAGACCAGGACATTATAATAATAACAATCTTTATTTATATAGCAGCTGCGTATTCCACGGTGCTTTACAATCAAGGGGTTCAAGTACAAACATAGTCATAAATAACATTCAGGGGTGCACCACTAATGAGGCGAGGTGATTGCCTCAGGCAGCACCAGGTAGGTGCAAGAGGGGGGCAGTGGAAGGGGGATTATCAGTTTCTGCAGTATAGTATTGGGAAGCATTGTGGGCACATTATGTGACGCTGTATGTTTTGTTAGGGGTTAGGTTAAGAAATTGGCATTGGGGGGTTAGGATGCCGTTTCAGTTTTTGCCTCAGGCAACAGAAAGGCTATGTGCACCCCTGATAACTTTGTGGAGATAGGGGGGACACAAAAGGTAAAAAATGTTTGTTTTGTACAATGGCCCAGCTACCTTGACAAAATATGGGAGTAGATATAAATGTACATGAGCCGTCACCAGTGGATTATCTGTAGTGCATCTGGGGTGAATAATGATGGATGATGGATCAGGTTCAGAAGAATGATGATGGAGGGGTGAGTGGAGAAGAGTTAGATTAGGGGATATGCTAGGCTACCCTATAAAGATTGTGTTTTTAGAAGTGTTTTTAGGAAGCGAATAAAAGAGTGGCTGTTGTGAATTCACCTAATAGCTTGAGGTAGGACATTTCAGGGGACTGGTGCAGTTCGGGAAAAGTCTTAAGGATGGGAGTGAGAGGTTCGGATTATGGTGGATGTCAGTCATAAGTTATTAGCGGAACAGAGGGCACAGGTAGGGTGGCAGACAGAAATGTGGGAAGAGATGTAGAGGGTGCAGCACTGTGGAGACCTTTGTGGAGGAGAATGAGCAGTTTAAATTGAATCCTGTACTGAATGGGCAACCAGTGCAATGACTGGCACAGAATAGAGGCTTGGAGTAGTGACTGGCACAGTGCGGAGGCATTGGAGTAGTAACTGGCACAGAATAGAGGCTTCGGAGTAGTGACTGGCACAGTGCGGAGGCATTGGAGTAGTGACTGGCACAGTGTGGAGGCATTGGAGTAGTGACTGGCACAGTGCGGAGGCTTTGGAGTAGTGACTGGCACAGTGTGGAGGCATCGGAGTAGTGACTGGCACAGTGTGGAGGCATCGGAGTAACAATTAAACAGATAGATGAGCCTGGCTTCTGCATTCAGGATAGATTGGAGAGTGGAGAGTTTAGTGAGGGGGAGGCCAATTAGTAATGAGTTACAGTAATCAAGATGGGAAAGGATCAGGGCAACAATGAGAGTTTTTGTTGTTTCCACTGTAAGAAAGAGGTGGATTCTGGAGATGTTTTTGAGGTGCAGGTGGCATGAGCGAATTGATATATAGGTTCAAGAAAAAATCAGTGTCAAACATAACACCGAGACAGCAGTGATGAGCGGCAGGGGCAATATTCGAATTCGCAGTATTTCGAGAATATTTGGGCGAATATTCGCCATATATTTGAAAATTTGCGAATTTCGTAATCTCCAGTCATTATTTTCTTGATTGCAAAAATTCGCATATAAAAATTTGCATAACAATTTGCATAAAATTTCGCATAAACTGGTATTAAAAAAAAAAGAATATTCGCGATATATTTCCCGATATTCTAAATATTAGCGAATTCTCAAAGTGCCGATATTCGCAATTAAAATTCGCAATTCGAAAATTTGTGATCAACACTACGAGACAGTAGGCATACTGCCCCAGAGTTATGATAGTGCTTCAGACTGAGATGGATATATCATGTTTAGGTAGGTTAGTAGATGGAGAAAACACCAGTAGTTCAGTTTTTGAAAGATTCAGTTTCAGATAGAGAGAGGACATGACGTTAGAAACAGTGGACGGCCAGCCACTGGTGTTCTGAAGTACAGCAGGGGTGATGTCACGGGAAGAACTATATAATTGGGTGTCATTGGAATAGAGATGGTACTGAAAACCAAATTTGCAAATCTGTCCATTTGAGGCTGTGCAGAGAGAGGAGAAGACCTAGGACTGAACCCTGAGGACCTGCAGCAGCAAGAAGGAGAGAAGAAGAAGGTGAGCCAGTGAATGACACACTAAAGGAGCGGTCAGAGAGAGAGGAAGAAAACTGTCACAGACGTACCGAGACATACGGACATCCCTGTGACAGTGAGTGGCAGGAGATCTGTGAGACTGGCAACACATGGTTTGATTTGACATGTTTACCTTGTGGATCAATAGGCGTCTGTGTTGTTTCTGGTACTGGCCACAACCTGACCTTCAGGTGTTGCTATTGTGGTAATTTAACTTTCCCTATTTATAGTTGTTTCTCCCACAATGCTGTGCGGTTTATAGCTTCAGTTGGACCTGTGGATTGCTGGTGTTTGGATCTCGGCTCAGTTCATGGTGCTGCCATAGCTTCTTGGAAGTTAAGTGTTACCTTTCCCTTTGTATTTTGGCTTTTCTGTGTGTTGCATTTCCTTGTTGTTTTGCATTAGGCCTTAGGGAGACTCCTGTTTCATCCTTTCTTTTGGAGGAACAGGATGTCTCATTCCTGTCATTAGTACCAAGGTCCTTTAGGGTCAGATAGACTTTAGGTATTCCTGTGTATGAGCTTACCTACCTCTGGGGTCTGTTCATACTGGTAGTCATGTATTAGATAGGTTGGGTGGTGCTCCACCAGGATGGTGTGGATCACAAGGAATGGTTCCCAAGCCAAGTATACAAGTAAGGAAATAAAGGTTCCTGTACTCCACTGCTTTGCTTTTTGCGTTTATTTTACAGCTTGGTTTACAAAATGTGGTTTGCCAGTTGCAGGTAAAATATACCACGTTTCGGCACAAAGCCTTCCTCAGGAAACTGGATGTGCAGCACTGTATGTATGACTGGTATTGGTGTAGTGGAGGGCTCTGTGGCCCGCTGGGCAATGCTCTGTGGGGCTGCTGCGGAGCTCCCTTTGCTGCCATGGCCTCCACTACACCAATAGTACAGCAGTTTCTGTAGAATGTAGGCTGAGGAAACCAGATTGTAATGGATCAAGTAGAGAGTTAGGGGAGAGATAGTGGATGAGACCAGACGCTCCAGGAGTTTAGAGATGAAGAGGAATTAGAGACAAGTTTGTAGTTATGTTTGCAAGACATATTAAGAGAAGGTTTTTTTTTTTTTATGGAGTTATGACAGAATAATTGAAAGAAGAGAGAGGTTACAGATTTTAGATTTTGGATCATATGGCGCAAGTCACCACCAGACTCAAGAAGTAATAATTACTTTACTTTATTTTAGTCAATAGACAGATAATCTTGAGGCTGGTTGTGGCTTGCACCATATGATATTCTGGTGTAACTGGAGCTTCTCCCAGTGAAGTGAAATTCCCATCAGTGTCTTCTCTATGTACAAGAAATCCTCTCCAGGAGACCACCTCTTTAAGAAAACCACCCTTCTAGAAGGTTTCTTGATTCCTTGCTTCAGTTGGGGGTAGTTGTTTGGCATTGCATATACACTACTAAAATTAGGGATATTTGGCTTTCGGGTAAAATTTATGGAAAGCGTAAAAAGTTCACGCTTCAGTGATATCATATCCTGAAAGTAGGGCATTTAAGTAGAAGCATGCAATGGTGATTTCCTCATCTCAAACAAGTTATTGAAACAAAAGCCAACAACAGTGGTGGGTACACCCCCACAAAAAATGTCAATGTCTCAAAAACTTGTCAAACTTGAGCATCAATTAAGCATCAATTACAGCTTGACAATGACGTCTCCTGCTGTTCACAAGTCGACTTAATGTCTGCTGAGGCATGGCATCCCACTCTTCTTGAAGGGCGGCCCTCAGGTGATTGTGGTTCTGGGGTACAGAGTTATGAGCCTCTACACAGTGACTCAGCTGATCCCATAGGTTTTCAGTGGGATTCAGGTCTGGAGAAAGTGCAGACCACTCCATTTGAGGTGCCCCAGTCTCCAGCAGCCGTTCCCTAATGATGCGACCTCGATGAGCTGGTGCATTGTCGTCCATGAAGATGAAATTAGGCCTGTGTTGTTTATGCAGAGGCACAATGACTGGATTAATGATGTTATTCAAGTAGTATGGGCTTGTCACTGGACCATTCACAAAGTGTAGGGCAGTTCTGTATTGATGCATAGCGCGCTCCTTAATGTCTCCAATATCGTTGGCGGCCATCATTCTGGTCAGCATGAATAGACTCTCATCAGTGAACAGCACTAAGGTTCACTGGTCCCTTATCCAGCATAGATTCTCCCTGGCCCATGCAAGACGATGACGCCTCTGGTCAGGTACCCTTGCAGGTCATCTAGCATGCAGTCTTTCTCTAGTTGTAGGTGGAGAAACAGGGCTTACAGGCTTTCTCTCTGAGTGATTGGGGGAAGCAGGACTCACAGGCTTTTCTTTGTGAGTGGTCGGAAGAAGCAGGACTCACAGGCTTTCTCTATCAATGGGTGAGGGAAGGTTCCTTTCAATGTATCACTCTATTATATGGAAGAGATAGATAGATAGATAGATAGATAGATACATAGATTGATAAACATATAATATCACGATAGCAGGACATTTCCTTCTCCTAAGTGACTGGAAATGGTCCGGGCAAGGCCAGGTTGTGCAATGGAGGTGCCACATGTGTCTGGACGGTGGACAATGAAACTGTGGTTGCTGCTTGTTCTTGTCAGCGGATGAAATGAGTCACTCTACTGGTGGTCTTTCTGCACATCCGGAGCCTGTTCACTGTGTGTGCCTGTCCTTATGTAACCACTGCTCCGAACACCTTCTAACAGCTATGTCATAACAGCCTAGATGGCAGGCAGTCACCAAACGGCCATCCTGCTTTCCTCAGTCCAGTGATGTTCCTCCTCTTAAAGTCTGTCAAATGGGTAAAATGTCATTGACTGCATCGTAGAGCCATATGGAACAATCAGCAACTTTTCACCAAGAGGTACACTACCCAAAAGTTGCCCCTGAGAGCCCATGTTTATGCCCTCTTGTTGCAAGATTCAGTGTCTAATCAGACCACACCTGTAATCATTTACATATCTGCCAGGGTCATAACTGCAAGACGAATTTTCAAGCAGTCTGACTTTTCTATCTGGGTGCAATATTTTGTTGTCAATGAGTATAGTGCAATGAGTACAGATATGTTTTGAATTGTGTCGCTTTCTTTGTGATTTTTACCGCACATTTTAACTCATAAAGGCATGTTTTAGATCACATCTTATTTCCTGAAAATGCCTCCTTGTCAAGCATGGAGAAAAAACTCTCTGAAACACTGAATGCAACTTTTTATGCCAAAATGTGGCAGAATTCTAGACAAGGTCAAGGAGCCGAGTCAGTAGTGAATCTGGGCCATTGCTTTATCGGTCTCTTGTTCTAACTGGTTTATTAGATTTTTAGAGGGATTTTTTGGGCTGTAATGTAAAAAGAAAAGAGTAAGCAGCGTTATATGGTGGCAAGGGTCAGGGTCACTCGCCCTTTGTCCTCATCCCATTGTCCCTCGTGTAAAGGTCTGTGCGTCCTGTCAGAACAAACATGAATGAATATCATTTGTGAAGAGGGAGCAGTGGCCTAGGTGTCACAAGCCTCGGTGTATGCGAGTGTCATAGGGCATGTTATTATAGCTGAAGGCTTCAAGGTCCTGCTGAAACGTGGAACGATGAATGCAGAGAGGATTTCCAGAGTAGACATGATGTCAGGCCAAGGCCCCATGTTCCCATTGATTGGAGGAGCTCATGCATAACGAATACTTTCTGCCAATTATGTAGAAGCCGTCCTGTATCATTGAGTTTTCCCCTTCAACAAAGTTATCGACGGTCAATCTGCTTATCCAGAAAGACGCGTCCACTTCCTGTCCTTCATGGCTTTGCTGAGCTGGGCACAACGAAAACTTTTTTTTCCGGCTAATTTGCACTTGTTGAGATCCTACAGTAACTCGCTGCTCTGTGCAGTTACCTACAGTGATAAAGAGCTGTATGACTGGTGTATAATAGTGTTATAATGCCTATGTTATCAGATGCCCAGGTGAACTGTATGTCTCCTGATTATAGTCGAAGGCTGACCATAAAGCAACCAAAAAATAGCCAAGTGAAGATGGTGGGCTTCCTCAGCTGAAGAAGCCTAAAGCTATCTTCACCCTAGCATCACAGCTTCTGCTTATAATGAACGTCAATCCATGTAGCTTGCCAGGGAAGACGTGGGGTGGGGAGGATGGCAGTGGTAGCTGTGGAAACGAGGGTGATGTAGTCCTCATGGTGGCTCACTCTGCTTCTACCCTTCTCCAGGCAGTACCCTTAGTGCCCACCATGGAATTTGTGGTCTCCTGCCTGGTGGAAGATGGGGTGCCCTTGGTGGTGATGAGCAGTGAGGTGCCAGGCAAGAGAACTGGTACCAAGTGGTCGTATATGGTGGTAAATTACCTATTTTAATAGTAAAGTATATTCTCTTTTACTAAGTAGATGATGGGAGTCAGACTACAAATACAAGCAGCAGGCACATCATCTCACAGTTTAGGCTTTTCCAAAAGCTGTGTATAGAAATGTTTACTATGATGGTCCTGATAACCGATATTAACCTCAAAATAAAGCAATACATGATAGGGCTCTAGCCTAACTGTCCTATCAACCTATCAAGTTTCATAGGTTGATACTATGATGGTCCTTCCTGAGTCTCTAGATTTAAGCAATCTTTCCAAATGACCAAAGTCTTATAAAAATGCCTGTGCAATGCCCAACTTCACAGTGCACTCCTAGAATAGAAGGGTGGTTAGTCTCAGTATTGTGGCGGGTTCCAGAAGCAATTTGACCCAAACCATGTGCAGTAAAGTCTAAAGCCATATTCATGCATTATCTTTTATTGGCTTTCTTGTCCGAGCACTGTCCCTTTTTATTGGTCATCAACCTTCTATAAAAAGTCTGTTCTCTCCCTCAGAGGTTGGTTCTTATCAGATTTTTTTTTGCTGCTTTACACTTACAGGGATGGTGTCTCCTTGGAGAAGAATTCTTTTCCCCTGCTTATCTTGTCTGGTTTAGGGTACTTTCACACTAGCGGCAATGAGCTCCGGCATGCTGTCCCGGCGGGTGAACAGCCTGCTGGATCTGTGCTGCCGCTAGTGCACGCGTGTGGCCGGAGGTCTGCCCTGGCCCCATTTACCATAATGGGGGCGGGCCAGAGTTGCGGCGGCAGCATGGCAAACATGCAGAGAGGCGGCCGGAATAAAACTATGACATGTCGTAGTTTTATTCCGGCCGCCTCGCGGCATGTTTGCCATGCTGCCGCTGGAACTCCGGCCCGCCCCTATTATAGTCAATGGTGCCAGAGCGGACCTTCGGCCCCACGCATGTACTAGCGGCAGCACAGGCTGTTTACCCGCCGGAACAGCCTGCCAGAGCTCATTGCCGATAGTGTGAAACTAGCCTTAAATGTCAGCAACTGCATACATGTCCTTCCTCTTGGCTTATTTTTCCAAGAACTCACTAGCCAGGACCAGCCACCACCTTGCAACTTTTAAAAGACTGCCAGTTAACTAATTCCTAGCCATATACAGCCTTTTGGAACACAGAGTGGATACTGAAGTATCATTCGCCATTTGTATCACTGAAAGTGTATTGTTAACATCACAGTAAACAATCAAAAAAAAAAGTTTAGTCGTGAGACTTGTGAATCATAGCATTAGACCTTTAGCAGTGAACCAACAGGTCACTGCACAAACTGTCACTGTTCACTTTAATGTGGTCTGTTGGAGGTTTAGTAAAAAGTTTGAGATTTTTAAAAAAGCATCGTTCAACATGGTCAACCTTACTAAACCTGGTACACTGCATGGTACGGTTGACCATGCTGATTAAAATAATACCTGTCTTGTGAAAATTAGTTGTGGCGCTTCAGAGAAAGAAACTTTTTTTTCGTTATGCCAATGAGGGCTTCAGATTTCTTTAACATTTCAATATAGTATAGGATCCAAGGAAGATATTTTTATATAATGTTGAGTATTTTCTACCTCTAATGAAAATTTCTCAAAAAACGTAAAAGAAAAAAACTCTGAGTTGTGCGATCGGTAGATCATATCTATTCAACCTGCAGATGTTCTTAGAAACTACTGTCTATTGTGATGAGGTACACAGCACTCTGTTTATTACATATATTATACATTTGAGGATTACAAAAATCAAAACTTAATTTAGGATTTTAAAAAATTAGCAACATCTTTTAAAGGAAACCTGTCAGCAGGAAATTTACTACACATCAGGGACAACATCTTGTAGGATTAGCTCAGCTGAATGTAATGATACCTTTCACGTAGAGATCTGTGGTTTCATTCTGGAGAAAAACTCCTTTAGATCCATATGCAAATGAGCTGTCAAGTGCACAGAGGGTGGGCTCAAGTCAGTCTGTGCACTCTTGCTCTTCCTGCCTCTTCTGCCAGACCCTCCGTCTCCTTGATTTAGAGATAACTATGCAGGAACCTGGGCCTGTCAGCCAAGAAGGAGACGAAGGGGCTCAAAGAGAAAGCCGGAGGAGCAACGGTTACACAGGGTGACTTGGGCCCATCCTTGGTGCACTTGACTGCTCATTTGGATATGGATTAAAGGTACATTTTCTCCAGAATGAAGCAACAAAGTGCATTACATTCAGCTGAGCTAGTCCTACAAGGCAGTGCGTCTGGTGTAAAACTGAATTTCCCCTGTGACAGGTTCCCCTAAGACCAAAATCACACCAAACAGAAGAAAGTCAATTCTTTTAGGTTCCTTGCGATTTATAGGCCGCTCCCCTTCAGGACTCTGAAATATAGAAAAGAGACACACATTATTTAATACATTTAGGGTCATTTTTAGTCTTGTAATTGCACTAATTCTATATTAAAGGGGTTAGGGTTAGGATTTTCCAGGAATTAGATATGGATGGCCTATTGTCAGGATAAGCCATCAATATCAGATCGGCATCCCCGCCGATCAGCTGTGGAGCAGTGATCGCCACAGATTCTTCGCAGTATACCAAGCACAGCACCATACAATGTATAGTGGCTGTGCTTAGTATTGCAGCTCAGGCCTATTCACCTATCCCATACTGGACATTGGGGGTATATAACTAGGATATGCCCCCAGTGTCTGATAGGTGCGAGTCCCACCTCTGGGACCTGCGCCTATCTTTAGAATGGAGCCCGCAAAGTGACGGAGGGCGCACTGTGCATGTTGGCCACCTCCATTCATTTTTATAGGTACATCGAAAATAGCTGAGCACTGGTTCTAGTATTTCCATAAGCTCCAGAATAGAGCGATATCCGCGCTTACCGCAGTGCGCTTCCTATTCATTTCAATAGGACGTCTGAAAATAGCTGAGAGTGCTGCTCACTATTTTCAGCAGTCCCATGGAAATGAATGGAGGGCAAATCCTAGCGATATTACTAGTGTTGATCAAAATATGGAAAATTTGATTCGGGTGCTTTTTACCAAAATATTTTCTTGTCACGAAACGAATTTCTTTGTAAATAGTGGGTGCGATGACAGGGAATGGCAATTGCGCAGCCCGCCCGTCATTGTACTCCGCAGATGCCACGTTCATCGCTCGAGCTTTGAGTGAATGGAAGTTCACGAAGTGGACTTCGATCCAAATCTCAGGGAAAAGTCGATTCGAATTTTCTCGTGCTTCGTGGTAACAAATTGATTTTCTCTGATATAATTCATCCCACCGTGGGCCCCATAGTAGTCACTCGCCTTAGGTACACCACTGACATGTCTACGCATTCCTCAGTATATCTGCATGGGCATCTGGTATGAGTTTCTCTCCTTTTATCAAATCAATCACTTGTCTTTATAATTTATCAGGTGACATTTAGAGAACGTCCACATAAAAATTGGTGGCAAATCGGCACCAAAATCCAGACGCATTATACATATGCAGATCAGTGACGAATTGGGGCCTGGTTGTATCTGCTGCTGTTGCACCACCAAACACCGTGGGTCACCTGATAAAATCACATGGAACCTGAACATGGTGTCTTACATTGTCCTTTAGGGTGGAAGCACCATTTTGTCCCTCGGTCAGTGGCGTTGAAGCAGCACCCTCTGGAATAGCACTCGGTGTCAGTAATTCCAGGGTAACCGCAGTCTTTTCGGTCTGCCGCACTCACTGCACACTGAGCCTTATCTGTGAGAGAGAGGACAGTCAGGTTCTACTTAAATATATTTATGAACTCTACATGTCGAAGACTTCATGACTTCTTGACTTCTTCAGCTGAGTTGCCCAAGACTTTCCATATCTCCCCCTAGATAAGTGGTCCACTCTCTCCTCCATAGGCATCATCACAACATAAATGAACAATATTGGGTTTGGAGAGTCATACTCCAACCCTGCTCCGGTCCCAGCTACTCTCCATATCCTGGTCCTGGCCAATCACTGTCTGTAGCGGTCGCTCAACTCAGTGATTGGCTGACTGGCCTTTCTTGGAATCTCCTGTGTTGAGCCAGGACCTGTAAGTTGAGAGCAACGGGGACTGAGGCAACATTGGTAGACCAGCGGTAGGGGATCATGAAGGTGAGTAAGGCTTCTTTTTTAACCCACTATGATCCATAAATATAACATTTTATAACCCTAGACAACCGGTCGAAGGGTGCAGATGTTAGTAAAGGTCATATGGACTTGGTGGCTCTATAATCTGACCTGTGGACAAGTTGTCCCATCTGCCTGGCCTACAAATTAGAGTGGGACTATGAACCTGGGGGCTCATTATAGGAGGTCAATACAGTGGCCTTCTTTCTGTGATTCTTCAGCCATTTCCCATTCGACTAAGCTCCCTCTCTCCAAAGTCCCCATAGGAGCCACAGGATCTGCCTCTATGGTACTTATACCCTGGGTGAAAAAATAGCCTTCAAATTGAGGTCAAATTCTTTTCGAAGACTAAGATTGTGGATCCCTACAATCCTAAGGGGCAAATCAGGATCTGGAGTAGATACAAATGACAATGGACCAACAATTGTACAAGTCCTTGTAGATACCTTGTTGTTGAGAGAAGAAGCACCAGTTCACCCCTGGTATGCTGGAATCGAAGCAGCATTTTCTCTTGGAGCATTCTGAGGAGCTTATCCCTGGGAATCCACAGTTCCTTCTCTGGTACGGAAACACTCTGCACTGATACTGCTCATTGTCTGGTAAAATGATGAAAAAAAAATATCATCCTGTTATGGAAACCCCAAATTTTATATCAAAACATCCCACAGCAATTCGATGCTAAAGGGGTTGCCCGGTTTTGAGAACCCAAGAGGAGGTCCTCTGTTCAGGATTCTCATCTCTTGGCCAGGGTGGACAGTGTGTCTCTCTTTCTCTCTGGAGGACCCGTCCTGTCCTGCATTACATGGACAATGCATTTGTTTCTCCTGTGGTGTAGTACTTTGTTTCTCCTGTGGTGGCACTGTAGGGAAACCTAAAACTTACTATCAGGCTTTTCCATAGATTGCAACTGATCACTGGAGGTCCCAGCAGGAGGACACTTCTTGATCAGCTTTTTGTCAATAGAGCGTTTTAAAAAGCAGAGATTGTCCAAAGTGGAGACCCCCTTTAATATTGGGGGAGACAGAAGAGGTTTCTCATCATTTCTTACTCTGTCCTTTTGGGTAGAAGCACCATTTTACTCCGGGAACACTTGAGTTGAAGCAGCATCCTCTGGAGTAACACTCCTTGGCACTTATTCCGGGGTAACCGCAGTCGGTCCTGTCCGGGGGGTTCACGGCACACTGAGTCTTATCTACAACACATACATTGGTGACGTGTCATCATTTTCAAGTATTATCACTGGTTCTAGGTCTGCAGTGCTCTAGAACTTACCTTGTGTCTGAGAATAGAAGCACCAGTTCACCCCAGGAATTCTGGAGTCAAAGCAGCATTTTCTCTTGCCGCATTCGGAGGAGCTGATCCCGGAATACCCACAATTTCTTCTTAGAGCAGGAGATCCTCCACACTCATCATTTTCTGTTAACATTAGATTTTTTTTTTTTTACAGAATTTATCGTAGCAGGCTTATACTAATACTGGAGTCTACAGGGTTAAGAAAGTGTCTACGAAAAGGGGAGATCCATAAAATTATTCTCTGGTGAGTGGTGGAGACAAGTCTATGGATGTCATGATGTGGAGGTGAGTGTGTTCAACAATATGAATACTGTGTCATAGTACTGCATGAGCATTGTATGGCAGTATTACATGACTACTCTATGGCAGTAGTATATGAGCACTGCATGGGTGCATTATAAATATGAGTGCTGTATCGTAGTAATTAATGAGCATTGAATGGTAGTATTACACGAGTACTATATGAAAGTGTTATGTGAGACATGTGGGGCAATATTATATCAGCACTGTATGTGAGCATTACATAAGAGCTGTATGGTAGTATTACATGAGCATTAAACGGTAGTATTATATGAGTACTATATAGCAGTATTGTTTGAGTACTGTATGACAGTATTTGCGCAGATCATGCAATTTATAAGATTAGAAGAGAAAACTAGCGCTTTCTCATCATTTCTTACTCTGTCCTTTTGGGTAGAAGCACCATTTTACTCTGGGAACACTTGAGTTGAAGCAGCATCCTCTGGAGTAACACTCCTTGGCGCTTATTCCGGGGTAACCGCAGTCGGTCCTGTCCGGGGGGTTCACAGCGCACTGAGCCTTATCTACAACACATACATTGGTGACGTGTCATAATCCTGAGGAATAATCACCGGTTCTAGGTCTGCAGTGCTCTAGAACTTACCTTGTGTCTGAGAATAGAAGCACCAGTTCACACCGGGAATTCTGGAGTCAAAGCAGCATTTTCTCTTGGCGCATTCGGAGGAGCTGATCCCGGGATACCCACAATCCCTTCTTAGATCTGGAGATCCTCCACACTCATCATTTTCTGTTAACATTAGAAATTTTTCTTTTGCATAATTTATCGTAGCAGGCTTATATTATCACTGGAGTCTACAGGGTTAAGAAAGTGTCTACGAAAAGGGGAGATCCATAAAATCGTTCTCTGGTGAGTGGTGGAGACAAGTCTATGGATGTCATGATGTGGAGGTGAGTGTGTTCAGACCTTCACTGAGATATGGCAGAACGATGCCCAAGGGCCTTCAACGCTTCTCCAAGGACCGGCATATCTATATGGACGCATCCATGTTACCCATCCACGTTGTATGTACACAGTGCCCGCGCATGTCTGTGGGTCCATTTGTACCTTCTTGTGCCTCCAATTTGTTATGGTAGTGTAGAAAAATGGTGGCAGTACTATATGAGCCCTATATAGCAGTATTACATGATGACTGTATAGTAGTATTATATGAGCGTAATACAGCGGTATTAAATGAAGACTGTCTGACAGTGTAATAAAAGTATTGTATGGCATCATTTGTAGTACATATAATGCTACTACGAGAGCACTGTATGGCAGTATTATAAAAGTACTATATACGATAATATTATTTGGACACTGTATAGCAGTACTATATGACCACTGTATAGCAGTATTTCATGAAGACTGTATGACAATATATGGGTACTATATGGCACCATTATATGAGTATGGTATTGTAGTATGACATGAGCATTAAATGGTGATATTATATGAATACTGCATGGCATGACAATATGAATACTGTGTCATAGTACTGCATGAGCATTGTATGGCAGTATTACATGAGTACTATATGGCAGTGTTATATGAGTACTGTATAGCAGTATTGTTTGACTACTGTATGGTAGTATTATATGACCACATTATAAATATGAGTGCTGTATCGTAGTAATTCATGAGCATTATATGGCAGTATTACATGAGCACTATATAAAAGTGTTATATGAGACATGTGGGGCAGTATTATATGTGCACTGTATAGGAACATTACATGAGAGCTGTATGGTAGTATTACATGAGCATTAAATGGTAGTATTATCTGAGTACTATATAGCAGTATTGTTTGAGTACTGTATGACAGTATTTGCGCAGATCATGCAATTTATGAGATTAGGAGAGAAAACTAGATCTTTCTCATTATTTCTTACTCTGTCCTTTTGGGTAGAAACACCATTTTACTCCGGGAACACTTGAGTTGAAGCAGCATCCTCTGGAGTAACACTCCTTGGCACTTATTCCGGGGTAACCGCAGTCGGTCCTGTCCGGGGGGTTCACGGCACACTGAGCCTTATCTACAACACATACATTGGTGACGTGTCATAATCCTGAGGAATAATCACCGGTTCTAGGTCTGCATTGCTCTAGAACAGGCATGCTCAACCTGCGGCCCTCCAGCTGTTCTAAAACTACAACTCCCACAATGCCCTGCTGTAGGCTGAAAGCTGCAGGCTGTTCGGGCATGCTGGGAGTTGTAGTTTTGCAACAGCTGGAGGGCCGCCGGTTGAGCATGCCTGCTCTAGAACTTACCTTGTGTCTGAGTATAGAAGCACCAGTTCACCCCGGGAATTCTGGAGTCAAAGCAGCATTTTCTCTTGGCGCATTCGGAGGAGCTGATCCCGGGATACCCACAATCCCTTCTTAGATCTGGAGATCCTCCACACTCATCATTTTCTGTTAACATTAGAAATTTTTTAATTTTTTGCTGAATTTATCGTAGTAGGCTTATATTATTACTGGAGTCTACAGGGTTAAGAAAGTGTCTACGAAAAGGGGAGATCCATAAAATTGTTCTCTGGTGAGTGGTGGAGACAAGTCTATGGATGTCATGATGTAAAGACACTGGTGGATCCATGAAGGGGGCGGGGGGCAATGGGTCAATTACCCCCCGAGTATATAGTGAGAGTCATAGAGAGGGCTTCCGATCACCCTACTTCCCCATTCCGCCGGCGGTGCCCGGGTAACGCGCGGGCTATCGGCTCAGGCTGTTGCTTCACTGCTGAGCGCCCGCCGGTGACGTCACACGCCGGCGCTCAGACTCAGTGCGGTATAAATCAGTGGACAGTGGGGGAGGGAGCTGCATGCACAGTCGGACAGAGAGTACTCTACATACTACATCGGCGTACTGTAGAGCTGAGCTAGAGCTTCTAGCCTGAACCGGTCCCTGCCTGGACCAGCCAAGGCCCCACCAGCGACCAGGGGAGCTTGGGCAATCATGCTCCAGTGCCATGCCGGCTGGCCGCCACACTTTTAATAGTGTACTAACTGTTCTAAATAGTTTACTACCTAACACTAACTAAATACTTTACTACCTAATACTAAATACTTTACTGCCCGTCCCCACTCCCCAGGTCCCCAGCCCAGGTGATAGAGCCACTGACTGGCACTGGCCATAATCTAGAGCTTCAATTTGCATGTGGTCACGTCACGCTGGCCATTAGGCCATAGTGTCACAGAGTATTCCCAGACAAAATAGTGACAAACAATACACAATTATGTGTAAAAAGGTAGAAATATACTGATAACAGTGTCACGTGGTATCGGCATATTTCTACCTTTTTACACATAATTGTGTATTGTTTATTACTATTTTGTCTGGGAATATTCTGTTCTATAATCAGTACACAAACTTCTGATGAAAATGTCTCCAAAACTGTTAAATAATAAAGTTATATTTGGTTAAATGTCGCCTATTTGTTTGTAATTTTTAAAATCCTAATTTGGAAAGACAAAAGTGACTGTTTTTAAATAAGGTTAGAGCTTACGATAGGTTAAGCACCATGTTCTATAAGCACCATTTTATTTTCTGTCCACCGCCACAAAGCAGTCTGGAAGTGCGCCTCCCGAGACCAGGCTCTGGATCCGCCACTGTGTGGAGGTGAGTGTGTTCAGACCTTCACTGAGATATGGCAGAACGATGCCCAAGGGCCTTCAACGCTTCTCCAAGGACCGGCATATCTATATGGACGCATCCATGTTACCCATCCACGTTGTATGTACACAGTGCCCGCGCATGTCTGTGGGTCCATTTGTACCTTCTTGTGCCTCCAATTTGTTATGGTAGTGTAGAAAAATGGTGGCAGTGCTATATGAGCCCTATATAGCAGTATTACATGAGGACTGTATAGTAGTATTATATGAGTGTAATCCAGTGGTATTAAATGAAGACTGTATGACAGTGTAATAAAAGTATTGTATGGCATCATTTGTAGTATGTCCAGCAGTATTATAAAACTAATATTATTTGGACACTGTATTGCAGAATTATATGACCACTGTATAGCAGTATTTCATGAAGACTGTATGACAATATATGGGTACTGTATGGCACCATTATATGAGTATGGTATTGTAGTATGACATGAGCATTGAATGGTGATATTATATGAATACTGCATGGTACGACAATATGAATACTGTGTCATAGTACTGCATGAGCATTGTATGGCAGTATTACATGAGTACTATATGGCAGTGTTATATGAGTAGTGTATAGCAGTATTGTTTGACCACTGTATGGTAGTATTATATGACCACATTATAAATATGAGTGCTGTATCGTAGTAATTCATGAGCATTGTATGGCAGTATTATATGAGTACTATATGAAAGTCTTATATGAGACATGTGGGGCAGTATTATATCAGCACTGTATGGGAGCATTACATGAGAGCTGTATAGTAGTATTACATGAGCATTAAATGGCAGTATTATATGAGTACTATATAGCAGTATTGTTTGAGTACTGTATGACAGTATTTGCGCAGATCATGCAATTTATAAGATTAGAAGAGAAAACTAGATCTTTCTCATCATTTCTTACTCTGTCCTTTTGGGTAGAAGCACCATTTTACTCCGGGAACACTTGAGTTGAAGCAGCATCCTCTGGAGTAACACTCCTTGGCGCTTATTCCGGGGTAACCGCAGTCGGTCCTGTCCGGGGGGTTCACGGCACACTGAGCCTTATCTACAACACATACATTGGTGACGTGTCATAATCCTGAGGAATAATGACCGGTTCTAGGTCTGCAGTGCTCTAGAACTTACCTTGTGTCTGAGAATAGAAGCACCAGTTCACCCCGGGAATTCTGGAGTCAAAGCAGCAGTTTCGCTTGGCGCATTCGGAGGAGCTGATCCCGGGATACCCACAATCCCTTCTTACTTCAGGAGATACTGAACACTTCTTTGCATAATTTTCTGTTAACGTTAGAAACGTGTTTTTTTTACAAAATTTATCTTAGTAGGCTTACATTATTAGTGGAGTCTACAGGGTTAAGAAAGTGTCTACTTAAAGGGGAGATCCTTTAAAAAAGTTGTCTGGTGAGACATGTAGACATGCCAATGGATGTCATCATGTGGAGGTCAGTGTGTTCAGACCTTCACTGAGATATGGCAGAACGATGCTCCAAAGGAAACCAGTCCAAAGACTGGCTCAACTATATTGACGCATTCATATTACGAATCCACATTTTAGGTATACATGCTAATCTATGGGTCCATTTTGTACCTTCTTTTGCCTCCAATTTTATACGTTGGGATACAAAAATTGTGGAATATTCCAATGCCATCCCATGTCATTGCTCTCAAGGAAGGTTCCTCAGGGAAGAACCATACCATGCTGGGAAGTAGCAATAGATGGGGCAGAGGTAACAGTCCCAATTGGACAATGTTGCCTAAAGGGACCCCTCAGTCCCTTAAAACATCACCAGTATTATAATACATATGCAGTTGGGGGCCAGGAGCCTCCAGACTATGCCGAGTCTGATGGTTCAAGGCTGGTGAAAGAAGCTTCACATTTATTGTCTGCTTATGGATCTTTACTGAAGAAATATGATCTAGCATCCTTTATCCAAAAAGCAAAGGCAAATAGACAACACAAATACCCAGACAACAGAAATCTCAGTCATCGAGAAATTATAGGCATGAATTTGGTAGATAGATAATAGAAGATCAGAAATGAAAATACTACAGATGTCTATGGCTACCCTCATAGGGAAAGGAAAGGTTCCGATGTCTTTGAACTTTGGTGTTGGACCAGAAACTAGTGGATGCTTGACTAGATCAAGATGGCCACACATGTCCACTGTGGAGCCCCACTTTTACAAAAATATCATTTGGAAGAGTAAAAGAGATGAGAAGTTTGACCAATGACTAGGAGAAGGTATCATAAACACGTTATTGAGATAGTGGCCAGAAATACACAATTACTGTATGATGATGACTTAAAGAACACCTTATCCTTTGTCCCTAGTATCAACTTCAGATGAGCAAGAACCTTAATTAGGCCCCTTTCACATCAGCATTTTTGCTTTCCGTCCTAGAGTTCTGTCCTCAGGATGCATCAGGATGTCTGCGGATTTGTGTCCGTCCAAAAATCCGGAAGACATGCTGTAACGCCGGATCCGGAATTATAGCCCATTGAAGTGCATTAATCCGGATCCGGAATTAAGCTAAACGTCGTTTCGGCGCATCGCCGGATCCGACGTTTATCTCTGCGCATGCGCAGCAGCAGTTCCGATCGGGGCCCCAGTGTAAGCTGGGGCTCCGATCGGCTACCATGGCAGCCAGGCTACCATGGCAGCCAGGACGTACCATCTGCAGCAGTGTATTTACCTACGCTGCGGCCTCTGGGCGCTCCTTCATGACGTCACAGGTCCGGGCGGCGCATTGATCTATGCGCAGCTGGGACCTGTGACGTCATTAAGGAGCACCCGGCGGCCGCAGCGCAGGTAAGTACACTGCTGCGGAGTACCATGGCAGCCAGGACTTCAGTAGCGTCCCGGCTGCCATGGTTACCTGAAAGCATATTGAAGACTGATCAGTCTTCAATATGCTTTCAGTTGTATTGCGTTGTGACGGATCCGGCGGGCATTTCCGGCAACGGAAGTGCACGCCGAATCCTCACAACGCAATAGTGAAAGATCCCTTATAGATACCCTTGATCTTCCCAGTCCGACACTTTTTGGGTCCCCTCTGGTACTGTTTCTGTGTCATGGTCCTTTGTCAGTACAGAGGAAATGACTGCTGAGCTAATCACTAGCTACAAAGATGACCCACCTAGGCCAGTGGTGGTCATCTCCTGTGTTGCAAGGTTCCAGGAAGTAGAGACTAGTGGAGAACTAGTCATTCTGACCACTTACAAAAAAATAGAATTCACTGGTTGGATGAACCTTTTAAAGGACCTAAGGACCTCTAGAACATAGTCAAGAACACAGAACTTTGTCTCAAAACTTTTTATCTCAGGGGATGGAAGAGCTGGCCTTGGTCCATCATGGACTCCAATGGTCCCTCTATCACCCCCTAGGCCACCTATACTGTAAATTACATGTGATAACTAAAAGTCCCATGCACAAATTTTGCACCAAGACCCAAAAACATCTAATTAAACCTTTGTTCACATGACTGTATTTTTACAGAGGAAAGTCTCTTATTCTTTAGGATGGATCTTCTCCCCATGTGCTTGTAACAAGATGTGAAATTCCTGATACAGGAACATACTTACCAGATTCTTCATTATTCGAACTGTCTGTGGCTAAAGTTTGAGAGCCAAGAAGGGTGAGCAGCGTCACTAAGAGGCACAGCTTCAGGGCTGCCATGAAAGTTTCGACCTCCGAAACATTCAGTGTGCGTTCCATCCATGAGAAGCCGTATTTATAGCGAATATATGTATAGGAAAGACGGGTGAGAATGTACTCAAGGTGGGAATGGGCAAGGCTATTGTTTCGAGCTCCAGTGTTTCATTTTATTTAGGTCACTACTCGATGTATAGATCATTGATCTTATCGCCCTGAGCATCTGTTTGTATTTCGATGGAGTAGAAAGCTGTGGTTATATCATATACAGTATTTGCCGGAGATGCCATGGATACTTAAAATCAATGTATTTTTAATGATCACTTATTCACTATGTAATGACAAGTACCTTGTAGGGAGGGCGTAAGAGCTGTACACTTATCAGATTAGCATCATTATATAACCATTCATAACCATAGAGTTCTGTTTGTGATACAGTTGGTGGTAGTTTGTACTCTTGGGCTTGTTCATGAATTTAATAGATGCATGGAAACTAAGGAATTTACCTTGTGTAGATAAAGGGCTGGGTCTACCTCTGTCTAATTAGGCCCATGCTTATAGTAGGAGACTAGAAGAGTTTGAGAACTCCCAAGTATAGATGACCCTAATGAGTGCAGGGTTCCAGGGGTCCACCAGAGGAGATGATTCTGAGGTCCACCATTCATCCATACAGAATATGTACACATCCAATTACACAGTCGAGTCCCCTTATTCTGACCACTTTCTACTTTCCTATATTGGCAGTGTACAGCTCGTGAAGGAAAAGTAACATGTGCTGAGGTGGCTCGGTGGGTATGTAAGGTGTGTGATAGGCTGTCTGCACATATGTCCCTCATTGCTGTCATGGATGAAAGGGGTGATTTATCAGAGTTGCAAAAATGTGATGATTATTGGCTTTCGGCCGAGGAGGGTGGTATTTCTGAACCTGCGCAGTGTGACCTGTTCTCATGCTGCTGTGGTGTATGGGTTTCATGAGCGGACAGATGGCACCATTGTGAATAAGCGATGAGTAAAGTGCTGAGAACCACGTGCCATTGACGTGAGACGTGAACGCCAGCTATCAAGGTGCACTAGGGCGGACCGACACGCTACAGCTGAGCAGCTCAGGGGCTAACAGACGCGTTTCTAAAACAATAGTTAAGTGAACCCTACTGCATATGGGACTCGGAAGCAGACCTCCGCTTATTGGCAAAGGGTTGTCTACACCAACGAATCATGTTTTCTACATCATTGAACAGCTGGTCGTTGGCATATCAGGTGAGAACAAACACCCTGCAACCACCCTGCTGGAAGAACACAAGCTGGTGGTGGCAGCGTTACAGTCTGACGAAGGTTTTTCTGGCATTCTCTGGACCCACTTATCCATGTGGAAGGCACTCTCAACCAATTTTTGGCATGAATCTATCCTTGTACACCCATCCATGCTGATTGTTTTCCCTGGGGTGGATGGGATCTTCTAGTCAGAGAATGCGATATGTCACGTAGCTAGAAATGTATTACATTAGTTAGAAGAGCATGACCAAGACTTCCAAGTACTACCCTGGCCCAAATTCCCCAAACCTGAACCCAATTGAGCATCTGTGGGACCACCTCGTTGGTTGTGTTCGATCTATGGATCCTCCTCCACGTCCCCTCCAGCAGCTGTGGGATGCACTGCAGTCAGCTTGGCTCCACATACCTGTGACAACCTACTAGGACCTTTTCTACAGTGTCCTTCATATTTTATGTCTCTCCTCCACTGATGTGTCCTCTCCTTTGTGTACTGTACGTGATTATGTAGTTTACCACATTGTATTGTGTTCTGCACTGACTGAATGTTTGCCTGCAATGTTTATGGTGGCCACTAGGTGGCTCTGTAGAACCATAGATATTAAATGAGGCTGCAAGCAGGAAGATGGCAGTGTGTGTGGCTGAGACCATATGGTGGGGAATGTGGGCAGCTCAGAGAACAGGCTGTAACCTCTAGGAAGTTGGAAGAGAGAGACTCTATGCACACTTTCTTCAGGAGAAAGGGAAAGATTGCAAGAGCCTCCCATCATCTAGGGTATAAACATGCATGACAAGCATGTTTAACCCCATCAAGACCAAGCCCATTTTCACATTTTCGTTTTTTCCTGCCCACATTTCCAAGAGCCATAACTTTTTAAATTTTCCAGTCACATAGCCTAATGAGGGCTTATTTTTTGTGGGAAATGTTGTATTTTTTAATGGCACACTTTAATTTATCATATCTTGTATTGGAAAATGGGAAAAAAATTATTTGTCAGGGTGAAATTGAAAAACAAAAACAAAATTCCGTCAAAGGTTTTTGGGTTTTAACTTTACGACATTCACTGTGTACAAAAAATGACATGACATCCGTTTTCTGATAACTGTTATTCAATTTCTTTGGGGGGACCAGGTGACTAAAAAATGGCAAATCATGGCCCAGGTTGTCATGGTAACTTCTCAGAGCCTTGTGATTTCACTGCAAGGGCTCCAATTGGACGGAAGGAGGAGTTGCATCCCTCTGCCTTACGTCACAGATGTCGTGATTTCGGATGATCGCGGCATCTAAGGGATTAAATGACGGGTTCGGCGTGATCGCCGTTTCCCCTCATTGCGGCTGGGTGCCTGCTGTATTATACAGCCGTATGGAGAGGGCTCAACACAGCAGCCTGCTCCATATAAGCCCTTACACATGATCACATACATGTATGTGATAATTCGTGAAGGGGTTAAGATTGTGAGTGTTAATATTGTCAGTCTGTTAAAGTGGGTTTCCAGGAGTTAAATATTGATTACCTATCCTCAGGATTGGTGGGGTCCGACTCCTGTCACCCCCGCAATCAGCTGTTTGAAGAGGCTGCAGCACTCGAATGATCACTGCAGCTTCTTCATAGTGCACCAAGCACAGCGCAGTGTTACACTGCTAAAATGTTCAAAATGTAATTTTCTGACAACTTCCCACAATTACAGACAATTTGGTAGATGATTTATTGGAATCACATCTTACGGTAGCATTAATAATCGACATTCAATTATACACCAGACATATTTTACTCCCATTAGACTACACAGTATGGGCAGAGTCAGTTCCAATGTGTGCCCTAGATATCATATGCTCGGAGATTACTTCTTACACATGATGTGGACTTGTTCTCCTACATCATTATAGCACGATGTCTCAAGGTTTCTCTACTCTTTACCATCTATCCAAGTTCCTTGCACCCCCAAGGTATGCTTGCTGGGTTTATTGGATGAGGATGGATGGGACCACTGTATGAGGGTCTTCCTTCGAAAAGCCCTGTTCATGGTACAGAAATGTATTGCATTAGGGTGGTACAGTCCTATTAGTCCTTCGATATGTGGAAGCTACAAATGAACCAGATATTGGCATTCATTTCCATGGTACACCATGGTCTATCTGCTAAGTTCGATAGGGTAATAGACTCTGTAGACCATTAAATAACTTCTGTGGACGACCTGCCCAGCCTACTACGTCAAGACCTGGATGATTTGTTGTACTTCCAAGTGTCTAGGATTGTTTCAATCTGTACGTACTGTTCTTACTGTTTACTCTTAAAAACAAGACGTCTTGGTGATAAACCATCTCTAAGTCTGTAAATTTGACTGTTTTTTTACTTTAAAAAAATGTATTTTTCTGTATTTCGTGTGCCGCAAGCTCTGGAGAAGCAGAGGATGGTAGGCGCAGTGGCTCTGGCTAGAACATTTATTCTCAGTGACATTCCTCACGTCGATGCTCCCAAGGTAGTGTTGAGCGAGGCGAGCTTTGGGTCAAAGATCCGAAGTCGCTTGTAGAATTCTGTACGGAGATAGGTCTAATGTATGGGCTCCAGCGAGGTGAATTTAGTGATCACCGAAGTTTCGTGAGACCAGTCAGTACCAAAGCCGAATTCGGATCCAAGTTTTAAACTGGTTTTCAAGTTGAAAAATTGAATACCGAAGTTATTCACCGAAGTCTCGCCTCGCCTGAACCCATACATTAGAATGCTGATGGAGACACTTCTCTGTACAGCATTCTAACGAAGTTTTGAACAAAGCAACTTTGGATCTTTGATCCGAAGCTCGCTTCGCTCAACACTATCCCTAGAGCTAGAGAAGGCAGAGGCAGAAGCCTCTTAACAAATTAGGCACATCTCCGCCCTGCCGTGTGCCAGAAACTGAAGTCTGCGCCAGCTACAGTGGATATAAAAAGTCTACACACCCCTGTTAAAATGTCAGGTTTCTGTGCTATAAAAAAAGGAGACAAAGATAAATTATTTCAGAACTTTTTCCACCTTTAATTTCACCTATAAACTGTACAACTCAATTGAAAAACAAACTGAAATCTTTTAGGTAGAGGGAAGAAAAAATATTAAAATAAAATAATATAACTAGGGCTGTGTAGCTGTGTTCAGAATTAAGCAATCACATTCAAAATCATGTTAAATAGCAGTCAGCATACACCTGCCATCATTTACAGCGCCTCTGATCAACCCCAAATAAAGTTCAGCTGCTCTAGTTGGTCTTTCCTTAAATTTTCTTAGTCGCATCCCACAGCAAAAGCCATGGTCCACAGAGAGCTTCCAAAGCATCAGAGGGATCTCATTGTTAAAGGGTATCAGTCAGGAGAAGGGGACAAAAGGATTTCCAAGGCGATCTACCATGGAACACAGTGAAGACAGTCATCATCAAGATGAGAAAATATGGCACAACACTGACATTACCCTCTAAAACATTATATGTGAGGGCCTGCAGGTGAGCTGACCCTCTAAAACATTATATGCGAGGGCCTGCAGGTGAGCTGACCCTCTAAAACATTATATGCGAGGGCCTGCAGGTGAGCTGACCCTAAAAAACATGAATTGTGAGGGCCTGCAGGTGAGCTGACCCTCTAAAACATTATGAGCGAGGGCAGCCTAAAAAGCATGTTGATATGATGGAGGAGGAGGAGGAGGAGTAGAGAAGTCAGAGGCAATCCAGGCCTTGTTCATTTTTATATGAGTCGACCTGTCAGCATTTTCAGTTGACAGACAGAAGTGTTTATCAGTTATTATGTGCCAAGCAACCATGGGCGTTGGAAGCGGGGGGGATGGGGGGGCACGGATCCCCCCCAGGAAATAATGTGGGGGGGGACAGGTCTGGTGAAATCCCCCCAGTGGCAGCAGTGCAATGTGTGCAGCGGCGGCGGGGCACTGAGATGAGCGCTTGTGGAAGCGCTCGGCTCATATTGATCTGTTTGTATCGCCATCCTCAGGGCAGCGATACTAACAGCAGGCTGTGTGGAGGAGCAGGGGAGTGGTGTGTCCCTTTCCTGTTCCTCTGATAGGCTGCCGACACTGTCTAGGCCGCGGGACACAGGCCGGAAGAGGCCTGCATCGCATCGCTTGGCAGAGGTAGCTATAAGGGTTTATTTTTTTTTTTATACAATATTTAGTTTTACTGGAACATGATTGGGGGGGCCGGGCCCTGTTATTACTGGCACATAATGGGGGGCCTGTTATTACTGGCACATGTTTGGGGGGGCGGCTTTTATTACTGGCACATGATTGGGGGGGGGCTGTTATTACTGGCACATGATTGGGGGCTGTTATTACTGGCACATCATTGGGGGGGCAGTTATTACTGGCATATGATTGGGGGGCTTTTATAACTGGCACATAATGAGGGGAAGGGGCCTGTTATTACTGGCACATAATGGGGGGCCTGTTATTACTGGCACATGATTGGGGGGCTGTTTTTACTGGCACATGATTTGGGAGGGGGGCCCTGTTATTACTGGCACATAATGAGGGGAAGGGGCCTGTTATTACTGGCACATAATGGGGGGGGGGCCTGTTATTACTGGCACATGATTGGGGGGGGGCTGTTATTACTGGCACATGATTGGGGGGGGGCTGTTATTACTTTACTGGCACATGATTGGGGGCTGTTATTACTGGCACATGATTGGTGGGGCCTGTTATTACTGGCACATGATTGGGGGGGGGGCTTTTATTATTGGCACATGATTGGGGGGGTCCTGTTATTACTGGCGCATGATTGGGGGGGGGGTCCTGGTATTAGTGGCACATGATTGGGGGGAGCTGTTATTACTGGCACATAATAGGGGGGGGGCTGTTAATGGCACATAATGGGGGGGCTGTTATTACTGGCACTTGATTGGGGGGGGCCTGTTATTACTGGCACATGATTGGGGGGGGCTGTTATTACTGGCACATAATGGGGGCGGGGCCTGTTATTACTGGCACATAATGGGGGGGGCTGTTATTATTGGCACATGATTGGGGGGGGGCCTGTTATTACTGGCACATGATTGGTGGGGGCTGTTATTACTGGCACATGATTGGGGGCCCTGTTATTAGTGGCACATGATTGGGCGGGAGCTGTTATTACTGGCACATAATGGGGGGGCTGTTATTAATGGCACATAATGGGGTGGGCTGTTATTACTGGCACATGATTGGGGGGCTGTTATTACTGGCACATGATTGGGGGGGCTGTTATTACTGGCTGATGAGAGGCGCTGGGGGGGCTGATGAGAGGCACTGGGGGGCTGATGAGAGGCACTGGGGGCTGCTGGAGAAGCACTGGGGGCTGCTATGAGGCATGGGGCTCTTATCTGAGGTCTGATTGGGGGTCATTCATATTTGGGTCTGAGCTGAGCTGTGATCTGAGGTCTTATTTACATTGGGGATCTTATTGGGGCTGTTAGCTGAGGTCTGATTAACATTGGGGGTCTGATTGGTGGTCTGACCTGAGGTGTAATGAAAAATATTTTTTTCTTATTGTGCCCACTTCCAGCCCGGAGCCCAGCTGCCCAGAGCACTGATCCGGAGCAGCTTGGAGAAAAAGGCCTCTGAGTCTCTCACACTCCTTCTGCCCGGCCAAGCCAGCCCGCACCCCTGAGGCCAAGCCAGCCAGCACCCCTGAGGCCAAGCCAGCCAGCACCCCTGAGGCCAAGCCAGCCAGCACCCCTGAGGCCAAGCCAGCCAGCACCCCTGAGGCCAAGCCAGCCAGCACCCCTGAGGCCAAGCCAGCCAGCACCCCTGAGTCTTCAGAACTGTAAGTAAATTATGTATAAGAGATTTTTCACACACACACACTTAAAATTTAACGATATAAACAACTCGCAGTTTACTGAATATAAGAATATACCCGGCGAGCAAAAATGCTGTCCCCCCCAGATTTTTGGGGGTTCCTACACCCATGCAAGCAACACTAAGTATCCGCTCTGACAAAACGCTGGCGGCAGGGCAGGCCAGCACCTCTGCAGCGTAGAGTGGCCGTTTGTGCCACGTGTCCAGCTTGGACACCTAATAGTTGTAAGGCACAGAGGGATCACTGAGGACGCTGACACGGTCTGCTATGTACTCCTTCACCATCTTCTAAAATGTTCCCGCCTTGTGACACTAGGCCGCGCAGCAGGGTGAGGGTGCTGGCGGGGTGTCATGAAACTGTTCCAGGCCTTGGAGAGTGTAGTCCTGCCTCTGTTGGAACTGCTGTGTGTTCCCCTCATCTCCCCTCCTGGGTTGCACAAGGAACTGCGTACTCTGCCGCCAGCGTTGTCAGCTGTAAATTTATCCGCAATGACATTCTGTTCTATTATCATTATGGTTTGTGGTTGTATTATTGTTGGTATTATTATTGTTATTATGGTTTATGGTTGTAAAATAACAGGCCATGCCATTGGTTTACCTCCACTCTCGTGTTTTATGTTTTTAGTTATATTATTGTATAAGTTTGGGATGTTTGTTGTGCATAGGACAGATATGCTGTATGATTGCCATGTGTGTGAGCTTTATAAAAACACACCTCTGAGGGGCACTCAGTTCTCTGGTATATATGGATTTACTTGATTATTTATACATAAATTAGTCAAATATGTATGAAACTGGTAGCCACACAAATAATAAAAGCTACGCTAATGCCATAATGGTCTTAGTGCAGGCGTCTAAAATGTATCATGTGCTATATCAACATCCGCACCTTTATATGCAAAAAGAAGTATCACAAGACTAATATAGAAAATGGATATAAAAATGGATTAGGGTATGTGTACAACCTTCATCCAATACCCATATCACCATACCAGTTTCTGAAAATTATGCCGAATGCCTTTACTTCATGTACCACGGGGTTTGTACCATATGCATCTGCTAAAAAGTATTAAGTTCCTTCGATCCTCAAGATCGCATAATAAGTCGCAGTTCAAATGATAGGCAGTATGCAGTGATTTATATTGGGTACTTTACCATACCATTCGGTATAGCAGAATCCTCCGGTATACGCTCTGTCTGGATCAGTCACTAAGCACGGCTCCTCTCAGCTGCCAGGACCTGCCCCGCCGTCCCACGTGGTCCGGCCGTCTACTACGTGGCGTTCCACGTGACGGAGTCAAGGGAGATTATTGGTTGATGTTCCGATCTCTGTTAAGATAATCCGTACAATACAATTGCGCATCTGTGTTCCTTCTTTATGGTGATATATATTACTCTTGGATCCGATATTTCACAATAGGCAACTCTCGCTGACTTCCGACCTCTGTCAGACGCGTTTCGAGGCTAACGACTGCCCCTTCCTCAGTGGCTTAGTCAGTACGAGTTATGGGTCCCCTTTTTATATCCATGGGATGCATGGTGATAATGTCACGACTGTGACTGATCCAGACAGGTCTGGGAGGAGAAGGTCGCAGCGACTTGCTACTCGCGATAGCTTGGGAGTTTGCTCCGTGGTTCAGGGTATGTCATCCGGGTTTTGCCTTGTGAACCTTTTTGTCCTGACTGGGAGTTTGTAGGCATCCTTCTCAGGTGAGTCCTGTCTGCCACTCCCAGCTACTATATTAGTTTCAGTTTCACTTGCAGTCATTGCCAGATATAGTCCTTACTTCCAGTGCTATTCTGACCTTTAAAGGAAATCGTTTGACGGTATTGCTGTGGAGCTCTTGTCTGGCGTGGACTGTCGGTATTGGGATCATCTTCTCTGCTCGTGACTGGATAAGTCTATCTCTGCTGAAGATTGTTTGTTTGTTGCTGTCTTCCCCTGTCTTCCCCTGTTGTTCTCTTAGACATGAGTGATGGTGACTAGTGCTCCCATCTGCCTTTCCCCAGTCTAGTCTTCTTAGGGTGACTCAGGGTTTAGGCATCCTGCTCGCCGCACGGGTTCACACCCCGTCTAGGGTATCAGGGCAGACAGATGCCAGCGTAGGGTTTGTCAGGGGTGGCCGTTCTATTTCCCATCCGTAGATAAGGGTCTCCCTTCCCCCTCCGTCTGGTGCGACACGACTGCTGCTGGAATAGCGGTCGTGACAGATAATTGGTCTTTTGGAAAACCAGTCCTGGGTTCCCAGTTTTGTTTAGCATGCCAAGATTATAAAAATCCTTGTGCCTGTATAAAATGTCCCCTTTATGTAAAAAACAACATTTTCAGAGGAGATGTCATTCAAACAATATATCCTGAATAATCCTTCCATATCTACTCTGAACTGATGACCCCAGAATAACTAACTTCATAGGTAAATTCCCTTAGATGTTCCAAGGAAGTATTCCCCAAAAGATTCTAATTGTGATGCTACTGGTGAGGTTGATAGTAGTATAGGGAGGGGGGTATAGGGAGTACAAGAGGTATAGGGACACAACAACCAACCATGCCTGGTTGTAGGTTGATTGGTGAAAGTCACAGCTCAGTCTGGTCCCTTATACCCTGCCACAGCTCTGCGGCTGTGTGCTGTTTGTCACCTAAGCAAATGAGTTTCAGCACGGCTTGTTGCCGCTTCCCCACTGCAGTGCTACACTGCTTCCAGCTACTGACTGATGGCTGACTGGTGCTGCTTGATGAGAATTCAGAGGTGGAAGTAGAGTAGGAGTAGGAGAAGGGGGCTTTGCTGCAACTAATGTAGGTGGTGGTGAAAATCCTGATGGAATGGGGGCCCACAATCCTTGGCGTTGGTATCACCTGTGCCATCCCATTGTACGACTAGCTACCGGCCTCCACAAGATTCACCCAGTGTGCCGTCACAGAAATGTAGCGTCCCTGGCCAAAAGCACTTGTCTGTGTATCAGTCGTGGACCTACCCAATAACTGCGTTGGTCAGGGCACGGGTGATGTTACGGGACACAATTGCTGGTGTAATGCGGGGACCGCACACCGAGAAAAATAGTTGCGGCTTAGGACTGAGTAACGAGGGTCGTCTGCCGCCATGAGGCTGAGGAAAGCCTTAGTGTCCACAGGCCTAAATGGCAACATTTCCAGGGCCAGCAATTTTTTAAGGTGTGCATTTCGTGCTATGGCCTGTGGGTGGGTGGCTGGGTATTTGCGCTTACATTCAAAGGACATCTGTACGCGGGCATATTTGCTAATATGGCTTATATGTGTATACAGCTAGACCTTCCAATAACCTTAATACAGTTAATATGTTTATATGTTAAAGAGAACTGCAGTTATTTACTGTGACTTCATGTTTCTCTAACAAATACTCAGTTACTTTTTCTTTATCGATCTCCTTTAGAGCTTTCTTCAATTCATTCTTTGCTCCGACAAAATTAGATCCTTGGTCAGATTTAAGCTCTCTGACAGTACCTCTAATATCTCAAGGCGTTGATGAATGCGTCAGTTGACATATCTTCTAACATTTCCAGGTGAATTGCTCTGGAGCTTAGACATGTAAATATTAGTCCATGTGTACTCTCGTACTCCTTGCAGTTTTGCTTGGTGATGAATGAGCCAAAACAATCCATTCCGCTATAAAGAAATGGTGGTGATCAGTTTACACGATCTGCCGGTAAATCTGCCATTCTCTGTTCTTCGGTAGGTCTACGTGCCTTTCTACAGACTACGCATTTACTTTTATACTTTGCTATAACTTTGTTTCCTTTCACAATACAGTAACCACCTTCTCTCAAACAGCTTTGGGTAAAGCTTCTTCTCTGGTGCAAGGATTTGTTGTGGCAGTGATCAATAATCAATCTTGTGAAGATAGAATTTCAGTATACCATCCTGCAGAACAAGATTACGCTTGTACAATGGGTGGTTGTTTGGAAGCCTTTTAGGTTCTTGACTAAGTCTCATCAACTCTTCACTGTAGAATCTCTGTTGAATGAGTCTTATGACTGTTTCTTCATCTTTCACTCTTTCTTCTACATTCAATGATTCCTTCTTTCTGATTCCTTTTGCAAAACGTTGGCTTCGAGCTACTACGTTTATGATTGTATTACATTTTGAACATCTAGCTAGTCTTTCAGGTATGTCATCTGGACACTTGGCATCAGTGCTCAATGTTTGAACAACCTTTACTTCTGGATCACCCATAGACAATTCTGTATGACCTTTACTGGATATGATTTCCTTTTCCCAAAGGAACTCTGGACCGGTGAACCAATTCAAATTTTTTAACTCTGTTAAATTAAGGCCTCTTGAAGCATGCTCTGTTGGGTTGTGCTTCGTGTCAATGTGATGGCAACATTTCGGATTTGTTATCTCCCAAATTTTCTGAACTCTATTGGCGACAAAGACATGGAATCTTCGAGCTTCGTTATTTATGTATCCTAGGACAACTTCTTAGCCCAAAAATATTCTTCATCTATTTTTAATTTCAATTCTTCTCTCAGAAACTTGCTTACTGATGCTGAAACAACAGCTGCTGTCAAGTCTTGGTATTGTCTGAATACTAGTAGGAGCAACTCTGGCCTTTCCCATAACCAGAGCACAGTGTATCTTTTCTTATCCTCTGATGTAGGAGCACTGACCATAGCCATGACTACTGGCATCTGAAAAGTGATGAAGTTCTATTTTCTTGTACTTTCCAAAATCATGAGGTACAAAACATCTGGGTATCCGAACTTCTCTCAAGTTTTGCAAGTCTCTTATCCAACTCTCCCACCTTGGCCTCAAATTTTCAGGTATGGGTTCATCCCATCCTAACTTCTATCTGCATAATTCTTGCAGTATTTCTCTTGCTTTGAGGAGGATCACTGGGGCCAAGATTCCCAATAGATCATATATAGAAGCCACTGTGGAAAGAATGGTACGTCTAGTTGCAACTTTCTTTTCAATAGATTCTTTAAAGAAGAACTTGTCATTCTCTACATTCCATCCCAATCCAAGCACATTCTGAACTGGAAGATGATCATAATTGAAATCTACATTCTTCATTGTTGATGCACGTTCAGAGTCACTGATGGATTCCATTACCTCTCTGTTGTTTGACATTAATTTGTGAAGGCGCAGGTTTACTCTTGCGCATAACTCTTGGCTTTCTTTCACTAGTTTGATTGCAGATTCTGTGGACTCTAGACTTATAAGACCATCATCTACATAAACAATTTTCTTGAGAAAATTTGCTGCTGATGGGCAATCCTTTTAATTCTGATTGGCCAGGTACTTCATACCATAATTGGCGCAACCTGGAGACGATGCTGCTCCAAGCAAGTGTACTTTCATCGCGCCGCAGCAGCAGCAAGATAGAAGAGAGAGGGAGCGCCATCCCTCTTAACCCCATGGATGCCGTGGGCGGCTGCTGACCGCGGCATCTATGGGGTTAAACGCCCCACATCGGTGTCAGCACCGATCTGGAGTGTAGCAGCAGAGTGTTAGCTGTAAGTCACAACTAACACTCGCTGCTGATGGCAGAGGCTCCGTTCCTGAGCCCTGCCATTACAGCGCAGCACAGGGGAGGAGGAGGAACGGAGGGGGCAGCGGGGGACATACTGAGGCATATGGGGGCAATGATGGCCGCATGTTGGGGGCAGTGGGGGCATTTATTTATAAAAAAGGCTCTCAGGACACTGGGCACTGGGGGCACGGCAGCAGACTGGGGCATGGCAGCAGACTGGGGCACTAACGCAATTTCAGACTGCAGTCTCCAGAGTGGAGATCGCAGCCTGAAACCGGCATTTTAGAGAGCTCTCACTTCTGGCTCTGGGAATGGATGTGAGCGCACACACAAGTTACTGTGCGTCTCCTGTCCTCCAGGAGATAGACGGACCTCACATAGCAACCTGTTTTTAGGCTAATGTAAAAATAGGCGCTGAGGGGGGCAAAATGAGAGTTTTATAGGGGTTCAGGGATAATGAAAAAAAAAATGAAGATGGTCTCTATTAAGATATTGAAAAAAAGATATATGACAGTTATACTTTAAACATTACATAGGAATAAATAGTCACAATTATGCACATTACATGATATACACTTGGATGACATATATTAGCTTATGGAAAGTGGTAGCAAGGTGTAGAAAAGAGTGGTAATGTCACTCTGAGACGTTACAATTGGCCCTGACCATAGTTACAGTTCCACACGTTGGCGCTGCCGTGCACTTTGACAGACATTTTTTTTGTCAAAGAAACAACGGCTTGGGACTCTTCACCTTGGCTCTGCACAAGCCATCAGTTCTCTGAAAGGTACAGAGTCTACCACTTGGAAAAGGAGGGACTGCAGCACTAGCAACTTGGCCAGGAGCACGTTGTCTCCTATCAATCGCTTTGGTGATCGGTTGCTGATGGAATGACTGAGGAGGAGTAGGAGGAGCAGGAGCATCAGGATCCGCAGATGATGGGAAGGACAGATAGCTACCTTTCGCTGAGGTGGTGGAGCCTTGTCTGTCTGAATTCGGCTGTGTGCCACTGGGTGATGCAGCGGTTGCTGCGGCATGCTAGACCACTACATTGGAGCCACTGTTCTCCCAGGCCACTTTATGGTGACGCTGCATATGTTGATGCATTGCCGTGGTGCCAACATTGGCACCCTGGCCATGCTTTACCTTCTGCCCACAGATTATACATATGGCCATGTTCACCTCCTGTGGCGGCTTAACAAAAAACTGTCACACTGCACTACGCACTGACTGACTGCTACGGCTGCTGCCTCCGTGAACCCGTGCACCGCTACTTCCCGGGCAGGTATGCTCCTGCGAAGTGGGTGGTTTACCCCAGGCACTTTTGGCTTCCGAGCTCCCACTGCTGCCACCCTGCTGACTTCTGGCCATGCTAGTGACTTGCTGGCTCCGACGCTGCCTCACGGGCAAGCTGCCACCCTCTTCTCCCGATGATGATGAAGCCCCTAATTCATCCAGCTCCCAAGTGCGATCAGCTACATCATCATCATTAAGTACTGTCTGCATTTCACTGATGTCCTCCTCAACCGTCTCTGGGTCAGGAGCCTGACCGCTCGCAACACCAGCTCCAATGCCACTTTCCTCATCATTACTTGCCTCGCCTACCAGAGAAAGCGGTGGATGTCTCCTCCATATCTTGGCTGGGCAGTAGCTGCTGACTGTCCTCTAGTAGCTCGTCCTCCCTGTATAGTGGAGCTGAGCCCACAGCAAATAATACTTGTCTGACTGAGGTAACAGAAAAGGACAGAGGCAGGTTGAGGACAGGTGAGGGCGCAGGGCCTGCTCCCGGGCAATGCCAACTAAGGGTTGTGTCTGACGAACCCACTGACTCTTGGCTGGGGGTGTCTGAGGTCACTTGGGATGAAGTGGATGACCGAGTGAACCATTCAAGAACCGCTGGGTTGCTGGTCAAGATATAACTGCTAGAGGACACCGGGCGCTCAGGCCTCTCGCTGCGACTCCTGCTGCCACGCCCCCTTACTCTGCTGCAACCTGTGCCTGCGTCAGAAACATTTAGGCCTCTGCCACTCCCCTGTGCAGGGCCTGGCACTTCTCTGTCTGACATACTGTTAGATCAAATAATCAAATGTTAGATCAAATATTTTTTATTTTGCCACTAATACACGGCAACCTGAGCTTTAGAATATTTCCCTGCACTGCAGAACGGCAATTAGGTCCTAATTTTTTTCCACTTTTACACAAAAGGCTTTTCAACAGATAAGTGCCACTTTGTCAGCTTTAATTCGCTCATCTCTAGTCCTAACTCACCCTATAGGGCCCTGGTACTAATGTCAGGACTGAGACAACCTGTTCCTCCAAAAGGAAGGACGAACAGGAGTCTCCTTCAGGCCTTAATACAAATGACAGGGAAATGCAATACACAGAACTCAAACAAAATACAAAAAGGAAAAGGAAAGACTTAACTTCAAAGAAGCAATGGAAGCATCTGGAACTCCGCCAAAATCCACACACCAGCTCTCCAAAACTGAAACTGAATCTATAAACCACACAGCATAGTGGGAGAAGCAACTATAAATAATGAAGGTTAAATGACCACATTAGCAACACCTGAGGGGTGTGGCCATTACCAAAAATAATCTGACAAGGAAACCTGTCAGATCAAACCACGTATTGCCAGTCTCACCGATCTCCTGTCACCTGTTACGGGAACATCCGTGACACTTGTTTGTGTTTGGAAAAACTGTTGTGTCATTGCCATTGAGTATCATTGAAGTTGTAATGTAAGTCTATGACAGACAGGAGTTGTAACATTGTAACTGTTTGTGCTGAGTTTCTCCACTCCACCCCTCCCACTAGAGGGTTCCAGTCTAGCTAGAAATGGTATTTAAGGAGAGCAGTCAGAGCCCCTAGTGTTCTACTGTTAGGATTAGGAATCAATGCTTGGAGGGTGAGAATCTGCCAGTCTGCATGAGTTACCAGAAGTAGACGCTGAGATGGGGACGCTGAGCCACAGACCATGGGTCACCAGCCCTGTGACCAAGGAGCCACCCAGATTACTTAGTGACAGACCGTGGGCCTTGTGAGGCAGTGACAGGCCTCATGGCTGATAGAAGAGAGGAATGGCAGGATTATCCATCTTTTTCCCATCAGTGGGCAGGCCTGAGGCAGCAACAGGTGCCACAATCAACAGAGCATAAAGCTGTCCTCACAGTGAGATGGGTGTGTCCTGTGTGGTACAGAAGCCTGGAGTGGTTCTGTGTGTGGTCTGAGCTGGGAGCGCTGAGAGACCACGAGGCTGGGAGTAGCCTGAAGTTTGGGGGGTCCCGCGACGCCTAGGGATAAGAGTCGCATGGTCAGCGTCGGGCGGACGACTGGACCACAACCCCCTAAAAGACACCGGTGAGGTAACAGCCAGGAGGCTGATGGACATTGGGCTGGGAAAGCCGCATGGGTTCCATGTGTGTGAACAGTGACTTAGGTGAGTCAGGAACACACTGTGTTAAGTTAGAGCCCAGCCGGGCAGGTGTTTGTTTTGATTTGTTTATGTTGATGCTGGGACAATAAAGCGATGTTTGGCCCCTAAAGCTGCGGTGGACGACAATCTGTGTGTGGACGATCCTCGAGACCAGAGCTAACCCCCCACAGCCTCCAGCCTTTGATCAGGGTACCAGCCTTCTGAGTGAGAGAGGGAGGGACAGCTAGCTCAGGCCTTTCCTCAGCATCAAACCCTCCTTCTGACAGGGAGGAGGCTAGAGAATCCCGCCCTTTGCCTCGCCTGTATTGTTTTGCACCTGAGTTCCTCCAGTAAAGAAGCATAACTGCAGACCCTGACCATCCCTTTCAGAGAAAACAACACGTGGTGACACCGTGACAGTGTCCAGGGTACCCAGAATAACGTTGGGGCCACCCCAAACCTGGCCACTGTATATATCTCCCAACTTTTGAAAAGTACAAAGATGGACAATCTGTGCAGCATGCATAGCACCTCTAACGCCTCCAAAAACATAAAAAGTAAAAAACAAAACAGTAAATACCTAGTTCCTCTGATGATCTGCACTCCCCAGCAACTGTCACACATTTTGCTGATGGGCTGTGTAAGGGGAGTCCACATACTGACTCCCGGCCTGCACTGCTTCTGCTACACAACCCAGCAGTGTGGAGTGCCGGCAGCTGAGCTGAATAGTGGAGCTGGGACCAGACGGCTCCCTACTTCTCCATTAGCCTACATGCACACGGCAGTGGTTTTTTGCGGCCTCTGTTCAGTTTTTTTTGCGGATCCAATGGTTTCCCATTCATTTCTATGGATCAGTTAAAAATGCGGATGCCTCTTCCGTTGCCTCTCCGCGTCCGCTGTCCGCATTTCACGTCCGCCAAAAAAATATGGCATGTCCTATTCTTGTCCGCAAAAAACGGTTTGCGGGCCCATAGAAGTCAATGGGTCTGCAAAAAATGCGAATGACCAACGGAGGCCATCCGTTTGTCATCCGCATCCATTTTTTTTGCGGATGGTTGCTTGGAAACCAGGGCACTTGTACAGGCACTTTAAGAAACTGGTTTAAGTCTTCCGTTTAAGTCTACGAAGACACACGGAAACAGAACCTACAATATTTGCGGACACACGGAACAGATGGGGATGTGAAAAAAAAAGGAAGACGGATCCGCGATTTGCGGACAGCAAAAAACAACTGTCGTGTGCATGTAGCCTTACAATCAGCTGAGAGAGGAACATAACTCAGCTGTTCTGGAGACGCCGGACAGCCACCGAAATCCAGGACTGTCTCACCAGATCCGGGACAATAGGAAAGTATGCAAGTGTCTTGCCGGACTCTGTACTTAGCCATTTTTTGTACTCATTATTTACCTATGATTGTGTTCCCATCTAGAGCTCCAATTCTATAATTAAGTTTGCAAGTGACACTACATTGGTTAATGTAATGAGAGAGAATGATGGGTCGACATATACGGAGGAGATTAGACATCTAACAAATTGGTATCATGAAAATAATTTGAAACTTAAGGGTCCATTCACACGTCCGTTGTTTTTCTATAATCCGAAAATAGGACCATTTTTTGCGGATCCTATTTTCCAAGAATTCTTTCCGTTTGTCATCCGTTTTTTGCGGATCCGCAAAAAACGGATAAAAGAATAAAATTGCATTGCACAACGGACCGCAATTTTTCACATTAGAATAGGACATGTTTTATTTTTTTACGGACACTATGTACTGAGAAAATTATGTGGACAGCACTCTTTGTGTTGTCCGCATATTTTATAGACCCATTGAAAATCAATGGGTCCGAATTGTGTCCGCAACTATTCCAAGACTAGTCCGAAAAATCGGGATCAGATGCGGAACTAAACAATGGACGTGTGAATGGACCCTAATACTAAGAAAACGAAGGAGATTGAAGAACAGACGACTCTTATATAGATGGAGTAGCGGTTGAGCAGGTATCTAGTTTTAAGTTGCTTGGGGTCCACATATTGAATGACTTGTCTTGGTTGTGAATTCTCCTGCAGTTTTTAAGAAGGCTTAGGGCCCTTTCACACTTGCGTTTTTGTTTTCCGGCATAGAGATCCGTCGTCGGGTCTCTATGCCGGAAAAATCCTGATCAGGATCATCCCCATGCACTCTGAATGGAGAGAAATCCGTTCAGAATGCATCAGGATGTCTTAAGTTCAGGACCGGAACGTTTTTTGGACGCAGCAAATACCGCAGCATGCTGCGCTTTTTGTTCCGTCCAAAAATCCGGAACACTTGCCGCAAGGCCGGATCCGGAATTAATGCCCATTGAAAGGCATTAATCCGGATCCGGCCTTAAGCTAAACGTCGTTTCGGCGCATTGCCGGATCCGACATTTAGCTTTTTCTGACTGGTTACCATGGCAGCCAGGACGCTAAAGTCCTGGTTACCATGGTAAAATGTAGCGAGGAGCGGGGAGCGGCATACTTACATTCCGTGCGGCTCCGGGAAGCTCCAGGATGACGTCAGGGCGCCCCAGTGCATAGATCACGTGATCGCATGGATCATGTGATCCATGCGCATGGGGCGCTCTGACGTCATTCTGAGCGCCCGGAGCCGCACGGACTGTAAGTATGCCGCTCCCCGCTCCTCGCTCTACTATGGCAACCAGGACGCTAGTAGCGTCCTGGCTGCCATAGTAACCTGAAAGCAATTCGAAGACTGATCAGGATCCTGATCAGTCTTCTAATGCTTCAGGCGACTTGCGTTCTGCCGGATCCGGCGGGACGGAAGTGCCTGCCGGATCCTCAGAACGCAAGTGTGAAAGGACACTTAACAGCATTTATATTTTTTAGATATTTGAAGCGCGTCCACTTGTGTCCAAGGATAGTGGTGGCTTTTTATTGCTGTACTATAGAGAGGGATAGTGTCAACTACCTTTGATTGATAAATTATACCAACAACATTGTTTGAGCCAGGCTAGAGGGATTATAGAGGATATCAATCACCCGAATGATGAGTTATTCACACTTTTACCATCAGACGCAATAGGTGTCATCACTCTTGTGCAAATAAGCTTAGAAGGAGTTTTTAATAATGTGCAGTGTCTTTAAAGTATACTGACGGGCAAAAGGGTAAAAATGCTTTGAACTTTTGACTTTCAGGCTCCATATCTCACCATCCACTATGGCTTCCAACGTGAGACTCCCATCAGTTTATAGACAATCATCTTAGCTATCTCATACATAAATTGGACTTGCAACACGTACCTCTATTACCCTACTTTTTCTACATCCACACTGCACTCCTGCTGCCCCCAATTACAAGGGAGAATTTTTTTCGGTTTGTTCAGAACAAGCCACTGTTTTTTCTCACAATTAAGACCTGTGTGTGTCATATGGTGGCCTTCTGACCCTGTCAAGGCATCATTTTCTGGACATGGTAAATAGCAATTTTCAGGGCAATTGTAGCGACTTTGGTTCACGTAGAGTTGATTCAGATCCGAACCCAATGTTTTGAAAAATTCTGCAAACTTGAAACAAAACAAAATCTCAAAAGGTTTGCCCATCTCGCCTAAGCATCGCAGTCCCTTCCGACAGCTGATCAACAGGGATGAATCCCCTGGATCTGATATTTATTATCAGTCCTGAAAACAGGTCATCAATATTTAACAGGACGTGCTGCCAATGGGTTACGCTCCAGGCACATAGTGCACCACAGTCGCCATCATGTATATTTTGTGTTGGAAGACAGTGGGATCTCCTGCAGTGGTCGAGGTCTTCAAGCCTCGGGGAGCCTCCACTGCACCGTGCTCTGCAAGGTCTAACTTTACCCGAGAGAGACTTTGGAGGAATTTTTTGGTCTCTTTTTTCTATCGTACAGTATGAAGAATCTTCAGCATATTGATAGCTCCACACTAGTGCGGTTGACTACTGTATCTGTCCTGTACGGTATTATTAGTAATAATTGATATTAACTTGCTAATGTGTAACTTGTAGCAGTTAATTTATCGCAATGTAATCAGCTAAGAAGATAACACATCACGCCCAACGCGTGACATGACCACAAGACAGGATCATAATACGAGGACAGTGGGTGTGCACTACCCACATGCGGTTGGGACAATACAGTGAGCTGAAGGGATGCCTGAGCTATTATTTGCATTCACGGTGAATGGTAATTATTGACAGACTGTACGCGTTATCAATCTAAGCAATACAAGAGCAGATAACGCATGTCCTTATGTCAACAGGACTTTCTCAACCATGGTCCATACAGTGGTCTCAAGCTAATGAAGTTAGGATTAGAGGCGCTGTCTCATCTCAGACATTAGTGGCGCCAATGTCAGATAGGTGCGGGTCCCACCTATCTCTAGAACTGAGCTCCCAAAGTGAAGGAGAGCGCACCGCACATGCGTGGGTGCCCTTAATTCATTTCTAGGTGGGAACAAAAAATAGGCCAACTCTGACTTTGCTATTTCTGGCAGATTCATTGAAGGGAATAAAGCAATAGCCGCAGTTGGTCAGTGAGCTATTCATTCATTTCTATGGAACTTCCAAAGATAGTTGAGCGCGCCGCTCAGCTAATTTCACCGCTCCCATAGAAATGAATGAAGGGCGGCTGTACATGTGTGACGTGCTCACCTTCACTTTGCTAGCTTCGTTTTAGAGATAGGTAGGGTTCCCAAATGTGAGACCTGCACTTATCTGACATTGGTGGCATATCCTAGCGAGGTGTGGTGAGACAGCCCCTTTAGGTGATATATGTGAATGATTACAATAGCCCCTTGTATAAATGATTACATGGAAAATGGTAGATGGCTGCAATTCATGAAATGGGATGCAACTGGGGATAGCAGAACAAGAGAGGAACCTGGCTATATGGGTGAAGTTAAAGACTCAATGCCAGGAAGCTGCAGCAAAAGCAAATAGAATTGTGTGGTGCATGAGAAGAGACACAAATAGTTAAAGGGGTTGTCCCACAAAAAAAAAAAAAAAAATTCTAAATTTTTCAACACAGCACCTAGATCTGAATAGTTTTGCAATTGCATGTCGTAATTAGAAATTTAATATAGCTGGTGAGTTTTTCGATGAAATCCATCTGTGTTGCACGACCTGCCGTTCACCTTTTTTGTAATTTCTCTGTCCACCTCATTGACGTGGTTGCACATGCTCAGTTCCATCCTTCAGCTGCTGCATAAAGGGAGCTGCCAGTCTGGAGAGAACCTAGCAGAGCAATTGGAGTGATGAATGGGGAGATCTCTGGATCTGGGCTGGTTCTAAGACTGTTAGAAACAGACTTTCGTGTACTATATGTTTTCTGATTTCCATGTTTTACATGAATCATGGGAGAACCCCTTTAATTTAAAACCAGTAATGAGAGAGCCCCCCTGGAACGGCTCAATTAGAGCATCACACATCTCACTGATCGGTGCCACGCTCTTCTGTGGGCATCGTTATCTAGGCCTGTCTAGAGAGCAATAAAGCTGTCGTACTGGTAACTCCATTCTACCTTGCTGGTTTCTTCCTCAGTGGACAAAAGTTATCTTTTATGTCCACTGAGGAAGAAACCAACAAGGTTTCGAAACGCGTCTGGAAGGCATCTAAACACAGCGATACAAGAAACTTGCCGTAGCAGGAGAGATACCAAATACGTATGTACCCCGATACCAGTGATATTGTATTATATGTCGGAAGTCTGGTAAGCGCAAAAACACTGTATGCCATCTACCGTAATTGAAGTGCTGATATAAACTACTAAATACATTGTATGTTGGAGAGGGAATATAATATAGAAAGTGGCAACGACGAAACAACTGCTAGATAACCAATGCAAGATAACAACATGCGAGACATTGTGCAATCATTTGCAATATCGCTATGGAGTATAACTTTGTTCCAAAAAGTGCGAGAGCTCCGCACACGGGACTAAGTGAGGGACTGTGACTTTATAGTATTACAGCACAAGCTCTATATGAGCAATTTGTCATATTGGCCATTTTAAGTTTGTAATTTAGAGTTTATTCAAGATCCTGTCCGACAAATATTATAATTATGAGACAATATTAGTAAGAAATATGTGTTTTTATATATTGATTCCTTTTTTATTGTTTATTGCTTCTGTTTTTTGTCCTTTCCTTGTAAGAAGCTGGCCATTTATTACTAGTGATGAGCGGCAGGGGCAATATTCAAATTCGCGATATTTCGCGAATATTCGCCATATATTCGAAAATTCACAAATTCGTAATCTCCAGTCATTATTTTCTTGATTGCGAAAATTCGCATAAACATTCGCATAAAAATTCGCATAAAATTATGCATAAAAATTCACATAAACTGGCATTTAAAAGATACCTTTTAAATACCAGTTTATGCAAATGTTTATGCAAATTTATGCAAATTTTTTGTGCGAATTTTCTCAATCAGAAAATAATGACATTATTTGCTTGCTTGCGAAAATTTGCATGAAGAAAAATTAGCATAAAAACGAATATTCGCAATTGTGAAAATATTTTGCGATATTCTAAATATTCGCAAATTCTCGAAGTGCCGATATTCGCGATTAAAATTTGCAATTTTAAAATTCGTGATCAACACTATTTATTACGTATTCTTAATATAACAAGCAGAATTCCCCCCAAGGCCACTCAACTAGAGCAGGTGATTCTATCTACTCAAAGAGCTAGTTGCAGATGTGACGTTAGCTTAGCTTTTTCTAGTTATACATAGTTATGCTATGTAAGTGTGTTTGAAAGGCTGTGCAATGACTGGAAGGGTATCCTGCAGCTTTTGGTATTCCTTTTTTAAAAGAAAGCTGAATTGCACATGTTTCCCACAGGAGGGCTTACAAAATGAGAATTGCAAAATATTTGAGTTTGTTAGAATTCCATTTTTTTTTTTTTAAATTCTGGATGAATTCCATATTGATAGAATTGATTTGCTCATCTCTAGTGTGTATATGTATACATATATTCTTGTGCTTCAAAGATCAATTTCCCCTATGTGGTAGACTCAAACTGTTCAATCGGTGCTTTTTCATTATGAGATTTTCACCTGGCGGTAGCCTCAAACTGTTCCATCAGTTCTATTTTATAATAACACTTTTACCTATTGCTGTGCTTGCATCTCCATATAATGTTTCTCTGGAAAAGAGACATGCAAACTAGTCTCCTTGCCAAAAGGAAAGAAAAACCGTCTCACACCAGGAATCCAGCTCTTTCTGAGCAACAACCGTTTAACAGAGCTAAGCAAAGAAACTATACTTGGCTGCCTGAGAGGCCTTGGTTGGGGTTCTTCTTCTGTAGGGTGCCGAGTATGCATGAGGAGTATCATACGGCAGCCAATGTTCTTCTGGGTTTGTGGGAAAAATATATGAAAATTAGAACATCTTACTTTTGCTGGCATCAATTAGGCTTAGGAAAGCTAATTTGAATATCTTTCCCAGAAACCCAGAGGGACATTGCCTGGCCTACAATCTTCCCTCCGGTTCTTTCAGAATCGATTAGTTCGTCCTTAGTTTGGATAAAAGAGATTTTATGGGTAATCTAATTTTGTTTTTGGGGTTGTGATAATATCAGAAGTTCAATGGAAACCTGACAGATCATATTATGTTAATAAGATATATGGGGATTTATTGGGACTCATTCAGCAGCATCCATTCCATTGTATGGCGGCATTATTTATGCATTGTATAGAACTGTTATTAGATTATTTATGTAGCTATTATGTGGTTATTGTGGGTTGGTGTGGTTTTATATAGTCACTGTACATTACATTATTTTGCTGAGGCTGTGCTACTATATAGCACTATATAAAATTGCAACTGTATGGCACTATGCTGTATACCATATGGTTATATGTACACTGCTTGACCTTACACCACAGGGCACCATCCAATGTCAGGCCAACCTTGGTGGAAGCCAAAGGGCTAGGGTGAACAGAGCCGTATTGTTTTCTGTAAGTACCAGAGCTCCCCCTAGTGGTGGCGCAAGGGAGTTAGAGCTTTAAATAATTGCAGTATAATGAATGGACAGTCAGTTATGGATCTATTTAGATCTAAAAAAAAATTTGAAATGCTAGCTCCACGTTATGTTCACCAGAGGTGACCCTGAACAGGAATGCCTTCTGATATCCAAGCCTAACGAGAAGACGCATTGATAAGAGGATCATATATCGTTAGAGGTTTACCATAGATTATTCAAAGTCATTTTGTGACCTGACTGATGACATTACACATTGCCTCTGTGTACCTAAGATACGGTAACATTGCCGCTGTGATGGAAAATCTCATTGCCCAGTCCTTTCACAACCACAGCTGTGTACATACTGGGTGTTACTTCCATCTCGTGAAAATTCTTTTAAAAGGGTTTCCCATGAAAAAATAGTTTACATTTTTCAAACCAACGCCTGGAACTGAATACTTTTGTAATTGCATGTAACTACAAATTTAGTCTAGCGGCTGAGTCATTCAATAAAATGTATCTGTACAGCGCCACCTGCTGTTTGTTCTTTTCATTACTTCTCTGTCCATCTCAGTAACATTGGTGAAAGAATGGTTTGTTGTAAAGAGCTCCCTGAATTACAGCGTGGTCCTGCAATGGGACGTCACCGCCACCTCTAGTCACTTGCTGAAATGGCTTCCCTCCTAGATATTCCACCATCACCTGTGGGCGGTATTATTATAGAGTAGAAGAAACCACAGCAACTCAGCCACAAAGTGGAGACCACCTAAAGTTGCAGAGCGAGTTACAGAGTCCAGACCTCCTGTGTCATGAACATCAGCACAAAGACGAATGCTATTGGAGGGGTTCAGGGGTCGGCCTCAGCTCCTTAGGTCCAGTGAGGAGAAGACTTAATGCTTCAGCAGACCAAGACATTTTGGACAACTGTATGCTTCCATTTTTGTGGAAACAGTTTGCAGGAAGGCTCTTTCCTGTTCCAGCATGATTGTGCCCCATGCACAAAACAAGGTCCATAAAGACATGGTTGGGAGAGTTCGGTGGGGAAGAACTTGACTGCACAGAGTCCTGACCTCAACCCCATCCAACACCTTTGGGGTGAACTAGTATGGAGATTGTGAGCCAGGTCCTCTTCTCCAACATCAGTGTCTGCCCTCACAAATGTTCTTCTGGATGAATGGGCAAAAACATTCTCTCAGTCACCCTCCAAAATCTTGAAGTAGGCCTTGCCAGAAGAGCAAAATGGGGACCAACTCCATATTAATGCCCACGGATGTAGAATGGGATGTTATAAAAGCTCCTGGAGGTGGAATATGTAGGTGCCCCAATACTTTCTTCTATGTAATATACATTGTAGATGGCAGTATGATTTATATATTTTATTTGGTAGTATTATTTATGCATTGTATATGGTCATATTAGTTATACATTTTATATGGCACTATTATTTATGCATTGTATATAGGCCTATTAGTTGTATGTTGTATATAGTGGTATTATGTATAAATTGTATTTTGCAGTATTACTTGTACATTGTATATGGCAGTATTATTTATGTGCTATATTTGGCAGTATTATTACTTATACATTGTATGACTATTATTATAAATGATATTTGGCAGTATTACATACTGTATCTATTCTATGGCAATATTATTGTATATTGCTGTGGTATTTATTGTATTATTGTATTATATTATTAATACAATTTATAGCACTGTTCGTAGAAGATTTTATGTATGAAGCAGCTGTTACTGGGTAACTGGATGTCACTACTATTTGAGCACTGGTACTTGTGTGGCTCGCCATATGAGTACATATGCACTGACAATTAACAATCGCAGACTGTTTGCAAGTTTAACATTTTTGAGCTAAATGTGGTACTCAACAGTTGACTATGGCTCAGAAGGTACAAAAGGCTGGGCACCTCCGCTGTATGGTGCGGTTCTTTATACACTGTTTGACTGCACACAGTATGTGGGGGAACCAAAAGAAGGTGTCACAATGGACACCATCCAACATTAAGCATTTGACCAGAGTTTATATGCCAGTCAATAGACGGTGTAGATGCCAGTGTGCCACCACTGACTGGACAACGGACATACCAGTCTGTTACCTTACATATACCAATGGGTCATCATGTGTGGAGGAGAAACGTCTAGATATCGTCGGGGCTGTTTGTTATTACCTGTGTCTTCTTTCTATGTGTGAAGTGCAGGTCTTGAGGAGCCACTTACTGCTATATTAAGGAAGAACTGCAAACTTTATGGGATGTCTCCGAAATTCAGGACAATCCCTGCAAATTCAGGCACTGTTGGCTAGAGCAGTAGTCCAGATTTGGCCACCGTTCCAACACCAACAGCCTCCACGTCATTTGTCACTTTGGGCCGGCATAACATGGCCACCACACCACGGCAGATATCATACAGCCCTGGACACTCAGGGGTGCACCTAGCCTTTCTGCTGCCTAAGGCAAAAACTGAAACAGCGCCTCCCCGGCAATGCCAATTTCTTAACCTAACCCCTTTGCCACAATGAAAGCGCTCATTGCCCATGGCCCTTCTGCTGCCCCCCTCTTGCCCCTACCTGGTGCTGCCTGAGGAGATCGCCTCACCTGGCCTCATTGGTGGTGCACCCCTGTGGACACTGTATCACTGGGTCACCAAGAACTGTTACAGTGTATAGAGATGGCTTATAGACTGTACAGGTCAAACAATGGATTTTCTTCTTGCCGACAAACTAGATTTCTGAAAGATTGACCCTAATGTGTGTATGAGATGGGGAAAATAGGTTTAACTGGAGAGTGGAGATGGAGGATCATATGAGAAGAAAAAGCAAAAAAACAAAAAAAATTCTGTTGCAACTGAAATAAATCATTTCTTTTTGACTGAGTCCTACATGAATCATAATGGCTCGTATTATAGTTTGATCATTTTTTATTAGTATTTAAAAAAAATGGGATTGTGGTAACCAAATGAAATTACATTGATAGAAGATTTTCGAGGTCCATTTGTCGGAGGGATCTGTAAGAAAAATAAAAGCAGAGTTTAGCTGCAGAAATTATACTGAACTAGCAGAAGGACCCGGCTTCGCACCGGTATATTTAATCTATTTCACTTAATGTTTCCGTGTGCCATTAAAAGATATTGAAAGTATCCCCCATAACAGTGACCTCTACAGCACCCCGCCCCTTAACACTGACCGGAGTTCCGACGGCAGCACGGCAAACATGCCGAGAGGCAGCCGGAATACAACTACAACACCTTTTTTGAAAGCCCCGAAGGCTGCAACACCTAAGCAAGAGGCATCACTAACCAAACCCTGCCATGAAGACCAAGGAACTCTCCAAACAAGTAAGGGACGATGTTGTTGAGAAGTAGAAGTCGGGGTTAGGTTATAAAAAATATCCAAATCTTTGATGATCCCCAGGAGCGCCATCAAATCTATCATAACCAAATGGAAAGAACATGGCACAACAGCAAACCTGCCAAGAGACGGCCGCCCACCAAAACTCACAGACCGGGCAAGGAGGGCATTAATCAGAGGGGCAGCACAGAGACCTAAGGTAACTCTGGAGGAGCTGCAGAGTTCCACATCAGAGACTGGAGGAGCTGTACATAGGACGACAATAAGCCGTACGCTCCATAGAGTTGGGCTTTATGGTAGAGCGGCCAGAAGAAGCCATTACTTTCAGCAAAAAACAAAAAGGCGCGTTGTGAGTTTGTGAAAGGCGTGTGGGAGACTCCCAAAATGTATGGAGGAAGGGGCTCTGGTCTGAGGAGACTAAAATTGAACTTTTGGGCTGTCAAAGAAAACGCTATGTCTGGCGCAAAGCCAACACATCACATCACCCAAAGAACATCATCCCCACAGACAGACATGGTGGTGGCAGCATCATGGGGGGGATGGGACTGGGAAACTGGTCAGAGATGAGGGAAAGATGGATGGTGCTAAATACAGGGATATTCTGGAGCAGAACCTGTACCGCTCTGTGCGTGATCTGAGGCTAGGACGGAGGCTCACCTTCCAGCAGGACTGACCCCAAACACACTGCTAAACCAACACTTGAGTGGTTTTAGGGGAAACATGTAAATGTGTTGGAATGGCCGAGTCACAGCCCAGATCTCAGTCCAATAGAAAATCTGTGGTCAGACTTAAAGATTGCTGTTCACATGCAGAAACCATCCAACTTGAAGGAGCTGGAGCAGTTTTAGCAAGGAGGAATGGGCAAAAGTCCCAGTGGTAAGATGTGGTGAGCTCCTAGAGACTTATCCAAAGCGACTTGGAGCTGTGATTGCCGCAAAAGGTGGCTCTACAAAGTCATTAACTTTTTCTGTTATTTTGTACTATTTGTTGTTTGCTTCACAATAAAAAAAAAAGCTGTGGGCATGTTCTGTAAATTAAATGATGCAAATCCTCAAACAATCCATGTTAATTCCAGGTTGTGAGGCACCAAAATACAAAAAAAGTCAAGCACGCCGGCCCGTGTGGGGAGGGCGTGTAGGGCTGGGGGATGGGAACAGTAGCGGTGGCAACGAGGGTGGTTGTAGTCATCATGGGGGCTATTCCCTGCTCCATCGCTCCCCCAGGCCATATGTGCAGTGTGTGTATGGGCGCAATCCTTCTTCCCCTCGGGGAACATGTTGGCAGGTGCAGGGAGGCAATGATGAGACCAGCTTCTTTTGGTACAGATACTAGTCCCTTTACTGAAGATGATGGGTGGCACAGCTCTAGGCTTTCCCAAGGTTGTGCATAGGGATGGCTACTATAGTGGTCCTCCCTGAGGATAGATACAAACAATTGACCAAAGGCGTTCAATTACTCTTCATATTTCTCTGCAATGCCCAACTGCATGGTGCAGTCTTAGAACAGATGGCTTGTCTGTCTCAGTAGTGTGGCGAGCACCAGAAGCAATGTAACCCAAACCACATGCAATAAAGTCTACAGCCATATGTGTGTGTTACCTTTACTGTCTTTCTCCAAGCATTGTCCTCTTAAGTGGTCCTCAACCTTCTGAAAGAAGTCTGTTCTGTTTTCCCTCAGAGATTGGCTCCTAGCACAGTTGCTTTTCTGGTAGCTTAAAATCACATTGAGATGGTGTCTCCCTGGAAAAGTTCTTCTTCAGCTACACACAAGCAGCAACAGACACTAAACAGGTCCTCTCTATTGACCTGCTCTTCAGGAACTCACTAACCAGGTGAGTGGGGCCAGCCCACTACATGGCAACTATTACTAAGAACTGCCAATTAACTATTTCCTTTCCATATATAGCCATTTGAAATACAGACTGAATAATATAGTCACATTAACCATTTGTACCACTGAAAGTGTATAGTTAGCATCTCAGTAGATACTTTAGCAACTTTAGAAATAAACCCATCTTTAGTGGTGAACCATATTGTATAAGAACATTAACCCTTTAGCAGTGAGCCACCAAGTCACTGCACTTGTCCCTTCCTTTTGACCACTGCAGCAGGGTGGGTTGGTATGCCTGGTGGCACATATGTTGAGATGGCCTTATGGCCAAACGGTAGTGGTCTATTTAAATCAGCTTGATATTGGCCTCTGTACTACTTATAGGAGCTTCTACCAGGATTTGTATTTGGTTGTGATGAACTTCCCTGATGACTAAGATTCTCCACTGCACCACATCTGGATCCTACTAGTCTTCTATTACCTGGCCCTGTCTTTTCGTGACTATGCTTATGTCTACTCTACAGTACCATGGGTCACTTTGACTGTGCTCTGGCATCCACAGTTAGTCTACCTTCTGTGCCATCTAGTTGGCTCTCTCTTTGGGGATGGCAGGAATCAGATTATTCATACTATCCGATTTACATTATACTCACCTTTCTCCGTTCCTCTTTACTCCTAGGTTCCCACCACAGATAACATTGTCTGAGATGGCGTCCAGGAGTGCAGGAGTGGTGAGAGATGAGAGGTGAGGTCTGCATGGATGGTGTCTGTTCTGAAGTCTGTATTACAGGAGTCTAGTTTGGGGTCTTGATTAATGGGGGTTGTGAAGACTATTTTTTTATTTTTATTTTTGTGTAAATGTATTTATTTATTTTATGCCCTTATATAGCGCTACTATATTCCACAGCGCTTTGCAGACATTAGCATTGGTCTGTCCCCAATGAGGCTTACAATCCAAGTATCAGTCTCGGGTATTAACCCCACCCATTTCCCTATTGTCACGCCCCCTTTTGGAAACGTGCCAAGGGTAGTGCAAAAAGAGGCACTTGCGACTCCTCCCCCCCCCCAAAAAAAAGATGCATTTAAAACTGTATGCGACTTTTTAAAAAACACTTTTTTGGCACAAGGGAGATAAATCATTTAAATCTCTGCTCATTCAATACTCAGGAGTCATGTGGGCGGTCCTACTCCGTGACTGACAGCTGTGAACGCACAGCCAGGACCGCCCACTGGACTCAATTTTAAGGGTTGTGATTTAGGATTTGTATGTCTTTAGGGGGCCTGCTTTGGGGTCTGTTGGGAGTCTACTATGAGTTTAGCATTTCCAGGTAATCTAATGAAATCTGTAATTATTTAGGGGCCTATATTTAGTTAGAGGATTTTATATAAAGAGGTTGGTCTGGGGTCTGTATATTTTGTATGGGTGTGGTCTGGGGTCTGTATTCTGGGGTGTAGGGTTTCTGTTTAGATGGTCTAAAGTAGATTTATTTTTGAGGTCTGCTCTAGGGTCTGCATTTATTTTGGAGGTCTGGCATCTCTATTTATTTTGAGGATGTGGTCGGCGGTCTGTTATTATTTCATGGGATTCGTCTGGAGTCTATATTTATTTAAATGGGTTATCCAAACCCGGAAAACCCACCCACAACGTCCGGGCTCCTCATACAAAGAATACTTTCCGGATTCCTCCATGGCTGTCTCTGCATCTCCTCTGGGTGCAGATCACCACATCTGTCGATGGGTAGGGGGTGCAGCCAATAGCAGACTGCAAAAGTGACCTGCGAGATGTCACACATGACGCAAGGGTGCAGGTCACTTTTGCGGCCTGCTATTGGCTGCACCCCCAATCGACTACAGATGTGATCTACAGATCAGAAATATGCAGAGAAACCTCTGGAGTAGGGATCTGGAAAGACACAGAAATCGGGGACCAGGTAATTTTTCTCTGTATGAGGGGCCCGGTCGTTGTCGGTAGGTTTCTAAGGTTTGGATAACCCCTTTAAGGCATCTGGTCTGGGTCCTGTATTTATTTTTGAGGTCTGGTCTAGGGTCTGTATTTATTTTGGAGGTCTGGTCTAGGGTCTGTATTTATTTTGGAGGTCTGGTCTAGGGTCTGTATTTATTTTGGAGGTGTAACCAGTCATCACGTTTCTAAATATTTTTGAACAAATGTATTGTATTTTACCAATTCTGCCAATTTTTTATGGAGCAGCGAGTGTGGACACACTGTGCCAACTATCCAGTTTGTCTTTGGGCTAACCCTAAAGAAGTTGTTTTGTTGCTCCCCTGATATTCACCCTTTAAGCCCTATACAGGGATCTGGCCTTTGCTGCAGGGAAGCATCCGGACTGCTGATTGCCCGGGATAGTCCCTGTGTCGTTGGCAGCTAACTCAAGGGAAGGGTAAGAGACCTCCGAATGCAGAAAACACTCCAAAACTGCAAGCAAATCACAGGAGTAGTCTGAACAGTCCCTAAGACTTAAATGCTGGTTACTAGATCCATACTGCACAGTGAATAGGATAGCCCGGGAGGCTAGGCGGTAGTGAAGACACAGGAGGTACAGGCAGCCTGGGTGCTCCACAGGAACTCGGACAAGGCAGATGGACAGGGTTAACTTAAAGACAAACATAACTGAGAACGAAATTGGAAGTGCAGGATCACACGGGTAAGGCAGGTACAGGGCTGTAGCAGATAGTGGAAAAAACGCAGGAAAAACGCAAGGGAATCACAGAAGCGTTAGACTTCAACATCTTTGCTGGTCACTGGGAACCTTAAAGCTCTTCCACCCTCTGCTTTAAATACCCATGGACCACCAGACATTGGCTGGAGAAGGATTTAGAAGCACACACTGGTCCTTTAAAAGGCTGGAGGTGAGCACAGGTGAGCTCTGAGTGGACAAGGACTGAAGCACTAGACGGAAGTACGGAGCAGCAGCATGGTGAGTAGCATGGCTATTATGCCCGCAGGGGAGAGCAGGGCAGCGGCTGCCATGGACATCTGTCCCTAGCACTAACAAATATTGATGGCTCGATTTGTTTTCCCCAAAAAAGCGCCAGTCACAATATTGCATCCTTTATTTTTTCCTGTAGAAACCACACTGTGACAGTTTTCGTTACCTTTTATAGTTTTACTTGTATCCATAGAAGCACCAGACGGTCTCAGGGATACTGGAGTCATAGCAGCAGCCTCTGGAGTAGCAGTCCTTGGCGCTAATGTTTGGATACCCGCAGTCTTTTCTCAGCTTGTGACTAACATTGCATCCTATGACACATAGCAGGAAATAGGAGCAAATAGGAGATAAATTAAAATTCTGGTAATCCAAATTGTCCATACCCATACGAGTAACATAGTAACATAGTGTATAAGGCCGAAAAAAGACATTTGTCCATCCAGCCTCTTATCCTGCAAGTTGATCCAGAGGAAGGCAAAATAACCCCTGTGAGGTAGAAGCCAATTTTCCCCACTTAAGGGGAAAATTTTTAATTTAGCCTCTATTTCTGAAACGTTTCTGCCGGGATTTGAACTCACAACGTTCTACATTAGATCCAAGAACCTTAACTACTACGCTATGCAGCTATATGCTATACAGTAAGTGTATGGACGTGTGCAGACACATGCTAACGAGGGAAAGAAGCACATGTTGAATATCACCGCCGGATCCTTTGTTCCCGTATGTCAGGCAGTGCCTTGCTCCCCATTCCCTACTAAAAACACATGCATGCTCGGCTGAAACAAGTGTGTATAGGTGGGTCAGGAGGACGGCTGACCTTCTGTCACGGTACGTCCTTTATCAGGCTTGCAGTACGGACATGCATACATGGGACGTCGGGCAGAAACATTCCTCCCTCTGGTGCAAGTGCATGATAGTTTGCACATATGCCACGGAGAGGATTGGTTCTGCCCCACTCACAGCGGAAAAGATGTCCCGTCCATAGCCCAGGCCGAAAACCTAATAAAAGGTAAAAAGTAATGTTGGCAGAAGCGGGGTTTTCAGAAGAGGAACATTAGGTGTTCAGGTATCTGAGAGGCAGATCCACGCAACTTCGGATGGTAAGTATTTTACAAACATTCTCCTGAAGGTAAGTTATGTATAATTGATTGACTTGTGTCTCTTCCAAACAAAGCTAGACCCAGCCCTGTACCTCACACATGGATCCAGAGATCTCCACATTCATTGCTCCAGTTGCTCTGCTAGATTTATATAAAGCTGTTAGCTCAGGGGTGTGTCCTTTCTCAGCAGGAGTGTCCTTTGTGCTGCTGCTCTCTCTCTGACACAGCTCAGGGGTTGTGTGTTTTCTGTTGCAGCTCTCTCCCTATCACAGCTCAGGGGGATGTGTCTTTCTGCTAAAGCTCTCTCTCTCCATCAGAGCTCAAGGGTGTGTCCTTTCTACTGCACTTCTCACCCTATCACGGGATCTGTCCTTTTTGCTGCAGCTCTTCCTATCACAGCTTAGGGGCGTGTCCTTTTCAGCCGCAGCTCTCTCCCTGTAACTGTCATAGGTTCTAATATAAGATACAGGAGGTGGAAGCTCATGGATGGCACTGAGCATGTGCGACCATCTCAGCGAGGTGGACAGAGAAATGAGGGAAATAACAAACAGCAGGTGGAGCTATTCAGGTATCAATGTGCCAGTGATCACCTGACAAACAAGCAAACTTCTGATTGGACAAGAGGGCGTTTAGCCCCCACTGGATTTATCCCTTGATGTACCCATTTCGCGGCGACATCTTTTTGTAGCCCCGATTTAAAGTGACAGGGATGTTTTTTAGAATCGGGGGGTGGCAGACCAGTTACACTCACATCTACGGACAATGCAGGGAATCCTTTACCTTTGAACTGGGGGGAAAAGCACCAGTTGATCTCGGGGATACTTGAGTCAAAGCAGCATCCTCTGGAATAGCAATCCTTGGCGCTTATTCCCGGAAATCCGCAGTCTTTCCTCTCTTTTGGGCTGGCGCTGCAATGAGCGTTATCTGGAAGAACACAACATTGGGACCATCATTGCTGGAATTCCTTTAATCCGGCAAATCTGATAATCTGGTTCTTGACTGGTTCCTGCACCGAACCAGTCAAGAACAGGGGTGTAGGAAAGTTGGGTGACAGCCCCTATCTCAGATCCTATACGAGTCATCACCCAGCTTTCCAGGAAACAGATTCCTGTCTGATAAGCGAATACCTTGGGGGATAGAAATCATACCTTGCTCCATGGAGAAGAAGCACCAGTTAACCTCAGGGATGCTGGAGTCAAAGCAGCATCTTCTCTTGGCGCATTCGTCGGCGCTGATCCCAGGGTAGCCGCAGTCTCTTCTGTCGTCCGGGGCCACGTTACACCCCTTCGGGGCAATTACTGCTGTTAATGAGGAAAGGAAGAAAGAGACGCAGTTAGTTCTCGGGTGATGAAGATGCTGTATTATCTCATACACGCACCAGGGGGCGCTGTAACTCCATTATTTTATGCCGTGTAATGGAGAAGTCATTGATGCGTTCTGGTTGCAGGAAGAAAAATAACCAGATTTTTCTATTTGGCATCTGAAATTACAATATTGTGGAAATGGGGGAGACGGGAGATGTATATGAGATGCACTCTTCTAACATACGTATGTGCCAGTCAGCCACAGTGCCCTTTATAACCAGTCATCCATATCGCTCCAATATTTGGGCCAGCCAACTATAGTGCCCCCATAACAGTGCTCACATCAAGGGGCTTACGTATAATTCATAGGACCCCCTACAGCAATGTAAGATGGGGCTCTCACCACCTAGTGTAAGAAAATTAAAACTGTTGCTAAGTAGCAATAATGAAATGTATGTATAATAGCGCCACATATCAGAATAGCCACCTTATACCGAAAAGACGCCATATTGTTATTCCCAACAAAAAAACTTTAATGTTCTTGATTCGGCGCCCAAACTTCTGGGCCCCATAGCAAGTGCTATGGCTCCTATGGCAGTAGTTACACCCACGCTCAGTAGCAGTCAGCAGTAGTACCAGTATACTAGTACCAGTTCCCCCATAACAGCGCTCACGTAGCAGTAGCAGTGGCCGTCAGAGACAGTGCCAGCATATTAGTACCAGTTCCCCCATAACAGCATGTGAGGAATATTGGGAGATTTGGTGCCTGCCCATTGGCTGTCAGCTGGCAGAAGAAGCAGGCGCCACAGGTGGCCCTGTGCCCATTGGCCAAGCTCCACTGACAGGATGACCGCCTGCTGGGGGGGCTGAGCGGGTCAACTACAGCAAAAGAACTCTCTAGACATCCCGGAACCATACATCTCAGAAATACACCGACGTCTTCGAGACCCTGGGACCGGGACGGACGTTCTCCCGGTTTTCGTTTGCTCATAGGACGCAGGGAAGGGTGGAGGCGCGGCAACAACACCGTGTTTGGTCTTCAAACACGAACTGGTGGCAGTCTACCGGGCTGGCAGGGCTCTTGGGGCAGTGAAAGGGCTTTCCCAGCCTGTCAGGGTTGTAAGCGAGTGTTGTGCCAGGCCAGAGGTCCACCCTCTCTCATTCCCCATGCCTCCCTTTGCCCGTGTGGATAGTGGGTGTCTCTGTAAAACTGTGCCAAGCTGACCTTACGTAATCTCAGGGAGTGCGTAACCTCACATCTTGGTAACCAGTGACGAAACCGTACCGTGTGATCCCAACGTACAGTGACGTCAGGCAGGGCGGGGGTGCATAACACAGCATATTATTAGCAGTCAGTCAGTGCCAGCATATTAGTACCAGTTCCCCCATAACAGCATATTAGTACCGGTCAATCATATTGCAATAATAATCTGCGCACTACAATGTCAACATAACAATATCAGCCGAAAACAATGCCCCTACAGCACGGCCAGCCGTAATGCCCCCATAGCATTGACAACCACATAATGCTGCCATCCAGTCATATTGCTCTCCTAACCATCGCAGCCATAATGCCATCCGGGCTATAATAAGGCAGACCAAGCGGCTGCCTTAGGGCACAGAGACGTCGGGGCGGAAAAATAAAACTTTTTTTTCTTTTTAAATAAATCACTTGCGCCGCAGGCGAGCGGGCGATCTGACAGCTGTGTTGTGTGCTGTACGGGGTCAGGGGGGTGTGACTGGCGCCGCAGACGGACTGCCGTAGGTCAGTGTCAGCCACAGTTCCTGTTCTCCTCAGTGTGGTCCTGGTATCTTCTCTCTGTGCTCCCGACAGGTTTGAGGACCTTTCCCACTTAGCCAATCAGTGGCTGCAGCTGTGTCACGTGTCAGGCCAGTGATTGGCTCAGCGGAAAAGGTCCTCAAGGCAGCGATTGTCTGAAGCAGAGAGAAGATACCAGGGCCACACAGAGGAGAAGGGGAGCTGCTGCATCAGGGACCAGGGCCAGGTCAGGGGGGGGGGGGGGTAGAAATGTGACACAAAAGGGGTGATGTAAAAAGGAGGGGGTGATATGACATGGGGGGAGAAATGTGACATTGAGGGGGAGAAATGTGACATGGGAAGGGGGGGGTGATGTATAACTTATTTTGTTAAACTGTTAATAAAACGCACTTAACAAAAAAAACTGATTTAGTGTTTTTTTTTAAATAAAAGAAAAATAAGTTAGAGAAACATATATGCACAGGAGGTGGGTGCGGTAGGTGGACTGCAGGGTTTTGCGAGGCAGGCATTCAGATGATTGGAGTGGAGTCCGGGTGGGATGCTGGTGTTAGGCCTCTTTTACACTTGCGTTCTGAGGATCCGGCGGGCACTTCCGTCCCGCCGGATCCATCAGAACGCAAGTCGCCTGAAAGCATTAGAAGACTGATCAGGATCCTGATCAGTCTTCGAAATGCTTTCAGGTTACTATGGCAGCCAGGACGCTATTAAAGTCCTGGTTGCCATAGTAGGAGCGGGGGAGCGGTATACTTACAGTCCGTGCGGCTCCCGGGGCGCTCCTGAATGACGTCAGAGCGCCCCATGCCCATGGATCACGTGATCCATGCGTGTGGGGCGCCAGACGTCACTCTGGAGCGCCCCGGGAGCCGCACGTATTGTAAGTATACTGCTCCCCCGCTCCCCACTACATTTTACCATGGCAACCAGGACTTTAGCGTCCTGGCTGCCATGGTAACAATTGAAAAAAAGCTAAACGTCGGATCCGGCAATGCGCCGAAGCGACATTTAGCTTAAGGCCGGATCCGGATTAATGCACTTCAATGGGCATTAATTCCGGATCCGGCGTTACGGCATGTCTCCTGGATTTTTGGACGGAAACAAATCTGCAGCATGCTGCTCTTTTGTCAACGTCCAAAAAACGTTCACATACTGAACGGAAGACATCGTGATGCATCCTGAACGGATTTCTCTCCATTCAGAATGCATTAGGATAATCCTGATCAGTATCTTTCCGTCCTAGAGCCCCGAGGACGGAACTCTAGGACGGAAAGCAAAAACGCTGATGTGAAAGGGGCCTTAGGGGGGAGTTCATGGGTCGCCGAAATGTAGCTTCGCTTGTGTTGGCAAAAATCCTTGCACGTTATTATTTTTCATGTATCCTCCCCTTCTGGATCCCTGGTGGAAAAAATTCTATTTTTTGTTTGTCTGTGAGAGTATCTGACACGGTATTCGTCTGTGTATATGATTCAGGTTAGGGCTTTTCTTGGCCTATTACCCATGGAAAGATGAAAGGTATTTTTAATACAGCACGTTTAATTACCTACGTGTGTAGCATTAATTATCATATGACATAGGTTTGTTACGTCTCTTTTTTTCAAAAATCCTTGCATCTCCTCCCAAACAATTGTGTCTAATGTTGCCCAAATAATACCACAATTCGGAGCAAAAATTTGCAGCAAAGCTAGTGCCCATGTAACAGCTAGTGCCCATGTAATACAGCACAGAAGGTGCCGTGCAGTAATAATAGTGCCCTGGATGTGAGCTGACTGCACAAATGGGGCCAGGCATGGTAGAGGCCCCTAAATGCTGGAGGTCCAGGGGCCATCACTGTTCTGGCAGTGGAGAGCTGCTGCCCACGTGTAGTGCACTCTCCTGTGGCACAGACTGGCAGCAGAGCATCAAATCTGAAACAGAAAGATGGGGACTGTGCCAGAAATCCAGGACTGTCCCACTGACTCACCCTCCTCCCTCCAGGACGCTTAGATCCACAATGCATACTAAAACCCATAGATAGCTACTCACCTCCATCTTCCTCACTGTCACTGCCGCTGTGGCTGTCACTGTGGCTGTCGCTGTGGCTGTCGCTTTTTTTGCCGCCTTTGTGGTCAGGTTTGGCCAAACTCAGCTGCCCGAGGATAAGGGTGACAGCCAGCAGTATCAATAATTTAGGACCCATGTTGGCTCTCAGTGTTGCGATGATGGCTCTGTGATTAGGGTGTCCTATATATATATATATCAGGATGAGGCTTTTTAACATTTACTTAGGGTGGATTCATTACCGGGTGACACCTACAGACATGAGAACATTTTATGACCCCTAATAAATGGACAGACAGTGGACGAGAAGAGAGTGCTGGTGTATGTATAGTGATTAACCCTGATGATGTGGAGTTGGGGGGTTATTAAAGACTGGGATACATAATACTCCTGCAAACAAAATCCCCAATAAATACACTGTATGTCCTTGAGTGATCTTTTTCTGAGCTGCTTTATGGCAAATCTGCTTCCGCCTGGGTTCTTACCCTCAGCACATACACTGCGGCCATATGTACTCACCTTTCCAGCATTCTGTATGTATTAAGGAGTGGTTTACATTACTGATAGCTTTCCTGTAACATCACTAGTGGTCTAGAGTAGTTTAGGGGTTGATGTCTAATATCTCTAAGGATCTAAGGTATTAACAAGGTCTGGATATATTATCCCTGAAGGACCTTGTTTCTAGTATGGGCTCATGGGCTACTGGGATGGGAGGAGAGAAAGGGGCAACTCCATGTGGGCTAAGGTAACCTGGGAGGCGATTTCGCTGTTTCTTATGCTAATGCACACAAGTGGACAATCTTTTTAACACATAATATTTCTTCTCATATAAGGTGGTGAAGTGGTTAATTAGCATGTTCCCAAACATCTAGGGTGGTAAAGTGCATAGAATCTAATATCCTTGGATATCTAGGGTGGTGAAGGGGTTTAGTATTAATATTCCTGCTGGTCTCAGGTGGCAAAGGGTATCCAAGGTATACAAACAAAAATCTACAATGGTGAAATGGTCAATATCCAATATTATCTAATACCCCTGGTGGTCTAGGTTTGTGTACAGATTCATCTCTAATATCCCTAGATGTCTAGGGTGGTGAAGGGGTTTAATATTAATATTCCTGCTGATCTCAGGTGGCAAAGGGGTTAATAGGTAGAGACCTAAAAATCTACACAGGTGAAAATGTCAATATCCAATATCACTGGGTGGCTAGAGTGGTCAATGGGCTATTATCTAATATACCTGGTGGTCTAGGGTTGTGTATAGATTAATTTCTAATATCCTTGGATGTCTAGAGTGGTGAAGGGGTTTAATATTAATATTCCTGCTGGTCTTCAGTGGTAAAAGGATTAATAGGTACAAAACTAAGGGGGTCATTTATCAACCAATATAAACCACTTTTTGGCATTTATTTGGCACAGATTTTGTTGCAAAGGTGTTTTGCAGCTCATGCCAGTGCCGAGAAATTGGGGCGTGGTGTGGGTAAGCAAGATGGCAGGCTGGCAGGCCTGTCTCATTTTTCCCTTTTTACGCCAGTTTTTGGAGTAGAAAATGGCTTAAATCTACTCCAGCAAGGGAGCTGGCATAGGTTTCAGCTTGTTGTATTCCGCCCGAACATGCACCTAAGTAATGTAGAGACCGGCGCCCCTACATGACTTCGGCACATCCACCATCAGCGCAGGGGTATTAAGACCGGCGTATAAATCACTGGTTCTAATAAATGACCCCATAAATGTTTAAAGTGGTGAAATGGTCACTATCCAGTCCCGGATCATATGCTTTAGACTGGTTATAAGAGACGGGGCCTCATCCTCTAACAACTTGCTTACGCAGACTTGGCCAGTCAGTGTCCCTAAGAGAGGCTATATCAGTCTTGGGGCTCATGCCTGCTTCTATTCCCGGGGTGGAGTAGGCCCAGTTCCACTCGAGACCTCTCCAACTGCAGATTCTGGAAGTTTGGGACAGGAATCCTTTGTCGCTAGACTTGGAGTTCCATTTATCACCCCAAATGCTCTCCTCGCTGGAGTGGTGGACGAACCTGTCAAACCTTCTGGGAGGTGTTCCTTAGCAGAGACAGGAGGTCTTATCCCTGACCACAGATGCAAGTCCTCTCTGGGGGGCTCACATAGAGTCCCTCCTCCTGCAAGGATCTTGGGATCAGGAGATTCAGGCCCAATCTTACAATTTCAGGGAATTAAACACCATCTTGATGGCCTTGAAGTGGAGTCTTCATCTACTAAGAGGCAAAAATTTACTCAGACAACATTACTGTTGTGGCTTACATCAACAAGCAGGGAGGGACCGGATCCCCGAGTCTAATGTCCCTCAGTCAAGAAATATTTTGTCTAGCAGAAAATACTCTTTCATCAATTTCTGCAGTACATCTGGAGGAAAAGACAATGTGACAGTAGACTTCCTCAGCCGCCATCACATTCGGTAGGAAGAATGGTCTTTGAATCAGAAGATTTTCAACGAGATAGTTGCCTTATGGGGTCTTCCACTGATCGATCTCTTTGCCACCAGGGACAACAGAAGGGTAAAGAGGTTCTTCTCTCTTTCTCCAGAAGAGGGTCCGACTGTGGTGGATGCCCTAGCTCAATCCTGGAGAGAGGGATTTCTTTATGCCTTTCCCCTGTTGAAGTTACTGCAAGAGTCCTGAAAAAGATAGGGGAGGAGAGTGCTTTAGTCATCGTGATCGCTCCCTTCTGGCCCAGGAGGGTTTGGTTTTCCTGGCTCCGCAAGATGTCAGTGACCTCCCCTTGGGATCTTCCAGTCTTCCCGGGACTTCTGTCTCAGGGGCCCATCCTTCACCCAGAGACAGAGAATCTTCATTTGACTGCCTGGCTATTGAAAGGCAGATTTTGAGGAAAAAAGGTTTATCAGAAGAGGTAGTCAATACTCTTTTTGCGAGTTGTAAGAAAATAACGTCTAAAATCTACTTCCGTATTTGGAGAGCCTTTTGTGCATTCGCAAATAAACCAGTGAATGTACTTGAGGCTCCTGATTTACCGCTAATATTAGATTTTCTACAAGAGGGATGGAGGAGAAGGCTTAGGCCCAGTACTCTGAAGGTAGAGATTTCTGCCTTGAGTGCTCTTTTTGAGTTCAAACTGGCTGAGCACCCTTGGATAAAGAGATTTATAACAGCAGTTTCCAAATTAGCTCCAGTCCATAGAGTTAAGATCCCTCCATGGGACCTAAATTTGGTCCTTTATGCCCTCACATCAGATCCCTTTGAACCAATTCAGGATATCTCCATAAGAATTTTAACACTGAAATTATCCTTCTTACTAGCCATTACATCAGCTAGGAGAGTGAGTGAAATCTCGGCCTTTTCAATTGAAAAACGTATTTAAATATTCTTGAAGATCGGGTGATAATTTCACCAGATCCTTCTTTTCTGCCGAAAGTGTCGTCTTCTTCTTATCATCAGTCTCAGGACATCATCTTACCTTCCTTTTGTGCCTCTCCAAAAAATAAGAAAGAGTCAGAATTTCACTGTTTAGACTTCAGAAGATGTTTATTACAGTACTTGGAGGTTACTCAATCTTGGAGGGCTTCCTCTAAGCTTCTCATTTCATTTCAGGGCAAAAGAAAGGGTTTGGCCGCTTCATCTCAGACTATAGCCAGATGGATAAAGCAGGCAATTCATTGAGCATATTCTTCCAAGGGAGCTTCTCCGCCTACAGGATTTGGGGCTCACTCTACTAGGGCGGTCTCCACGTCCTGGGCAGAGAGAGCCTCTGCCTCCATTGAGCAAATTTGTAGGGCTGCCACCTGGAGTTCCCCTCACACGTTTTTAAACATTACAGACTTCAACTACCCTCTAATGAGGGTCTAGGATTTGGACGGAAAGTCCTTCAGGCAGTTGTCCCTCCCTAATCTGATCTCGCAAATAGATCCAAGGGTTCTGTCATAGGCGGGGGGGAAATATGTGATTACACTTACCGGTAATTTTTTTCCTTGAGCCTATGACAGCACCCGTCTAATTCCCTTCTCCCCCCAAAAAAATAATATATATATACACATAAAAAGGGGGTCAGTCAGCACGTCCCTGAAAGCAGGTGCACATAGCCACGCCACTCATTGAGGCGGCCTTGGCGCGGCGAGTGGCTTATTACCTTTTGATCAAAATGTACGCTGACGCCTCACTTTTCCAGCATATAGGCAGGGCAGAGTGCTGTTGCATTTTTTCTGTGTTTGTATTATATTATTTTTCTGTGTTTGTTATATATATATAACATTTTTATTTTTTTTAAATGGAAAGATTGTTGTTATGAGATCTTTGTTTCCTTAGTTCTTGGACTAGTACTGGTGTATAGGGGGTTGGATCCTCCTTTTAAAGTGGTTGTGTTTCCTGTTAGCTGTCCTGAGGAGGGGCGGACACTATCCAAAGGGTGCTGTCATAGGCTCAAGGAAAAAAAGATTACCAGTAAGTGTAATCACATATTTCTAATCTAAAGAAACCTCCATATGGATTTATAGAGTAAGGGGGTCATTTATTATTGCTTTTACACCACTTTTTGGTGTATTTTTGCAAAATCTGTGACTTTTCCCTGCTCACGCCACTTTTCCGAGGTGGCGGAAAAAGGGGGCATGTCGTGGGAGGGGAAGAGGGCACGCCAGTAGGCTCGTCTCATTCATCATTCTCTATGCCAGTTTATGGCGTGAAAAATTGTCTGAACCCTTTCAGGACCCTGACATATTTCAACCAGGCCGTTTTTTTTTTATTTGACGTGTCACTTTATGTGGTAATATCTTTGGAACGCTTTTGCTTATCCAAGCCATTCTGAGATTGTTTTCTTGTGACACATTGTACTTCATGATAGTGGTAAATTTGAGTCAATATATTTCATTTTAATTTATAAAAAAATCTGAAATTTACCAAAAATTTGGACAAATTTGCAACAGAAAGTGATACCTCATAACTAGTTAATACTTTACATTTCCCCATATGTCTACTTTATGGTTGGAACATTTTGTAAATGCCATTTAATTTTTAGGACTTTAGAAAGCTTAGAATTTTAGAAGCAAATCCTAAAATGTTTAGGAAAATTTCCAAAACCCACTTTTTTAAGGACCAGTTCAGTTATGAGGTCACTGTTGGGCTTACATAGTAGAAACCACTCATAAATGGCCCAATTATACTGTAGAAACTACATCCTCAAGTTATTCAAAACTGATTTAACAAACTCTGTTAACCCTTCCGGTGTTCCACAAGAATTAAGAAAAATGTAGATGAAATTTCCAAATTTCATTTTATTGGCAGATTTTCCACTTTAATACATTTTTTCCTGTAACACATGAAGGGTTAACAGCCAAAGAAAACTCAATATCTATTACCCTGATTCTGTAGTTTACAGAAACACCCCACAAGTGGGGGTAAACTGATCTACAGGCAATATATGATTTTTGGAGGGCAGATTTCACTGGGATAATTTTAAGTTGCCATGTCACATTTGAAGACCCCCTGATGCTCCCCATGGTAGAAACTCCCAAAAAGTGACCCCATTTTATGTCTCCATTTTCTGAAAGCCATATTTTTTTTATTTTTCTGCTAATCGTCTCGTTTTTATTGGTAACATTTTTGGGTACGTATGATTTTTTTATTATTCAATATTACATTTTTTGGGGTAAGGTGACAAAAAAAGTTTGTTTTGGCACAGTTTTTACGCCATTCACCTATAGAATCAGTCGTTACGGATGTGGCAATACCCAATATGTATGTTTTTTTACTTAAATTTTTTTTTATTATGAAAAACACTTTTTCCTTTTTTTTTCCTTTTTTATTTTTGGCTCACACTGGGACTTCAACTTCTGGGGGTCTGATCCCCTCTACAATGCATTACAAAACATCCTGTATTGTCTGTCAGCCTAAGGGGCTGGATCTAAAAGGCTTCCGTAGAAGGCAAGCCCTAATGCCTATGGAAGCCATTAGGCTCCCTTTTCAGCCATTGGGTCCCCGCCACTGCAGCACGGGGACCCAATAGTGAACAGGAAGGAACCCGTACCCTCCGCAAACCCACTGCCAGTGACTGCCGGGTTTGTGCCATGGATCGGGCAGGAGCTGTGCGGCGCTGGTCCTTAAGTGATGTCCACCAGCGCAGTACATGTACATTGGGTGTTCTCTATACGGGTTAAACTATGCCAGCAAGGGAACATCACAAAAGCCTAATGATATTCACATTGTTTGGTGTCCTCATAGCCATAAAGCCCATACCGTAGAGGTAAATGGATAATATTCTGTTAGGGGAAGGCTGCGCTCAGGGCGAAGGTTTGCAGGAGGAGGTGGAGCGCAGCAGGAGGTGATGGAGCACAGCAGGAGGTGGTGGTGGAGCAAGGCAGGAGGTGGTGGAGCAAGGCAGGAGGTGGTGGAGCGCTGAAGGAGGTGGTGGAGCGCGGCAGGAGGTGATGGAGCACAGCAGGAGGTGGTGGTGGAGCAAGGCAGGAGGTGGTGGAGCAAGGCAGGAGGTGGTGGAGCGCGGCAGGAGGTGGTGAGCGCGGCAGGAGGTGGTGGTGCGCGGCCGGAGGTGGTGGCACGGCAGGAGGTAGTAGAGCACGGCAGAAGGTGGTGAAGCGCGGCAGAAGGTGGTGGAGCGCGGCAGGAGGTGGTGGAGCGCGGCAGGAGGTGGTGGACCACGGCAGGAGGTGGTGGAGAGCGGCAGGAGGTGGTGGAGCACGGCAGGAGGTGGTGGAGCTCGGCAGCAGGTGATGGAGAGCGGCAGGAGGTGGTGGAGCTTGGCAGGAGGTGGTGGAGCGTGGCAGAAGGTGATGGAGAGCGGCAAGAGGTGATGGAGCGTGGCAAGAGGTGGTGGAGAGCAACAGGAGGTTGTGGAGAGCGGCAGGAGGTGGTGGAGAGCGGCAGGAGGTGGTGGAGCGCAGCAGGAGGTGGCGGAGAGCGGCAGGAGGTGGTGGAGCGCGGCAGGAGGTGGTGGAGCGCAGCAGGAGGTGGCGGAGAGCGGCAGGAGGTGGTGGAGTGCGGAAAGAGGTGGTGGAACGCGGCAAAGGTGGTGGAGTGCGGCAGGAGGTGATGGAGAGAGGCAGGAGGTGGTGGAGAGCGGCAGGAGATGGTGGAGCGCGGAAGGAGGTGGTGGAGTGCGTGAGGAGGTGATGAAGAGTGGCAGGAGGTGGTGGAGCTCGGCAGGAGGTGGTGGAGCTTGGCAGCAAGTGGTGGAGCGCGTCTGGAGGTAATGGAGAACGGCAGGAGGTGATGGAGCTCGGCAGGAGGTGGTGGAGTGTGTGAGTGGGTGATGAAGAGTGGCAGGAGGTGGTGGAGAACAGCAGGAGGTGATGGAGCTCGGCAGGAGGTGGTGGTGCGCGGCAGGCATCACATACACACTGGACACATGCTGCACACGCCACATACACACTGGACACATGCTACATACATCACATACACACTGGACACATGCTGCACACGCACACACTTTACACACTGGTACACACATGCTGCACATGCGCACACTACACACTGGACACATGCTGCACACATAACATACACACTGACACATGCTGCAGACGTCACATGGACATGCTGCACACATCACATACACACTGGACACATGCTGCACACATCACATACACACTGGACACATGCTGCACACGTCACATACACACTGGACACATGCTGCACACGTCACATACACACTGGACACATGCTGCACACGTCACATACACACTGGACACATGCTGCACACGCCACATACACACTGGACACATGCTGCACACATCACATACACACTGGACACATGTTGTACACGGTCACATACACACTGGACACATGCTGCACACATCACATACACACTGGACACATGCTGCACACGCCACATACACACTGGACACATGCTGCACACGTCACATACACACTGGACACATGCTGCACACATCACATACACACTGCACACATGCTGCACACGCCACATACACACTGGACACATGCTGCACAATACATACACACTGGACACATGCTGCACACGTACATGCACTGACACATGCCACATACACCACATACACACTGGACACATGATGCACACATCACATACACACTGGACACATGCTGCACACAATACATACACACTGGACACATGCTGCAGATGTCACGTACACACTGCACACATAATGCACACATCACTTACAGACTGCCCACATGTCGCACACATCACTCTTACACTGGATATATTGGATATATGCCACACATGTCAGTTACACACTTAGCACATGCTATACATATCACTTACTTACTGGGTCCATCCCACACACGTTGCTCATACACTGGATGTATGTTGCCCATCTTCTACACTTTTATAACTGTTCTCAGTCCACATGGTTGGACTCTCTCAAACACCACTGCTGATACATCGGCTGCAAGCAGCACGCTCCCTATTCTACAACTCTCAGCTTCGAGAGGTGGGGCCAGCCCATACCTAGCAACTGAAAGTAACTAGTTCTCCCATATGGCCGCTTGTGGGACATAATATACCCAGTAAAGTCCTAGAACCCCATTTAGCAGTGAACCACTGGGTCACTGCACACACATGCTATACACATCACAAACACTGGACGCATGCCACACACATACCTTACACATTGGGCACACTGGACACATGCTGTACATATCACTCAATGCTGGATATATTGAAGATATGCAATCCTATCTCCATTCGCTGAAATGCGCCTCTCCATCATGCTTCACTGTTGCCTGCAGACCCTCGTTATTGTACCGCCCTCCAGCAAAAAACTGCCTCCTGTTACAGCCAAATATTTCACATTTTGCCTCATCGGTCCGGAGCACCTGCTACCATCCTTCTGCATCCCGATTCCTATGTTTTTGTGCATAGTGGAGTCCCCTGGCCTTGTTTCCACATCAAAACTATGGGTTTTTGACCTTAATTCTTCCATTAGGACCACTTCTGGCCAGACTTCTTCGACCAGTAGATGGGTGTACCTGCGTCCTACTGGTTTCTATATGTTATACTATTGTTGCAATATTAGATCTAATCTTTTATTAAAACTAGAGTTGAGCGAACTTGTACTTTAAGTTCGGCGTCCAAAGTTCGAATTCAGGTTCTCTTAGAATCCCGTTACGGATTCTGCTACCACGGACCATAATGGAACTTTGAATCGATAAGGGGATTCTTCGATGAACCTTTGACAACACTAAGGACCTGGGGTGACGTCACCGTCATGTGATCAGTGCAGGGGGCGTGGCTCAGTACTGGATTGGATAAGAGGTGGTAAAGGGCCTGGTATAATGATCATGTGACATGAGGGGCGGAGCTCCTGTGCTCTGTGTGGAGGAGAAGAAGGAAGTAGAGCAGTGAAGAACGGTTGCGCGAATTTGGATTCCAAATTCCGTTATGGTCCGTGGTAGCGAATCCATAACGGGATTCTAAGATAACCCGAACCCGAACTTTGGACGCCGAACTTAAAATACGAGTTCGCTCAACTCTAATTAAGACCTTTGTCTGACAGCGATCCAATTGAAAAATCCAAAAGGATTCTCTGTTTGAAAGTTTCCTTTTGTGATCACCTCCCCTGACTGGCATCTTAACTCTTTCTATTCCTTGTACTCGCATACCTGACGTGTCCCCACCATGGGCTATCGCAAAATGCAAGCTGACTGCTGACACATTGCGGCTCCCATGGTGTGGCACGTCAGATATGTATCTGCGAACCCCCACTTTTATCGTATTGGTCGTACAGCGGACATACTGCAGTTCACAGATCGTACAGGTAATCAAAGAAACGGAAAACGTAATATTACAATTAAGATAAGATTTCATCATAAATTCATTACCATTCGCAGTGGACTTGAATGTTTTGGCGATTACCGTGTGGTCACAGCAAACGCATCTGCCATGGCCACACTTGTAGCTGCCTTTAGTAATTAGCCATATAGGTTGTGATTTCTTCCCATCCTGATAGAGACTAGGACTAACTGAATCGGCTATAGTAGGGGCCCTCCGGGCCGCACACCTCACACCCCCCATGGCTATTTCTGCCCATTGCTTGTCATATGCTAATATTGGGAGGTGTTTCCTGATTATCCTGCAGATTTCTGGATATTACACTATATTGTGTCACAAAAGTGCTCTGGGGTAGGGTTGAGCAAACTTGTGTTTTAGGTTCGGCGTCTGAAGTTCGGGTTCGGGTTATCGCAGAATCCAGTTATGGATTCCGCTACCACGGACCATAACGGAATTTGGAAACCACAACAACCCTACTCTGGGGCTTTAGCTGAGGACATTGGAGATTCTATATCTTTTGGTTTCCACTGAGGGTGTACTAATGACTTCCTATCAGTTTCCAGTGTCTGTCGCGGTAGTTATATCCATTGCTTCTTGTATAAATGTCTCCTTATCTGAGCAGTTCCGTCTTGCACAGATCATCTCGCCCTTCGGTATGTTTTGCACTGTATGTGGTGGGTGGCAGGACGATCCCTGCAATATACTGTTGCCTGCTTGAGGTTTTCTATAGGTGGACGTGCTGAAGGTGGAGGTGGTGGAGTCCCCCCTCAGATGCTGATCCAGAAAAAACTCCTCCTTTTCATGGTGGACATCAGAACAATGACTCCAAACATCCAGCCAATGTAATTGAGAACTATCTTCAGCATAGAGAGGAACAATGAGTCCTGGACGTGATGATGTGGCCCACACAGAGCCCTGATCTCAACATTATCCAGTCTGTCTGCGATCACATGAAGAGACGGAAGGATTTGAGCAAGCCTACATCCACAGAAGATCTGTATTTAGTTCTCCAAGATGTCTGGAACAATTTCTCTGCCAAGTTCCTTCAAAACCTGTGTGCAAGATTACCTAGAAGAAGTGAGGCTGAAGGAAAAGGGCGTTCACACCAAATATTGGATTTAGATTTCTCTTTTGTTCCCTCAATTTGCACTTGGTTCATTGATTAAAAAAACAACAACTATTCACACTTCTATTTTTAAAAGCTTTCTTACATGGAACATTTTTCCACACCTGCCCAAGGGTACCGCTGCACTGCACCATGTGTCATGCGAGACAAAAATATGTGTGACGTCTTCAAATTGCTGTCAAGCAACTATTTTAGAACTGTGATTTGGCGACTTCCATTAAAGCCAATGGTAAAAAAGTTGTGTGCGACATGTGACGCAAAAGACAACGTCAGTATTTTATGTTGTGTCTCAGTTAAAGCATGTCATGTTGTGCCGCATTGACAAACATTAGAACAAATGTTGAGCAACACAGGTCTCCATGTGGACGTACTCTATATCTTTTACACAGTACTGTGTATATATACTGTACCAGGGTGAGAAAGAAAAGTCTGGGAAAGTTGGGTTTTTCCTCCGTTCTTCAGACAACCGGGCTGGTATCGAGGCTGGTTTAGAAGCCAGCTGGAGGGCTCATGTAAATATGGGCTGAACTATCCCAACATGGCTCCCAATCTGGAGAAAAGAGTGCAGAGGTCGGGGAAGCCACAGCACTGGACATACGATACGGAGGAGAGGATGGAAGGAATAGGGGCCCTGGTGAAGTGTTGTGTCATGGTGTGCTCCCTTAGGCCTTGCTCCCTGTGGATCGTTGCAGTGGAAATGTAATACTGAAGGATGAAACCAGAATGAAACATAGGAAAGTGCAATACATTCAATAGCAGCAGATTTTAGAATCTTCTGGCACTAGTAAGGATGATGGAGGCAGGTTGCTTGCAGTTTGGCACTATGCAGTACTGGCCTAGTGGTAGTCTGGTGATGGGTGTCTTAGCTGTAGTCCCTCACCCCACAGCAGAGTCTGTAGATGCTGATTGTAGCAGTTTACTCTGCTGACTAGCTTCTCAAAGCTTCACTTGAGGCAGACTAAGGATTGATCTCTCTGGAGAATCTTTTCCAGGAGCAGGAGCTCTGACTTGTGCTTCGTCTCCACAGTAAGTTCTCACAGGAACGCCACCTACTGGTAGAAAGCAGGACCAGCCCACAGTGGTTAGCCCTGTTCCTGTCCACCATTGCCATCCACTCCTTATTGGCAGTTACGACCATATGTACAAAATACTTCACAACATAATATAAAACAATACAAACCAATATAGAACGGTGGTGACCCCAGTTCTGGGGTACTACACAGTTCTGGCGTGTTTTGGGGTGCTGGGTGGTAGACTCAGGTCCTGTTAGCGAGGGACAAATTCATGTGTAATTATGGCCAGGCGGCCTAGGTTTTGTTTTGTATACTATACTGGAAATGTGCACTGATTGCTGGGATAAGAGATAATAAAGCTGGTATTGGAGTGACTTATTGAGGTGCCAAACATCTCAACTGGGAAGATGAAGATCCCAGAGAATTAAATTCCACCGTTCATTTTTCGGAGCTCCTATGGAAAATGAAAGGTGGAATCTGATTGGCTATGGGCAACTAAGTCAGTTGTACTTTACACCAGTTTGATAAATGACCCCACTGTGTTCTGCACACTCAAACAAAGTTCACATTTCACCCATACGCTGAACACTGCACACCTACCACTCACACTCCACACATCAAACACCATGTAAAACCCATTGAACCATCTAGCTGCTGTTGCTACTGTCTGGCTGGGCCCCCCACACTGCACATGTGGTATGTCTAGCCATTTGGCAGATGATCAAAATTGCCCCAATCCCATTAGTTTCCCTCTGCTTTTGTGGGACTGGGGCACAAGACCAGTATCCCAATTAGCTAATAGGTGTGAGGATGGTTATTTGAGAAGTCATGGCTGACAAACTGATATCTTTCATGTGGGAACATTGTGTCCACTAAACTGGGCTGTGAAGCTCGTATTTATGGAGTTGGGAGGGAATACTATTTTGATTTCTATGTTGGTGGAAGGGCTTATGCAGCAAGCCCTTGGGGAGCCGGAGAGGAGGATGGGGGTGGTAGTGGCTCTGACTATAGGATGGATCACTGTGGTTACCCTCAGGCCATTGCTCCCTAGGGTCGGTTTAGTGAGGGAAGGTTGCACCCTGTCCTCCCCTTAGGGCACTCCCCATAGTTTTAGTCCTGCCTGATGGGGTGCCCTTGATTATGGTGGTACCTCTACAAGGATCTATGGATCAACCAGTTTAGAAATGAGCCTTTTATTTAAAGTGTACACCTCCAGATGATATGTCCGGTAAAGTGGCAATTAATCTGGCACTCTTTTGGGCTACTTCAAGAATGTCTCTATCACTACAATATGGTCGGCAGTAGATATCTAAAAACCCCAAATAACACAAGCCAAAATAATTCCTGGATCTTTAAAGTGCACGCAGGAACAGGCGCGTTGTCTAAGATCATTGAAGATTTTAGCAATTGTCCTTAAGGCAGCTAAAGCTGTATAGCTGTAGTCGCAGTAACCTTGCTGAATCCTATGCTTGGCCATCAGACTACAAGGTGGCGTCATCTCTCTGACAAGCTGGTTCAGCCATTTTGTCTTATATGAAGGATGATATTCCGATGATCTGAGGTCCGGAAGTTCGACAACGGTATATTCACACAGTGTAAATGGTGGCATTTCAGCTGTGGTTGATCACAAAGTGCAAGCGATGACTCATGGAAGCCGCTCTTCATATCTAGAATTCGGAAACGCAGGCTGCAAAGAAGGTTAAATACGTTCTTAATTATTGCGGCAAATGTGTTTATCCCAGTTACTACAGTGTTAGGAACAGACTTTATGAAAATAGTCATCAGTAAGTCCTTAAAGGGTTTGTCCATTTTGGACAATACTTCTTTTTTTTTTCATAGATACTGGGGCTTGGCTCCTGCACCATAGTTCACGAAAACAGCTGGTACACGCTTCACTGTTGCTGACTGGTTCCTTCTGCCACCCTAAGGCCTCTTTCACATGGGCGTCATGTTTGACGCCCGGATAAGAGTCGGGTGCGTTGCGGGAATATGCGCGATTTTTCCGTGCGGGTGCAAACGTTTGTAATGCGTGTGAAAAATCACCATGTTTGGTACCCAGACCCGAAGCCGGACTTCATCACTGAAGTCCGGTTTCGGGTGGAGTATTCTGTAGATTTTATTATTTTCCCTTATAACATAGTTATAAAGGAAAATAATAGCATTCTCAATAGAGAATGCAAAGTAAAAGGAGCACTAGAGGGTTAAAATAATAAAAACATAAACTTACCCCTCCATTTGATCTCGTAGCAGCCGGTTACCGGTCTCCTGCTTTGTATTCAGCCGGGAAGGGTGAAGGACCTTCCGAGACGTCACTGGTCACATGGTCCAATCACCTGAAGCAGGTGATTGACCATGTGACCCAGTACGCACTCTGATCCTGCTCTGTATTCAGCCGAAGGGTGAAGGACCTTCCGAGACGTCACTGGGTCACACGGTCCAATCACCTGAAGCAGGTGATTGGACCATGTGACCCAGTGACGCCACGGAAGGTCCTTCACCCCTTCCCGGCTGAATACAGAGCAGGAGACCGTAACCGGCTGCTACGCGATCAAATGGAGGGGGTAAGTTTATGTTTTTATTATTTTTAACCCTCTAGTGCTCCTTTTACTTTGCATTCTCTATTGAGAATGCTATTATTTTCCTTTATAACTATGTTATAAGGGAAAATAATAAAGATCGGGTACGCATCCCGATCGTCTCCTAGCAACCATGCGGGAAAATCGCACCGCATCCGCACTTGCTTGCGGATGCTTGCGATTTTCCCGCAGCCCTATTCATTTCTATGGGGCCTGCGTTGCGGGAAAAACGCAGAAACTGGAGCATGCTGCGATTTTCATGCAACGCAGAAGTGATGCGTGAAAATCACCGCTCATGTGCACAGCCCCGTAGAAATGAATGGGTCCGGATTCAGTGCGGGTGCAATGCGTTCACCTCACGCATTGCACCCGCGCGGAAAACTCGCCCGTGTGAAAGGGGCCTAAGGCTAGGTTCACACAAGCGTGTCCGGATTAGGTCCGGATGCGTTGCGGATGCATTCAGTGAAAACTTTGCGATTTCACAGGCAAAGCCATTCAGTCTTGCATGCGATTGCGTTCAGTTGCTCAGTTTTTTCCGCGCGGGTGCAATGCGTTTTAATGCGTTTTTCACGCGCGTGATAAAAAACTGAAGGTCTACAAACAACATCTCCTAGCAACCATCAGTGAAAAACGCATCGCACCCGCACTTGCTTGCGGACGCAATGCGTTTTTCACGCAGCCCCATTCACTTCTATGGGGTCAGAGCTGCGTGAAAAACGCAGAATATAGAACATGCTGCGATTTTCACTCAACGCAGAACCGGTGCGTGTAAAACCACGCTCATGTACACAAACCCATTGAAATGAATGGGTCCGGATTCAGTGCGGGTGCAGAAACCTGAAGTAATTATCCCTCCTCTGTTACAGAGGAGAGATCATTATTGTGACCAGTAGGTGGCGGTGTGATGCCGCCTCCTGCTGTTACTGTGACTACACTGCACTGTGACTAACGGGTAAGTGGGACACAAATGATCAGCTCTTTGAGGAGAGGAGTGGCAGTGGGAGTCATAATCTGCCAGGGGCTCTGTTTTGGCAGGGGGAAAATTAGATAATATAACAATAACAACTGAAAAGACAGGTGCACTCTGCGGTCTTACTAAACCCTCATACTGATGTAAAATTGATAGATTAGCAAGCATATCCTACTATGGAGGACATGTCTAAGCCCGAGCACCGCGCCAAGGTTTCTCAAGTAGCTCAGGACCTAACACTCACCTACCTGTGCTGTATGGGCAATACCAGGGGCCAGTGGGCGAATTACAGGAGTGTAAAGGCCGACTCGCAGCATACTCATACTACTTGAGAAACCTTGGCGCGGTGCTCGGGCTCAGACATGTCTTCCATAGTAGGATATGTTGACTAATCTCTCGATTTAACATCAGTTTGAGGGTTTAGTAAGACCGCAGAGTGCACCTGTCTTTTCAGTTGTTATTGTTATATTATCTCATTTTCCCCCTGCCCAAACAGAGCCCCTGGCAGATTATGACTCCCACTGCCCCTTTTAGTTCCATCCACTTCTCTCCTCAAAGATCTGATCATTTGTGTCCCACTTACCCGTTACAGAGCACTGCTCCATCAAGACCTCTCTCAAATAGTCTTTGTAAAGTAATTTCACTACCTGCACTGCTCCTCTTCCCCACAGAATTTCCATTTTATGCACCCCATCTACTATCAGGGCCGGCCTTTAAGGTATGCAACCTCACTGAACACATCACACCACCAACATTAAAGGGGTTATATCTCTGACTCTTTGCAAACTGATGACCCATGCTCTGGATAGATCATCAGTATCGGATTGGCGTTGGTCCATCACCCAGGACCCCCACTGATCAGCTGTTTGAGAAGGCCCCTGGCAATCCTGCCTTCCCACTGCTTACCCTATGCCAGTGACTTCACAACCATCATTCATGTGGCCTAGGTGTAACTCACTTGAATGGATCGCCTAGGCCACATGACTGATGGTCATGACCTCTCTGGCCGAGGGTAAGTAGTGAGTAGGCCATGACATGCACAAAAGTGCTGGGTCCTTCTCAAACAGCTGAATGGTGGGGTTCCCAGGTGTTGAACCCCCACTAATCAGATACTAATAACCTATTCAGAAGATAAGTCATCATTTACAATCTGGTAACTGCATTTCCAGTGAGCTGTCCTGAAGTAAAATCACTTGAAAACGACAAAATGAAATGACTGGCACATAAATGGGCATCAAAGTTGGCACAGAACAGTGTGACTTGAAGGGTTAATGAATAAGAGCGACTGATCTTGCACTACGAACATAAGGAGGTTGATGCCCTACATCATATTCTTTTGAGGTCAGCCTGGCCGAACAGGTTCTCTGTTGGCCATTGTTTCCGCGTGGGTGGATTGCCAGATCCTTGTGGGTGTGTATCTAAGGCCACCTTGTGGGTGGGAATGACAGCCCTGTGACTTGTATCTCTCCTCAGTCTGGTTCTCCGTCTTTTGTCTGCTCCTATCTGACTAATGTGCTCCCTCACCTCTGCTATTTAGTTCCTGAGTTGGGTGTCAGATCGGTTGAGTTCTTTCTAAAGTAGGTGTCCAATACTTGATGTGCAATAATGTTAGCTATTATTTGTTGCTTCTGCCTGCCTTGTTCCTATTCCTTCGACAGGAGTCTTCCTTTTCCTGTCAAGTCTGTTCGGGTTCCTGAACTGGTTTCTATGGTATGTCTGGGTTCCAGTAGTTATCTTCTAGTCTGCACAGTGCCTAGTTTTTTCTCTATACATCTGGTTCCTGTGGTTTTCTTTAGGGTCTGTTTTTGCTATTCTGGACCTTTAGTTCTATCTGGTAGGTCAGCTGCCTTCTGTGTTAGAATCCTCTCTCATGGTGTTTTTCGGTTTTTAGGCACAGTGGTTCCATTATACCCCCAATCCGTAATCCCTGCCAACATACACAGGGTAGGGCCCCGCATTGTATGCAGTTGAGTTCAGCCTGGCCTGAACAAGTTCTTGGCAAATGAGTGAGAAGTGTCCCTATGCCCACTCCGATGCGGGTTCTTGTGCCAAGAACATATTCAGGCCACGCTCTACTCAACTGCATAGAATGCGGGGCACCACCCTCTGTATGTTGACAGTGCGAGATCGTTGGACGGAAATCATTTAACCCTTTAAGTCACAGTGCTTTGTGCCAACTTCGATGCCCATTTGTATACAAGTGACTTGTTTTCTTGCTGCTTTTAACAGCTTTTACATAAGGGCCGCTCACTGCAGCTTATTTTTTACTGGCAAAAAGTTCTCCTTAAAGTTCCTTAAAAATACAAGCGATGTTAATAGGAAAATAACTTCAGCCTCGTGCCTGGCCGGCTTTTGCTGGCTCCGGTGGGGTGGGACGCAGCTTCCACTAGTGGCCAGGCAGCGTCTGTCCCCCCCACTCTCACGCTGTGTGCTCAGTGACTCCTTTTCTCTGCCTAGAGGCTATATGACTCGGCGCACCTGCACGCCATCATGGTAGTAGCCGGAAGAAGCACTGTTGTGCGAAATGGCCGTCGCTACCCAGTGGTCTGGTTAGAATCTGTCTGCCCCAGCCCCGATATTGTGCTTATGAAGCAAGAAGTTTTCGTGATCGGTGGAGGTCCCAGCAGTAGGACCCTCACTAATCTGATAGTTATCCCCTATCCTTTGGATAGGGGATAACTTTTACCTAGCGGAATACCCCTTTAATGGATGTAGTTTGCAGAATGGGGTCATTTTTCTCTCATATGTTCAGACAAAAGAATTGGAGCACATGTTGGGTGTTTATAAAACCAGAAAGCACAGCATAATAATTAGAGGCTTGACTTTTCACACTAGCACACAATAGGCACAAGGTATTGGGCACTGAAATTGCATATCTATGGAAAAATGGCAATTTTCACTCTGCACCATTTTGCAAAACACCCGTGGGGTCAAAATACTCTTTACACCCCTTGAAAAATTCTTTGGGCAGTGTAGTTTCCAAAATGGTGTCACTTGTAAGGCCTTTCCACTGTACCTCAGGGTCTCTTCCAATGTGACATGGCGTCCAAAAATCATTTCAGCAAAAATCTGCGCTCCAAAAGGCAAGTGGCACTCCTTCCTTTCTGAACCCTGTGTTGTGTCCATACAGCAGTTTGTGACCACATATGGGTTGTTTCCATATTCGGAAACAAAATGGGTTGATTTTCTCGTTACCACTTGTGAAAATGAAAAATTGTACTGTAGTCTAATGCAACATGTTATTAGAACATTTTTACAGCCAAGTGTTTCTAAATTCTATGAAACGCCTGTTGGGTCAAACTTTTTAGTATGCTTCTCGAAAGAATCTTTCTGGGGTTTAGTTTCCAAAATGAGGTCCCTTTTTGGGGGGGTTTCCACTGTAAGATTGGCTCAGGGTCTCTTCAAACATGGTAACATGGTAACAAAAAGCAGTCTAACAAAATCTGTCCTTCTGTAGGACCACATGTGGAGTGTTTCTGTAAACTGCAGAATCGGGGTAATAAATGTTGAGGTTTATTTTGTTGTTAACCCTTGAGGTGTTACAGGAAAAATTAATTAAAATGGAAAATCTGCAAAAACAATTGACATTTTTAAATTTCACTTCCATTTGGCTTTTAATTCCTGTGGAACACCCAAAAAGTTAACAAATGTTGTAAAATAATTTTCGAATAGTTTGAGGGGTGCAGTTTCTAAAATGTTTAAAAAGGTCATTCATGGCTTGTCTCCATCATGTAAGGCCCTCAAAGTGACTTCAGAACTAAACCTGTCCTTTATAAAAGTCTGTTTTGGAAATTTCCTCAAAAATGTTCAAAATTGCTTTTCAAATTCTAAAAACCTTCTAATAACAAAAATCTGTGCAAAAATTGTACAAAAATGTATTTGTAGACTGGTTGAATGTGTTATGTAGATCTAATCCGTGGGATGTTAGTAAAAGTGGAAAAACCCTCGAAGATTACCTTCTTCTGCTTGCGGGTGGAAACACCAGACGACTCCAGAGATTTTGTTGTCGAAGCAGCAGCCTTTGTTATTGCAGACAGCCTTAGAGATGCCCGGGTAACCGCAGTTCATTCTGGCGTTCGGCTCCACTGCACACTCCTCGGAAGCTGAAAGACAAAAGGTGGACTTAGCAGCCTCCTTTTAATGATCGTTGATTGATCGGTGGGGGTCCAACCTCCAGGACTCCTGACAATCCAGAGAACTGGACCAGCTGCAGTAAAAGGCACCGGCAGACAATCCACGGCCCTTTCATTGTACTGATTGGCGGGTGTCCTGGAGGTTGGAGCCTCCCATATCATACATGGATGGCCTGTCCTGAGGTGGTCCAATGGCCGCATAAGAAGCCACCAGTATGAATGGCATATGGTGGGTGGGGGTCACCGGCAGTAAAAGGCACCGGCAGACAATCCACGGCCCCTTTCATTGTACTGATTGGCGGGTGTCCTGGAGGTTGGAGCCTCCCATATCATACATGGATGGCCTGTCCTGAGGTGGTCCAATGGCGCATAAGAAGCCACCAGTATGAATGGCATATGGCGGGTGGGGTCTGGAGTTACAGTGGTGATGGGGCCAACAGCTTGTATATCATGGGACCTGGCTACATTGAACACATTTCTGGAAAATTAGAAAAGAACAACCGGAAAACTTAGTGGGATTGAGCTGTGATCAGCAAAGTATGAACTGCTCATGGTTCTCAGTCAATGATCACAATGACCAAGGTGGTGCCCCTTTTATTTTGGGTTCTGCAGCAGGTATATGATGAGGCAGGGTCACATTAATACTGGGTGGCACCCCCCTTGCTGCCATACCGGTGGCCACTCTGGCTTGATGACGGCCATACAGATGCTGGATCTCCTACTCTGGACGTAGTTCAGACGAGCTGGTTGTTGGCTGCTTTACATGGGAGATCACTCGCCCCATCCAGTCCCAGACATTCTTGATGGGGGAGAGATCTGGTAAACGAGCTGGCCAGGGGAGGTGCTGGAGACCCTGAAGAGCACATTGTGTAGAGCGTGTAACGTGTGTGGGTGGGCATTCTCTTGTTGGCACACCATGTATCCAGAGTGTGCATTACCCCATTTAAATATTGTTAATGTTTTAATGTATTGCACTACCCAGTATGCTTTTGTATGGATAAGTCAGGGTTAACAATCCTGACACTGCTCTTGTAGGAAGCTGGGAGATGCACATAGTTCCGCTCCTAGGTCATTGTAGTGTTAACTGAGGTACTAAGAGGAGCTACATGTGCTTGCTTACATTATGAAAGCCAACTCTACCTTACAGCGCTCCAAAGAGGCAAAAAGGAAGTAGAGGGTGCAGAATCTGCATGTCCGAGCATTGGAGTCAGTCAGCAAGGTATTCATTCAGACGTCATACCTGCTTTCCTGTAAACCTCTATATCTTATGGCCACATGGGAACAAGGTCTAAAGGCTGTATTACACTGGCTGATATGTATAACTGCAGAGGAGATCGCTGCATGTAATAGCATCAGTCTCCTCCGCTAGTTTGCAAGCGATTGCCCGGAGGGGAACACTAACCTAGTGTTTCGGTCTAAACCTTGTTCACGGACTGAAACAAGCAAGATCAAAATATAAATACACAAAAAAGAACAAAACTATGTGAACACAATAAAATACATAGGGTGATACTGTTATCGAACCTTAATCAGGTTCCACTGATTATCATGTGAAATCCAAATTAGTAGAAAGTTACCGAGCTCGGATAACTATTTGAGACACAAACAGTATGTGTACTACTCTTTTTGCCCCATCACTGTTTCCTATGGTTAATGTAATGTCACCATACGTAAGTATTGCAAGTCTTTTATAAATGTGCATTGCTTTCTTTCTTTTTTAACTGTTAAAATGTAATGTCCCTGGTTCACCAGCAGATGGCGGCAACAATGGCAGAGCTAGCTTCTCTAGAATGGAACCTTCTATCCATTCTAGCCCTCTCTAGAGAGGGAGGCGCTAGTTAGTGAAGGTCAGAATAGAGTATCCCCTGCAAGGGGAAGGCTGTGTTCCAGCTGGCAGAGCCCTGTCTGCTCTGCTGGGCCTGGAGGCCTAAGCTGATTGCCTCCAGAATCAGGTGCGAAGATTCCATGAGTAAAGACAAAGAGAAAGATACAGATAAAGATAAAGACAGAGTCAGCCTACAGAAAGGTAATTACAGAGGGTAAGAGAGGTAAAGTACCTATTTAATTCTGATAGCACAGCAGAGCTGAAGAGAGATAGATGTAGCAGAGCCGAATGTGTTTGCCTGCCAAAATTTATGCCAAAACCTGCTGGTAACCAAGACAAAGTTGGAAGATTGTTTGCTGATGCAAGTTTGTTCAAGTAAAGCTGTTACCAACTATATACAAAGTCTTGACTCGATCATTTATTCAAATGCCTTAATTATTCCTCCATTTGCACTGCTTCGGACGACTAAGCCTGGGGTTCCGAGATATCCAGGTAGGAGCACTGTGACAAGTGCACAGCCGCACCTAGAGGGACATTTTAGGCCACCCTCATACCACTCTGGCATTCCTACACCTGGGTCCTACCATTACCACTTACTTAGGGGGACTTAGTCTCTTGTTGCTGAAATGCGACTGGAGTCACGACAAAATCATCTCACATCTTAAAGGGACCCCCTAGTCGGCCTGCTGTATATGTGTCCAACATGGATCATTTCACTTTAATGAAACAGTGTGTAAGATTATATAATGCTTACAGATAAAGGTGGCGGATACATGCCAACCTTCATAAACCATAAACATTACATTTGACATTTACATTGCTTGGTACAGAAGGGGGGTGATCCCTTATACTCCCCTCATGCTTATCTATCTATGTTTTCTCTTTGTTCACTCTTTGGCTGCATGCCCAGAACTGGCTCGCTTCCCAGAATCATGACCAGATAGTCTGCAGAGCATCTGCAGACTATCTGAAGGCCAAAGAAAACAGATGAATATAATTCTAGAAGGAAGTTGATACTGACACAGCATATAATATGATGCACTTTTAACATTGTTTAACATTATAATACACATATAGAAACTGAGCAGAACATGGATCCCCAGGGACAGCACATAGTGTATTGTAATAATAATGCATGAAATGATACATTTTTTTCTATAAATAATATATCTGCTCCGGCTGCCAATGCAATATAGATGCACCAAAGAAGATAAGGCTACAAATTCCCATAGACGCTATATAATATGTTGATAATTTAAAGTGTTTGTGCAAGAATGGGTAGGATTTGGCAATGCTCTGCTGGGCTCCCTCGATGTAAACATCCGGTTTGATATCTCCACAGCCAATGAATGGCCACGGTGGTGACCTGCTCCCCTTAGGCCTCTTTCACATCAGCGTTTTAGCTTTCCGTCTTAGAGATCCGTCGTCGGGTCTCTAGGACGGAAAGCTACTGATCAGTTTTATCCCCATGCATCCTGAATGGAGAGAAATCCGTTCAGGATGCATCAGGATGTCTTCCGTTCAGTATGTCAACGTTTTTTGGACGTTGACAAAAGCGCAACATGCTGCGGATTTGTCTCCGTCCAAAAATCCGGAAGACATGCCGTAACGCCGGATCCGGAATTAATGCCCATTGAAATGCATTAGTCCGGATCCGGCCTTGAGCTAAACGTTGTTTCCGCGCATCGCCGGATCCGACGTTTAGCTTTTTGTCAATGGTTACTATGGCAGCCAGGACGCTAAAGTCCTGGTTGCCATAGTAAAGAGTAGGGGGAGCGGGGGAGCGGCATACTTACATTCCGTGCGGCTCCCGGGACGCTCCAGGATGACGTCAGGGCGCCCCAGTGCATAGATCACGTGATCGCATGGATCACGTGATCCATGCGCGCGGGGCGCTCTGACGTCATTCAGAGCGCCCGAGAGCCGCACGGAATGCAAGTATGCCGCTCCCCCGCTCCCCACTGCTACTATGGCAACCAGGACGCTAGTAGCGTCCTGGCTGCCATAGTAACACTGAAAGCATTTTGAAGACTGATCAGTCTTCAAATGCTTTCAGTTCACTTGCGTTGTGCCGGATCCGGCGTGCATTACGGCGACGGAAGTGCACGCCGGATCCACACAACGCAAGTGTGAAAGAGGCCTTACACCATCACAAATTGCTACATGGCATAAGGAGATCCAGTCTCCGTCATGGCCTGTGATTGGCTGCAGCAAGAAGCCAAGCGGGGCAGAGAGATTTGCCAACTAACCCCCCCCCCTCCCCGCCTCCTTATTTTTGCACAACCCCTTTAAGTTTGCATCATGGCACTGTTGAGGATATAAATCTAGTAGATGAAGAGCGTGATTGCATGATGATCACATTCTTGGCAAAGTAGATGTAGTGATATGGCCGAGGATGTAGATCAGATAAAACTAGGTGGCATTACAATAGTATAATAGCGAAGTGTGCCAATCATTAGGTATAAGGGAGAGCGGACATGGCGTCTGAACAGATGAGGATGGAGCGCCCTGGTTAATGCTCGGTTGCATCTTATTAGTGATTATCGAGCTCAAAAGGCGTGAGATTATACAGAGTCATGTTAAAGGCAAAGGGAAGCCTGAAATGACACACAGTATGCCATGTCTATACATACTGTTGTGTTCAAAATTATACAACCCCCACTGAAATTGAGTGTTTTGGCCAGTTTGACATTGATTTTGATCATTTCCGTCATCTTGTTTACAATTAAATCAAAGAGGCCCTTGTAAGTCAGACAAATATAACATAACATTTATAATGAAATAACCACAAAAATGTCTTTTCTGTGCTCACATCATTATCAGTTTTATTCAACCCCCAAGTGACATTCAATCTTAGTACTTAGTACAACATCCTTTTCCAGCTATAACAGCTTTTAAACGTGAAGCATAGCCTGACACAAGTGTCTTGCAGCGATCTACGGGTATCTTCGCCCATTCTTCATGGGTAAAAGCCTCCAGTTCAGTCACATTCTTAGGCTTGCGCGCTGCAACTGCTTTCTTTAAGTCCCACCAGAGGTTCTCAATCGGATTTAAGTCTGGTGACTGCGATGGCCACTTCAAAATGTTCCAGCCTTTAATCTGCAACCATGCTCTAGTGGACTTGGAGGTATGCTTGGGATCATTGTCCTGTTGAAAGGTCCAACGTCTCCCAAGCCTCAGGTTTCGTGACGGACTGCATCACATTTTCATCCAATATCTCCTGGTACTGAAGAGAATTCATGGTACCTTGCACACGCTGAAGCTTCCTGTACCTGTAGAAGCAAAACAGCCCCAAAGCATGATTGACCCCCGCCATGCTTCACAGTAGGCAAGGTGTTCTTTTCTTCATAGGCCTTGTTCTTCCTCCTCCAAACATAGCGTTGATCCATGGGCCCAAACAGTTCTAATTTTGTTTCATCAGTCCACAGAACACTATCCCAAAACTTTTGTGGTTTGTCCACATGACTTTTGGCGTACTGCAGTCGACTCTTCTTATTCTTTGGAGACAGCAAGGGGGTGCGCCTGGGAGTTCTGGCATGGAGGCCTTCATTACGCAGTGTGCGCCTTATTGTCTGAGCTGAAACTTCAGTACCCGCATCTGACAAATCTTTTTTCAGTTCCTCAGCAGTCACACGGGGACTTTTCTCCACTAATTGTACATGGTTGCCACCGCGTCTTGGAATGGGTACCCAAGACTTGAAATTGTAATTGACTTATACGATGATGGGGTGTAGGTAGGTCCGTACCTTCACATCTAAAGGTGGATTTATGTTTAGTGATGCGTGGTCTTGCACACAGTGGGTAGTTTTACCCACTTATTCGAGAAAAACAACATGGGATGTGTCACATGTACAGAAGTCTCGGGCAGGGGTGGACGATCCAATCACCATGTATCACATTTTTGCAAGAACCTTATTGCCAGCTTTAGATTCTGTAGAGGAAGACTCAAGGTGTGCCCGAGAAAAGAAAGAGTCCACCATCCACTGCCCAGCCCTAGAGAGTATTGGAATGAGAATTGCCACTGCAAATGACGATTGCAGCCAGAGCCACTACCACTCTCATCCTCCACTTTGCTCCTCCCAGGCTTGCAGCAGTCAAAAAAAGCAGCAGAACTGGTTCCACGATGTCCTGGACATACTGAAAGCTGGTCAATGTTCCCTCCTCGAATACCAGAGCGGAACGGCCATGGCAACTAATAGCGCCCCACACCATAACTGGTGTTGCCCTGTGTGTCTTCACACAATGCATGATGCCAGTAGATGTTCTCCAGCCCTCAGTGAACTCTGATGAGACCATCATTAGAACCAAGGCAGAACCTACTTTCATCACTAAACATTATTGTTTGCCTTTGATGGATGCATCGTGGAGAACATCTACTGCCATCATGCTGGACAACACCAGGTGTCATGGTGTGGGGCGCTGTTAACTACTATAGCTGTTCCTGTCTGGTGTTCATGGAGAGAACATTGACCAGTCTTCAGTACATAAAGGACATTGTGGAACCAGTCCTAACACCTTTTTTACTCTTCAGATGTGGTGATCCAACAAGATAATGTCCTCCCACTCACTGCCCGCACTATACAACGTGCTCTTTATGGTAACCAGCAGCTCCTTTGACCAGCTCGATCACCAGATCTCTTAACCATAGAGAATGTCTAGGATTGGATGAAGCGATGGGTCTCCCATATATAGCAAAATACATCCACCTTGTCTGAACTATGGGTCCAAAGAGCTTGGAATGACCACAGGAGGACATCCAATATCTGTATGACTGTCACCATGCCAGAGAAGCAGTCCTTTATCACAGTAAGGAGACAGGCTCGGACTGGCCCACAGGGATACAGGTGAATCCCCCGGTGGGCTTCTGAGCAAGGTGGGCCCCTAGTCTCCCACCGCCTGCACAAGTGGCACATAACACAGTAGACTCCCCAGCGTATTATTATAGACCCAATCAGAGCTGAGATGTCTTCTAGGTGTAGGGGAAAGCCACCAGTGTCTTCTCTCCGCAGGTAATATGTGAATGTATCCGTACGGTGGGCCCCCAAAATAAATGTTACTGGTGGGCCCTAGGCCCCCCAGTCCGACACTGTAAGGGGAGATACCAAACTGTATATATGTGATCCTGTCTCAACATGTACCCTGCTCCAGAACCCAAAATAAAGGGGGCACCACCTTAGTTGTGTGGTCAATGACCGAGCACCACTAGCAGTTTATACTTTGTCAGTCTAAGCTCAATTAAGATTTCTAGGTGTTTTTTATTATTTTCCATTAGTGTATATTTCACTAGATTTCAGTACCCTGATCACGGCATATATTTGTCCATCTGCTCAGGCAAGGATCGATATTTGCCTGTTGACTGTGAGGATAGCACTATAGGTATGCACCGAGCACCTGAGGAGCTGGTGCAGAGGATGGGGCTGGTAGTTGCCCTGATGGGCACCTAATCATTTTTTTTTTTTTTTTAACAGGCACCAGTTACTTGGGCTACTTTCACATCTGCGTTGTGCTGTCTAGTTTTGAGATCCGGCACAGGGTCTCAAAACCTCAGCACAACGATTTAGTTTTGGCCCCATTCATTGTCAATGGGGACAAAATTGAACAAACCGGTATGGAGTGCACCAAAATGCATTCCGTTCTGGTTTGTTGCATTCCCATACCGGACAGAAAACTGCTGGTGCGGTATGGGGAAATGAAGAAGCCGAATCCGGCACCAAAAAACCATGCAAGTCGATGGTGTAGGATCCGGACAGTTTTGTCCCCATTCATTGTGACAAAACTGAACTGAACAGAATGGAGTGCACCAAACCGTTTGGTTGCGATCCCATACTGGACAGAAAACCGCAGCAAGCTGTGGTTTTCTGTTCGGCATGGGATGGGGAGCAAAACGGTATGACACACAATGCAAGTCAATGGTGCCAGATCCATTTTCTCAGACACAATAAAAAATGGATCCAGTGCCCATTTACTTTCAATGGGGTTCATAACGGATAATGTCTCACAACTTCGGTTTTGCGTGATTGATGGAATTCCACCTCAGAGGAGAGGAGGTGATAGAAGAAAACAACTAAAAAGGTTGGAGTTAAGATGGATTTTTGAATTACAAACATTAGAACCTACAGGCCTTGACAGGGAATTCAAAGTTGGTTCACTTTACTGAACCAGACGGTGTTCTGTGTTCTTCCTCATTGGATAAGATTTTTATACTTAGTCCCAGTATTGGATATGTTTTTAATTAAGTTATGTACCCAACCGTATAATGGTTGTGCTCGATAAACTAATATGTGTCATCTTTTATAGGTATCTGTGTAGCTGGCCAGCTAAGACCTGTCCTAGGTTGCGAATATGGCTTATATGTTTATACAGCTAGACCTGTGAATAACCTTAATACAGTTCCTAAGTTTATATGTTGAAGACAAAAGCAGAGTTATTTACTGTGACTTCATGTTTTGGATGTCATATAACAGTTATATATTGTGTTCACAGAAGCAGAAAAGATAATATGCCTTTAAGATTCATTAAATGAATGTAAGGTAAGCTCAATGACACTTCAGAATTAACAACAGAAAGCATAGAGTTGTTACTGCCCAGGAGTCTTAACCAATCACAGCCAGCCTCACACTGAGCAGGAGTCTTAACCAATCACAGCCAGCCTCACACTGAGCAGGAGTCTTAACCAATCACAGCCAATTACACACTTTGTGGGAAATCCCCTAGCTGGAATCATTATTCACCAGAGAGAGGAGCTGAACAGACACACAGTTCCAGTCAGAGTTCAGTTTTATGGAAGCAAAGAGGCCAAAATAGGTATTTAAGAACAGTTATATAATGTTCCTATTGTTAGTATTGTGGTTAGAGCTGTATACTGAACCAGTTGCGTGTGTTTGCTTACAGTATCACCAATTCGCAAACTGCTCAGACCAGACCAATTTACAATTATATAGAACAAAGTGCTCAAAGCAATTGAAAAAATTACCTGCAAACCAAGTTGAGCAAGTAGAACTATTGGTTAAACCTCAGATATACCTCTCAAAGAGATCATAAAGTGCTTAAATAACTTAAAGTGAGAGTACAGCTACTGAAGAGAGAAATACATCAACCATTTTATGTTGAATGACAAGATTGAACAGTTGAACCACCATTTTGTGATACTTTATTCAACATGTGTTTTGTACATGGACTATCTACTGCGGAGGCGGCAGTGTTATATATGAAGAAAAGTTGAAGTTAATAAAGAAGTTATCTTAAGGATTTGGTGTGCTCTTTAAGCCTACTGTTTCGATAGAACAGCCCTAGAAGAATTAAAGCAGTCTGGCTGGACTAAAAAGTTAGAGATATCAAAATTCTTCTAATGCCACAGCACATAAGGCACTTCATTGTGCTGCGCCTACCACAATCTGCACCAACGATGGAACCTGGGGGCATAATTTGAGAAAGGGATCCTTCTTTGGACTATTTATCAAGAGTAGTAGCTATTTTAGTAAATAAGTGTAAAGTCTACTATATACATGATGTCTCTGTCTAATCCCTTGCTAGATATCTAAGTATCCGCGGGGACCAGAGTCAGTTGGGGCCTATTTATGGCATAGATTTATTTGGAACCTTTGTTCCCTTTAGTGTGGCCTCTGGTGACTTCATCATATACTTTTGCCCTTCAAACAATGGTCTTTTTTTAATCATATATAGTCCATGGTGTTCATAAAAGATTATAGGGTTGTTTTGAATGGAACTGCTCTACTGGGGATAGAGGGTGAGCCCGGGAACGGGTTGCCTTTCTACCCTATTAGGGAAGTCGCATTTGATTAAATGTGCCTCCCACAGATTGAATGTGGGATGATGTAGGGCGGTACGTTTTTCCCATAGATGGGGAAATGTTCCCGCCTATAGGATATAAGTGTGTTGGCGAAGGGGCGGGAGATGACCCTCATATAACATGTGAGGGGTACGCCCTACCTCTAAAATGAAAGTTTTGAAGTGAGCCCAGGAATGGATGAGATTTATGACATATTGACTATGGGGTATATACACCTTATAATTTGGGTACTATATTATATATGTGGGTGAATAACAGATCACGCAGGGCAAAGGTATTTTCTGGAGATCCGGTGATGTACGGGCTTTCCATGGGACTGCCAGCGCATTATATGCATAGGGAAGCCCGACGCGCCTGCGCATTACGTGCAGGAGGACGCAGGGAAGAGCGCGCTTTTTGTATATATAGAAGAACTCCGGACGCTCACGCTTGAGATATTCCCACCAGGTTACCACCGGGATATATACAGTAAGCACTGGTTATAAGTTTCAATGCTATATAATGAAAGGCACTGTATATTAGTTGATTTGCGTTTTGTGGATCTGGAAGATAGGATTGCACAAGTGGGCGGTATGTACTTAACATATTTACCATATGTGGTTAGGTCATGTAACCCTCTGGGAGGGTATATGTATGTGGCTATGTTCACACTGTCTGTTGCTTGAGAAAGACCATACTGGTCGAAACGTCGCATTGTGTTGGTGATTAAATTATGAAGAACCGAAGACAAGTGAGTGCTGCGGTTTTCTTACAAATTGCGTGCGAAACAGGGGGAGCTTCGGACTGGCACCCAACACTGCTGGCACCACCACGATAAAGGATTTCTTATTTCTATTTTGTTGTGCTGCTGCAAACCTACGTATTTTTATGCTTATGACGGATCCGTCATGGCTATTTTTAAAGATACAACCGGATCCGTTCATAATGGATGCAGACGGTTGTATTATCAGTAACGGAAGCATTTTTGCTGATCCCTGCTGGATCAGGCAAAAACGCAGATGTGAAAGTAGCCTTAGTCTGGCCTAGTGGTTATTTAGGTAGGTGATGGTGTCTGAGCCGTAGTCCCTCACTTTGCAGCAATGTCTATAAAACTGCAATTTTGCTGATCACTCTGCTGACTTGGCAAACTGATGCTTTCTTGAAGCTGTGTT